>OVBL01001015.1:0-151537 GCA_900406555.1 Pseudoturritis turrita | reverse complement strand
GTTGGATCAGGTATCCCTAACCGTGACAAGGAGTTGGATCGGGATCCCTGACTGAAGGAGTTGGATCGGGATCCCTAACCGTGAAGAGTTGGATCGGGGTCCCGAACCAAGACAAGTTGGATCAGGTACCCCGAACCGTGAGTAAAGAGTTGGATCGGGATCCCTAACCGTGACAAGGTGGATCGGGATCCCTAACTGTGAAGGAGTTGGATCGGGATCCCGAACCGTGAAGAGTTGGATCGGGGTCCCGAACCAAGACAAGTTGGATCAGGTACCCCGAACCGTGATTGAAGTAGTTGGATCGGGTATCCCGAACCATGACAAGGTAAACTGGGTCGTGTACCCCGATCCATGGGATGACAGACGGATCGGGGGTCACGACCCACGGCGAAGAAGCTGGGACGTATACCCCGATCCATGGTACGACAGACGGATCGGGGTCACGACCCATAGTACGTCACCCGAACCGTGAACCGTGGTGTCACCCGAGCCGTGAGCCATGGCGTTACCCGAGCCGTGAGCCATGGCGTCACCCGAACCGTGAGCCGTGGTGTAACCCGAGCCGTGAACCATGGTGTCACCCGATCCGTGAACCATGGCGTCACCCGAGCCGTGAACCATGGTGTCACCCGAGCCGTGAACCATGGTTAGAGAATGGGCCGAGACAACGAGCCCACAAATTCAAGCCCACAAAAGAGATGACAAAGATAGCCCATGAATCGAAGCCCATGACGATGATAGGTTTCGCTAGAAGGAAATCCCGAGGAATTAGGAAATCTTCCTTATCTCTTTAGACATTAACTTAACCGACTTAAACATGTATATATACTGATGTATACCCTCTGAAGAGGGGATCCGCAATTTACCTAGCAAGACTCTGTACTTTTGCTCTGACACAAAAAGCTTTCTAAGCAGCTTAATAAAACACCAACTTTGGATCTCTGTTTGTGTTTTTTGGTGGTTTTTACTCAGAAGTTTCGGATCTCTCTAAAAGATATAACAAATTCAATTGGCGTGGATTTATACTCCCACATACGGGAATGAGCCTAGAAAGTTCTTGGCATTGAGATCAGAGATGAGACCCAGCAATGAAGGGCTTATGGACTATGTTGCAAAATTATGGGTTAAATCGAGAAAGTTGTGAATGTCTACGGTGAAGTACATGGTGGTTCGATTTGGATTGTTTTTTGTTGCATGTGTATTACATGGTGATTGGTCAATGTGATGCTCCGAAAGAAGGTGAGTTTTCGTGTTTTCAAACTTCTTCCTTTTACTCAGTTCTCTGTTTGCTTGAGGGCAAGCAAAAGCTAAGTTTGGGGGTTGATATATCATCGTTTTAATGGATTTTAAAGCCATGATATATGTCTATAATCGAGTCTTTTATGTGTCTTTCGAGTCCTTTTTGAGTCTTTTACAGGTTTACACACATTTGGGATCATTTGGACATTATGGAGCAATTATGGAGCATTATAGCTGAGAAGTCGAAGTTGGTGTTTTTCAAGTTCAACCGTGTCGACCAACACAGCCATGTGTGTCGGTCGATACAATCCGATTTTTATACCTCTGCGTGAAGACCAATACTTTTGAAGATTTGCAACTTTGCCCTGAAGTTTCATGTATTTACAAAAGAACCCAGCTCGTGTTTAGACTATATTTGAGGGTTTTTAAGTTTTTGGGAGGCACTTTTCACTTGGATAATATTACTTTTGGTTTTTAGGAAGAACTTGGAGATTTAGAGCTTGGAAGCTGATCTGATACTTTGTATTACTTTGAGAAAAGATTTCGAACCCCTGTTTCTACTTCTCTTTTCTGATTTATATGATATCTATCTTATTCATGTCTTTGATTTCAATTGATATGTGTGAGTAGATCCCTTGTTAGGTTTAGGGATTCTCATTAGGGATTTCATGGAATGATATATCGATTTATTGGTTAGGATTCAAACTCAATAGTTCTTCACCTAGGTTGCACTTAAAGCTAGTTCTGGATTGATCACCTAGAATCTCGATCTTAGGTTGTTAAATTGGCACGACAGTGTGATTTATAATCTGATTAAAACCTAGAGTGAGCAAATTAGATAATTGTAAAGGAATTTGGATTAGATAATTTGTGAACAAATCGAACCTGCACTTAATGCTTGTTTAGAATTTAGGATTCACAAAGGAATTTGGTTTCTTAAGTTTTAAACATAGTTAATTCTCGCAACGAAAGTTGGTTATTTTACATTAGTGATTTGAGTTCTGGAACTTGCTCGTAATTCAATTTTAACCAATTAATTGATCTTCATTACTTGATTTCCTGAGAAATTCCCTGAACCTGACGTTTTTCCCATCTGATAAACAAACCATTTTAATTATTATTTGCATTGTTATTTAATTTATTTCATACTCGCTTAGCTGAATTCGAAACGAAAAAGTCTATCGTGAGGTTCTTGATTCCTTGTGGATTTGATCCCTAAGTACTGCATCGATCTCTTAATTTGAGAGAGTAGCTCTAGGGATGTAATTTGAGCAATATCAGTATGATGAGCAGCCGACCCATTGTATGATGCATGTATGTCGATCCGTTGCGCGTTGTGTGCCTAACTGTTGATGTTGGAATGGTGTATATATGTTTCTATGGATCGGCATGCCTACATGCACGGATTCGCTTTGAAAGCTTCCATACTTAGTAAGATATATCAACTCTTCTTGGGAAATGCAAACGGTTTTTGCTGATTCCCGAGGCGTGATGATGTCAACGCTACTTTAAATGCCTATATATACCGAGCTCCATCCCTTTTTTCTTCATAATTTCACTTCTCCAAAAATTTCCAAAGCAGGTAGCCTTTCTCTCTCCCTTCTCTCTCTATTTATTTTGTAAGTTTCTTAGGGTTTCCCATTTTTTCGAATCGCCGCCACCATAGCTCTCGATTTTTTCGATCTATCATTGAATTTTCGGGTGAGTACTTTGAAGATTCCGGCGATCTTCTTCAAAAATCCGATCCATCTTCAACTCTCTTCGAATTCATTTACGTTCTACGATGAAGCCTTCGAAGATTTCGATTTTGCTTTGGATTTCGATCAAAATCCTAATCTGCTTCCTTGTTTGATTTCAAATCTGTCGACGTGATTAAGTTATGTTGTTTGAAAGCCCCCTCGACTCTTCTTCGTCTCCTGGACCTTCTTCCTTTAGTGAACTGATCCATTCATCGACTTTATCTCAAAACCTATGTGAGAATCCCAATCATTCCTTCGTTGATCCTGAACCATCCATTGCCGCCGATCCATCTCATTCTCGCCTTTGTTACCTTCGTTCCCCAGTCGAGGAGATTAATACGCCCGAGCCCAAAGATCTAGACGATTCACTAGGATCTGATGTTGGCCCTTCGTGTCTTGGAAGGAAAGTTTTGCATTCAACCGACTCCAAGGTAGTGGGAAGTAGTGCCGCAAATTCCTTGGAAATTGGGAACCCTTCAATACTTGACGAGCCGTTTGACGAAACGGTTAACCCGTTTGAAGAATTTAAATTTGAAGAAGAGGATTGGAACTTTGATCTTGCCACAGCGAAATGCCGATTAGAGGCAATGACTGGTGCAGATCCGTCAAAGAAAGCTCCTAGAAAGAGGAGTAAGAGAGTACAACCCGATCCGCAGGCTCAACCTTGTCAACCGAAGAGACGTTGCAGGCGCTTCGGGCGCAATTTTCAATATCTAAAGAAGTTGAGTTAATCGTTCCAACGAAAGATGAGCGAGCCAATCATCCTCCTCCTGGACACTTCACTTTATATTTGAGCTTCTTCCACCATTGCTTCCTTTGGTTCCCAATCCCCGGAGTGATCCTATGTTTCTTGTGGAAACTCAACCTTGCTCTTGCTCAAATCAATCCCTGTGGAGTTTGTCACTTGATCGGCATTTTAATCCGAAGTCTTGAGTGCGAGTTGGAAGTCGGAGTTAGACATATGTTGTCTCTTCTCGAAATCAGCCCCAAGCAAACCGAAGGGCGTTGTGATGTACAATATAGCAAACAAAGCCAAGAGGAGAATTATCGGTGGATTTCCAAGCAAGGATCATTTTTGGAGGGATAAGTTCTTCTTGTGCCGATTTCTGATGCATCGGTGGAAGCTGGATGTACCTTTCTGGTCAATACTGAATGGGGAACACTTGGTAGCCGACCCGTAGCTTGATTTGGGCTGCGACTCGATTTTGTTGTTTCCGATGTGGTATTTTTACAGTTTCTTGATCTTGTCTTCTTTTCTTTGTTTTGCAGCTCGCCAAATCGTTCTCTCGCTTCCAGACGATCTGTCTGAGGTTCAAGAACAGCTCACGGCTCGGAAGTGTAATTGGCAAAGGGATTTTTCCTTGTCAAGAGTGGAAAGAGCTCGAGCCATCTTCGATGGTTATTTTCTTGAGGCTTCTTCTTCCTCTAGCTCATCAGAAAACTCCCGATCCATGGCGCCGAGACCAACTTTCCGAGATAAAAAGGCTGCCCAGGCTTATGAAACGGCTTCTCGACCCGATGTATCCTCGCATGCTTATGCGCCGATCCCGGTTGTTGCCGACCCAAATTCTAAATCTGGGTCGCGTGCTTCAAGGGAAGTTGTCTTGGCTGTCCCCAGACCTGATGAGTCCGCCTTGGCTCATCATAATGAAAAAGGCAAGGACAAAGAGAAAGGCAAGGACAAAGAGAAAGGCAAGAATCAGAGGGCACCGAGCCGAAAGAGGGCTATTCTTGATAAAGAAAAAGGTCCAGACATCGAGCCGACTGAGAAAAGGCAACGGCGCAGCAATAAGATTCATTCCAACCCTGATCGGGTAGCTTCTGCTTCGGTTCCGGTACTTCCTCTCGTTTCTGCAGCGCCTTACAACGATGCGTCGTCTTCGGCGCTCCTATTTTCGAAGATTACTTGCCCTGGAGCTCGCTTTCCTCCACCCGATACTTTGGTTAAGGAAAATGCCTAAGCCGATATGGCTCTCGCGGTGTTAAGGTAACCGACTGCTGATCCCCTTTCTTTTCTGTCTTTTCTTTTTGGCTCTGCATACATCGGTTTATACGTGTATTATTCTCTTTTCGTAGTTCATAGCTTACCTCAACAAGATGGCCTTCGACTACGAATCTGATGCACAGAAATATATAGTTCGTGTTGATTCCACCAGGAAAGTAGCTACCGAGTTAGAGGAGAAGCTTAAGGAAATGGAAAGCAAGCTTTTCGAGGAGATGGAGAGGGCTTCCAGGATAGTCAGCGATCTCCAATTTTTAGTTGGACTTGGCAAAGAAGGGTCGTACAGAATTGGATCGGCAGATTATGCGATTGGATTCGGGCAAGGCAAAGTGTGAGGCCTACATTGCCAGTTTGACGAGGCAACTCGATGCGGCGAATGAGCTTCAAGCCGTTAAAGTGGAACAAGCCATTTCGGAGGCGAGACAAGAAATGGTGGCTAAGTTCCAGGACAAAATCCATCGTGCTTATTGGAAGATTGACAAGATGGTTGGTCAACCGGAGGAAGATATGCTGGACTTGGCGCAAGTTGAAATCAATCTTCAATTCATCGGGATGCTCCAAAGTGTGGAACTACCAATCCTGGAAGACGAGATCAGGCAACTTACTGAGCAAAAGGAAGGACTCGAAGGTGCGTATGAGGCATTTGCCAAGCTTGCTGACTATCTGAAAGAGGATTTAAGAGTTTCTTCCGTTGCCACCGATCTGCTGAAAGAGCTTAACAATGGTGAGCCGGTTGAGATGGCTGCTGGAGGTATTAGTGTTCGTGATATGTCAGGTTCGAATAGAGGAACCCCGGGCATAGCTGAGCTAAGTTCTAAGAAGACATCAGAGGACCCAACATCTATGGAGTCGAGTGATGGCGAACCATCGATGAAAAATGCCGCCGAACCCTCTGTTGAAAAGACTGCCGATCCCTCCCCTAAGAAGGCTACCGAGCCATTTTTTTAGGAGACCACCGAGAAGGTTACTGAAGAACATATCAAAAAAGCAGACGAGGCATTCGAGGATGGAGAAGTTTAGCAGCCCCGAAAAACCTTGCCTGAAGCTGCTCTGGTCACTGACCCGAATGGGGAGACAAGGGCCAAGGCAACTACTTCTTAGATCTTCCCGCCATTTGTAACCTCTATGTTTTTCGCTTTTGAACTTGATTAGATGCAGTGCCTGGATGGCTTTATCCATTATTGTTCTTTTGACTTAGTGCATTTCACCGTTTTGGCCTCGTACTCAAGGCAATATTTTCTGGTACGAGATGGTTTAATGAATATGAGAGAGGCTTTAGTTTTCATGTGAGGTATTTTCTTTGCAGTCGGCTTTATCGAGCGTTTCTGAATGCTCTCGATCGTTTTTAAACTCTGTTTATAAAGACTAAAATACCTAAGACAAACGATTAGCCATTTTGGGTCTCCATAGTCTTTCATTTAAAGATGTTTAGACCAACGAATTGTATGTTAGGTTTAGGATGAATATTTCATTTTATGGATATGTTACCATAAACATATCCGCTCCGACAATGAACATAGATGTTTCGACCAACGATTTTTTGTTGGGTTTAAGACGAATATTTTGGTTTACGGATACATTACCGTAAACATATCCGCTCCGATAATGAACATAGGTGTTTCGACCAATGATTTGTTTGTTGCGTTTAAGATGAACATTTTGGTTTATGGATACGCTACCATAAGCATATCCGCTCCGACAATGGACATAGACATTTATATAGCGCGCTTTTAATCCTCTATGATCTAATAGTTAGATCTATAAAGGATGTAGTAGTCCGTTGTTGTGGCCAGCAGCAACGAGAGTGAGATGAAATGTCTGTTTAGTTAAAATTTTGAGTAATCCTTAAAGGATGTAAATGGGATGCATATTTTGTTAAGGCTTTAGTAATCCGTAAAGGATGTGAATGAGATGCATGTTTTGTTAAGGATATAGTAATCCGTAAAGGATGTGATTTGAAGATCTTAGCTTTGAAAAGCTTGCATTAAGTAGACGTATAGTCTATTATAAAGATGGGAGTATACGAGTATACATACCCACTCCCCCTCCCCCTTTTTTAAAGAGTGGACAGCTGAACTCATCCGAAGACGAGCTGCCTACGTACCCTTTGCAGGGATCAACCCGCTCCGTAGTTCATGTAAAGTGAATCAATGATATTACCTCTTTAGGTGCATTGTGTTCCATGATCGTGGTATTGGGACATCAGACATGTTGGCGAGTTCGTAAACCCCAGGGTGGACTACCTTGGTGATTTTGTAAGGTCCTTCCCAATTTTCTCCAAGTTTGCCAGCGTTGTTTTCTGCTGTATTTTGAAAGACTTTCCGTAGCACTAGGTTTCCTTCGTAGAATCTCCGATCTCGTACGTGAGAGTTGTAGTACTTTGCTGCTGCGTTTTGGTAATTTTGGATTTAGATCAAGGCTTGATCCTGCCTTTCATTGATTAAATCCAAATCATCAAGCATTAGTAAGTGATTGAGCCCTTCTTGTTCTGGGAGAAGTCTTCGGCGGACTCCGGGAAAATGTATTTCCGGTGGAATGATGCATTATGTCCCGTAGACGAGAGCGAATGGCGTTTCTCCAGTAGCTCATCGCGGTGTTGTCCAATGAGACCACAAGACCCCTTCGAGTTCATCAGCCCATCGTCCTTTCTTTTTGTCAAGACATTTTTTGAGACCGTCGAGAATTGTTTTGTTCACTGCTTCCGCCTGGCCATTTCCTTGCGAGTATCTCGGGGTAGATTTACTAAGTCGTATCTTCCACTTTTCGTAGAATACTTCAAACCTTGTATAAATGAATTGCAAGCCATTGTTAGTAACAATTTTGTACGGGACCCCATGCCGGCATATGATATTCCTCCATACAAAACTTTCGACTTGAGCGTCCTTTATACTGGCATAAGAGTCCGCTTCGACCCACTTGGAGAAATAGTCTGTTAAGACTAATAAGAAGCACTTTTGCTTTGACGGGAGGAGTGGTCCAACGATGTCCAGAGACCATCGCATAAAGACATACGGTGACGAGATTGAGGAAAGTATTTCAGTTGGCTGATGAATTGTCGGAGGGTGGCGTTGATATTTTTTGCACTTCGCAGAAAACATCTCACAATCCTTCACCATAGTTGGCCAGTAATAACCGTGACGCTTGATTTTGATAGCCAATGCCCTTCCCCCGGAATGGTTGCCGCAAGAGCCACCATAAACTTCTTCCGTGATTTTTCTTGCCTTTTCTCCTTCGATGCATGTCAATAATGGCCCCGAGAACCTCCATTTAAAGACATTTCCGTCGAGCACGACATATCGAGCCGCTTGAGCTTTGAGTTTCCGAGCCGCCCATTTGTCAGAAGGGGCTTGACCGTCATAGATGTATCCTCGGATTGCATCAAGCCATTTTTTGTCGCAACCATATTCCATTGCTTGTGAATCTTCGTTCATATCGATTGCTTCTACTTCAGATGGAATATCGTCATTGAGGATAGTTTGTGGATCTTCTTCCATCATTACTAGGTCTTGTTTGATCGGAGGTGTGTCCGTTGGATTTCCTTCTTCGGTTGTACATGCTTTGTTTCAATTAGAAGGTTGTTCGCTTGATGTTTCCTCCATCCCGACATCTCCTTCGATCGTGTCGGTTCTCTCCTTTGCTTGCTTGGCTGCTTGAGATCGAGTGACTGCATTCACTGCCTCTGGAAGAGTTATACTCGGGCGGTTGATGAATTCCACCGGAATTATTCGCCTAAGATCCGGATTGGAGGTGGATGCTTGATGGAGAGGCGGAAGCTAAAGGAGACGTGTGTGCGCTGTTTTGAGACTACGAAACAGAGTAAGAAGAGACGTCACGTTTTGATGATAAAAACGTGATGAAGAAGAAGGATAGAGTTGAATTCGAACAAGGATCGAAGTCAACACGGTTTCGAGAGTCCTCCTCTCAGGGCTTGAACACAAGCTCTTTGGATAACTTGAGTTATCTCTTTTAGGTTTTATTGATTTTCTAAGAAGCAAAAGATGCGCTTACAATGGAGTCGACGATCTCTATTTATAGAGAAGTAGATAAACTTAAGAAAAGGAAAACCAAATTAAAAATAGAAAACTAACTTAATCCTAATACCAAAATCAAAGCAGTAACTTGATGGGCAAGAAACACAAGAGAACAAAGCCCATCAAGGAGTAATGATGCGCTGCATCAGATCCCCTAGGGTGGGAGAGGATTCGTCCACGAATCTGGAGGCTCATTATCGCCGCGAAATGGTGATAGGTGTTTGACATTGAAAACGTCTGACGTACGCATATGCGAAGGAAGGCGTACTCGATAGGCGTTTGCATTGATGCGTTCCACAACCTCGACAGGTCCAATTTTCCGTGATTTCAACTTATTGTACTCGCGGAGTGGTAGTCGGTCTTTAGTGAGGATTACCCAAACGAGATCACCAGGCTGGAATTCCAACTCCCTACATTTTGCATCGGCTGCGACTTTATATTTCAACGTAGCGGCTT
Organism: Pseudoturritis turrita; assembly: GCA_900406555.1. NCBI lineage: Eukaryota > Viridiplantae > Streptophyta > Magnoliopsida > Brassicales > Brassicaceae > Pseudoturritis > Pseudoturritis turrita. The sequence continues at coordinate 142,070 of OVBL01001015.1, read as the reverse complement.
CCAAATTAACTTTAGCCTGTCGATGTATGGCTTGTAGATCATCCACGAAATCAACAGCTTGACCGTGCAACCGTGACTGATCCGGAAGCGTTGTGAAGTCGAGAGGACATCGAGGCATCATACCATAAACCACACGAAATGGAGAGCATCCTAAGCTTCGATTAGACGCGTGATTATGAGCGAATTCAGCTTGACAAAGTTTTAGATCCCAGCTCTTAATATTGTCGCCTACTAAACAACGAAGCAAATCACCCAGAGCTCGATTCGTCACTTCCGTTTGTCCATCACTCTAAGGGTGATATGCAGAACTCATGTTCAAATTTGTTCGAAGGAGTTTCCACAACGAACGCTAAAAGTGGCTTAAGAAACGAGTATCTCTATCCGAGACGATAGACATAGGTAGACCATGTAGACGATAAACCTCACGGAAGAAAAGAGTAGCCACACTAACCGCATCCGTTGTCTTCTTACAAGGAAGAAAATGAGCCATCTTAGAAAAGCGATCCACTACGACAAAAATCGAGTCATGTCCGCGTTGAGTTCGTGGGAGTCCCAGCACAAAATCCATACTTATGTCAGTCCAAGGTTGAGTCGGCACTGGCAATGGTAGGTAGAGACCCGCATTGGAAGCCTTACCCTTAGCTTGCTGACACACACGACAACGTTCAACAAATCTTTCGACATCGCGACGCAACGATGGCCAAAAATAGGATGTGGTAACGAATTGCAGCGTATGATCGCGACCCACATGGCCCTCGTTGTGGAGCTCACTAATGATTTGAAGTCGTAAACTACACGCAGGCACACAAATACGAAGACCTTTAAAAAGAAACCCATCTTGAATTGAGAACTCATCATTAAGACCTTGCTCTGTATCTTTAAAAATACTTGCAAAGAAAGGATCTGTCTGATATAGGTCAGCAAATGAAGCGAATCCTGGAACCGAAGAGTGGATTGTCGACAGTAAAGTGTGTCTTCGGCTGAGGGCATCTGCTACTCGGTTAAGGGTCCCGGCCTTGTGTCGAATAGAAAATGTAAACTGCTGGAGATAAGAAATCCATGAAGCGTGTCTGGCGGAGACCTTGACTTGACTGTCGAGATGTCGCAAGGCGTCATGATCCGTAAAAAGAACAAAGTCGCAGTGAACCAAATAATGACGCCAGTGTTTTATAGCTTGAACAATGGCATAGAACTCGACATCGTACGTGCTATATCGTTCACGAGCCCCTGATAATTTCTCACTATAATAAGCAACAGGACGACCTTGTTGGCTAAGAACAGCACCAATTCCCACTTTGGAGGCATCACAATGAAGCTCAAACATGAGGGAAAAGTCGGGTAAGACTAGAATAGGTGTCGTAGTCAACTTTGTCTTGATAAGTTCAAATGCTTCCGTGGCTTCCGGAGTCCATTCAAACCGACCACTTTTCATACAACTTGTAATTGGAGCCATGATGCTACTAAAGTGATGCACAAAACGTCGATAGAACGAGGCGAGCCCGTGAAAGCTGCGAACTTCAGTAACCGTACGAGGAAGCGGCCAAGAACGTATTGCTTCAATTTTTGCACTATCCACCGAAAGTCCTTTATCTGACACCACATAGCCTAGAAACTGAACTTCCGAAGATCCAAACTCACATTTATGCCGAGCCGCAAAAAGTTGTTCCTTACATAACACAAGAAGAACTTCACGAAGATGTACCGAATGCTCGGCCAAAGAGGAGCTGAAAATAAGGATATCGTCAAAATAAACCACCACAAATTTACCGATAAATGGCCGGAGCGCTTGATTCATGATACGCATAAATGTACTCGAGGCATTAGACAAGCCAAACGGCATCACAAGCCACTCGAACAAGCCTTCACGAGTCTTGAAAGCGGTCTTCCATTCATCACCCGGGCGAATACGTATCTGATGATATCCGCTTTTAAGATCAATCTTCGAAAACACGGATGCTTTGCCGATTTGATCAAGGAGGTCATCTAACCGTGGTATTGGGAATCGATATCGTACGGTAATTTTGTTGATAGCACGACTATCAACACACATTCGCCAAGTACCATCTTTCTTGGGGATTAGCAAAGCAGGAACAGCGCACGGACTCAAACTCTCTCGTATATGTCCTTTACGCAGGAGATCTTCGACTTGCCGACGAAGCTCTTCATGCTCGTGTGGACTCATGCGGTAGTGAGGCCTATTTGGTAGTGTTGCCCCCGGTGTAAGATCGATATGGTGCTGTATATCCCGTAACGGTGGCAATCCTTGTGGAAGCTCTTCGGGAAACACGTCAGAAAACTCGTCGAGTACCGCATCCCACACACGAGACTTGGATAAATTTGGTATTTTCGCAGCTGGTGTAAGAAGGGCAAACGCGAAGCCCTCAAGATGAAGCTCTTTCTCGAACGTAGTATAAGAACAGAGCATTGGAAATGAGTGCGAAGCAACATGGGCTGAAGTGGACTGAGCGAGTTGTTTCTTTGCTGCCTCTGGTTCTTGTGTAGCTGGTGATAACGGCGAGTCCGGCGAAGGTAACAACACTATTTGATGAGTCTCCCAAATGAACTAATATGTGTTTTTCACACCATCATGAATGATTTTACGATCATACTCCCATGGCCTCCCGAAGATAAGATGACACACATTCATTGGAGCAATGTCAAAGTATGTCCGATCCTTGTAAAATTGTCCTATGGAGAAAGGGACAAGTGCGCGATGCGAGATACGAACAGCAACTCCGTCTTGGAACCACGTAAGTGAATACGGTGATGGATGTTTCTCGATTGGTAAGCCAAGCTTGTGCACAGCGGCTTCGGCAATGATGTTGTGACTACTACCGGAGTTGATTATAAAGCTACATATTCGTCCCTTGATAGTGCACGTGGAACGAAATATATTTGTGCGAAGCCACTGAGTTTCTCTCTGTTGAGGAGTCAAACACGATCTATGTAACACAAGTGCTGTTCCGATATCCCCATGTGTCGGATGAATCTCGTCACGTTGTGTGCTCTCATAGCTATCGATGTTGTCATCATCAGTTGTCACCTCTCTCTCAATCTCATCTGCTATAAGGCCTCGCCGATTTTGATTGGGGCACGCTGTTTGGCGATGGCCGTGTTCTCCACAAGCATAGCAACGTAATGCGCTTGTACCACGCGCTGAACGACGTAATCCTTGTTCTCCTTCTTGTGGCGTGGCTCGTGCATCTGTGTGAGCATTCTCAAATCCTTCCCGTGATTGTGACGGCTGTTGCGACGTGAAATTTTCAGGTGGTCGGGTTCGCGAGGAAGATGAATTCCAAGACCCTACGCGTAGTTGTACCTCAAAGGAAGCGGCACGTCGATGTGCTTCAGCCACTGTAGATGGATCAAATTGTGTCATTGAGTTCTGAATTTGGGCGCACAATCCTCCTATAAAACGTGACACAATTTGTACTTCGCTGTCATAGATCTCGTTTCGTGTCAATAGTAAGTAAAATTCTTCCACATAGTCATCAACCGATCTGGTACCTTGCTTTAAATTTTGTAACCGAGTATACATAGTCCGGTCGTAGTTGTGTGGAAGAAAGGTCCCTTTTAGCTTCTTCTTAAGCTTATCCAAAAACTGATTGGGGCCTTTCCAGCACGCGAACGTGTCGTCTTTAACTGTTGCCACCAGGATGCGGCATGACCACGAAAACGCGTAGCTACGAGAGGAACTTGACGATCAGCAGGGACGCGCTTAAAATCCAGGATTTCTTCTACCGTGACGAGCCAATCAATTAGCAAATCACCTCGTATTCCCCCATGAAATTCAGGAATTTCCACCTTGAAGCCGGATTCCCAACGTGTGTCTTGTTGGCGGTAATTTGCAAGCTCACGTCGTTGTCCAGCGATAGGATTATCTTGTTGTTCATGTGGACGCGCTGCTACTGCATCTTGAGGAGGAGGATTTATGTTCCCAAGCTGTCGAATCAAAGTTTGATTCAAGTCTTGAAGCGAAGTTTGCATCATTGTTTGGAAATTTGCTTGAGATGCGATCAGAGCATCACGAAATTCAGCAAAGTCGATAGTTGTTCCTGTTGCCAGATCACTGGGGTTAATCTTTTTAGACATGATTGGAACAGAAACGAAACGTCAGGATTGACAAGGCTCTGATACCAACTGATGGAGAGGCGGAAGCTAAAGGAGACGTGTGTGCTCTGTTTTGAGACTACGAAACAGAGTAAGAAGAGACGTCACGTTTTGATGATAAAAACGTGATGAAGAAGAAGGATAGAGTTGAATTCGAACAAGGATCGAAGTCAACACGGTTTCGAGAGTCCTCCTCTCAGGGCTTGAACGCAAACTCTTTGGATAACTTGAGTTATCTCTTTTAGGTTTTATTGATTTTCTAAGAAGCAAAAGATGCGCTTACAATGGAGTCGACGATCTCTATTTATAGAGAAGTAGATAAACTTAAGAAAAGGAAAACCAAATTAAAAATAGAAAACTAACTTAATCCTAATACCAAAATCAAAGCAGTAACTTGATGGGCAAGAAACACAAGAGAACAAAGCCCATCAAGGAGTAATGATGCGCTGCATCAATGCTAGAGCTGCAAGTGTGTCGGCCGAAGTGTTTTCCCCTCGTGGAATACGTGTTAATGTGAAGTCTTTGAACCGCACCGGCCAAGTCTTTGATGACCTTTAGATATGCTTCCATACCGTCATCTTTAGCTGTGTATTCTCCGCTGAATAGGTTTGCGACCAGCTGCGAATTGCAAAATGCGTGAATGCAATCGATCTTAAGTCCTTGTACGAGTTTTATTCCGGCGATGAGGGCTTCGTACTCGGCTTCGTTGTTGGATGTACGAAAACCTAAGCGGAATGATTGCTCGAGTAGCTCGCCGGTTAGAGAAGTTAAACGTATCCCAACTCCTGAGCCATTTTTAGAGATGGTCCGTCGACATGAAGCTTCCAAAGTGAGTTCGGGGCTTCCATGTCGATGCTTTCATCGGAACGTTCGATTAGAAAATCGGCAAGGACTTGTGACTTCATACATGAGCGCCTGCGGTATTCGATGTCGTATTCGCTTAATTCTACAGCCCATTTGGCTAGTCATCCGGATTGGCTTGGACTGTGCATAACTGATCGAAGTGTGAAAGTACTCAGAACCACTATCGAATGAGACTAGAAGTAAGGTCTTAACTTTCTCGTAGACATGACAACAGACAGTGCCAACTTCTCCATCTGCGGATACCTGGTTTCGGCATCGGTGAGGGTCTTGCTAACGTAAAAGGCTTTGAATGAGAGACTTGTAACAGTACGGTGCAAGACATGATAGGTGCGGGACGGTCCCAATAGTAACAAAATTTACATACATACATATATAAGTATAGATTTTTGTTAGATACATATATATAAGCATAGATTTTTGTTATTGTTCAGTGCAGGACGGGACGGTGCGGTGCGGGACGTGCCATTCGAAACCTAAAAGACTGTAAATGTAAGGTGTGGGAGAGGCGGGTTAATGAGCGGGCTAGCTTACCATTCAGGCTTTGAATGGTGACAGCAGATTGGACGGTGTGGAACAAGCGGTGCAGGATAATATTTGAAAGATTAAAAAATAACACGCAGTACAAGAATAATATTTTGAACGTTGAAAAGCGCAACAAACGGTGCAGAATACATATATTATATTATTATTTTACATATTAAAATGTATTTATGATATTAGTATAATTATAATTTAGTATTTATTTGTGAACAAGCGTTTTTTATTTACGAATCATAAATACAAATTTTCTTTAAATTTAAAAAATTTAGTTGAAGTAAAATGTTTAATTCCAAAAATTCACATACAACACAATACAAAAAAAATATATATATTATCAAGTACTATTGATTTTTCCACAACATTTTTGCAATATGGTCCCTTATTTGCGTCATATGTTCTCCATCAGCTATTTCTGATGCTTCCATGTCACCTAAATTAGGTTTTTAATCTGTGTTATTTATTGAATCTGCATCTGAGAAATTTGAAATTTTGATAAAATTGTGTAATCCCATTGTAGCTACTACCACTCTATTTTGTACGTTATTGTTGTATTTTGGAAAATTACAAAAAATTCTCTATTTTTTTTTCTAAACTCCAAAAATCCTCTCGATAACAGAACGTAAAAAAGCATGCCATCGATTGAATAATTCTTCTTTATTCCTCGGAGGAGGATCAGAGTGAAACTGAGACATATGATACCTCACCACTTTGTTACGTGATGATCTATAAGGAGCCAAACATCCTTATTTGTTTGGATAGCCAGAATCAACGACGTAATACATGTCTAACGGAGGCATAGAGAACTCAGAATCACTTTTTCTTGCCATTGCCATTACGGCTATCTCGTGACACGATCTCGGTGCTTCATTCCAAATATACGTGAATAGCATATTCAAATCACATATTTCCATGATGTTCAAAGATGCATTATCATGTTGATTCCAATACATTCCTTATAATGCATGCTTCACTTTGACGCATACATGAGTTCCATCCATAGCTCCAACGAATCCTCTAAACTATGGATAATATCTTCGATCTACTAGAAGTCTTTCAGGAATTTGGAGTAGTTCTTCCATCGTCAGAGTTCTTATATAATTACATGCAAGTAATTTAGTCGCTGTTAGAACTTCACTAAATTTTCTCTTCACAATCTCCTGATTTCGTCCAAATCTCAAACCACATCTCTTTGAACTTCATTGTGTCCACATATCCGTAGACACATAGCCAGACTTTCTTCCATGCTTATATTTGATGTTGGTTGTAGACCATATTTCGTTTGTAGAAGGTTACACTATGTTGTGAAAGTTGCAAGTGACATTCGTAGTAGTTGAAGACAAGCAACATCATCTTGTTGTAGTCGATGCCAAATATTGTAAACCTCCATCGGTTTGGACTGGTGCTCTTTGAAAATATCGATCATAGTAATTCAAAGTTGGTTGAATTTTTAACTCTTCAAACTGTCATTTTCCAAATTTCACATTTCAATTCTCTCTTCGTAACTTAGATTGTTGATGCCTTGTGCTCGCAACTAACATATATGAAAAGCCTGAAATTTATAAACATAGGTAAAATTCAACATTAGCCAAATAAAAATTTGCATTAGAAAATTACACAAAACACATAAAATGGAGTTTAAAACATCCTACAAAATATACAAACAAAAGACATCAAATATTGAATAACTTAAACGAGAATGATAAAACACGTGAATGACAAGCTTATCTTCGTTTTCAATATCACTTTGATGATCTTCATTTAAACTTGCACTTCGTCATTGCAAGTTCTCCAATATATTGAATAAACCTCCAAGTATAAGTGTTTGTGAATTATGTTCAGTTTCAAAATAATTTGTGTAACCGAGATTGGGTGATGATGCTTGGTGAACGTTTGTTGGAGTTTCTACTCTTGCACCTTGTGAAACTTCTTGTTGAGTATTCTCCATATTTTCTATTTGGCATCCAAGGGTAAATCCATATTGAATATTTAATGGAGTCATTCCCGATGAGTCGCCTTGTTGAAAATTTGGTGTCTGCCATCCTGGGTGAAAGTTTGGGGAAATGCCCCAATATGGAGCATTTTGTGAGGAACCTCATTGTGGAGCAGTTGACGGTGAAATCCATTGTGGTGCATTTGGTGGTGTATTCCATTATTGTGTATTTTAGTCGTGTGTCTATTTGGAGGTGTGTCCCACTGTTGTGCATTTGGTGGTGTGCTCCATTGTTGTGCCCTTGGTGGTGTGCTCCACTGTTGTGCATTTGGTAGTGTGCCCCCACTGTTGTGTATTTGGTGGTGTATCCCCACTGTTGTGCATTTGGCGATGTACCCCACTGTTGGAAACTAGGATCCCATAAACCCGATGAATTGTTACCCACAAAAGATGGACTTCCAGATGATACACCTCCTGAATGTTGACTCCCAAATGATTGGTTAGAGTCCAATTATTTTGGCACATCTTGGTTGTTCCATGAAATACCATTCATAGCTTCTAGTAGCTATAACTTATTCTCGTCAGTGATTCCACCAATATCAATGAAATATTTTCTCCAAAAAACTAGCTCTTTCAGTGTATTAATGCATGCCCAATAAAACCTAGTGTACTTTGGAGGCTCCAACGTAAGGAATATCGTTTCTGCCTTTTTAAACTCATCGTAATCATCTTGGTCAAAAGCACCTGGGCAAAGTTGTTGCAAACTTTGTCGTTGGAACTCTCTATAACCAGTGATGGTGTCTTGCATGGTTGTTTCAAAGGATTGTCTTCACCGACTTCCTCTCGAACCACTTCCAGCACTGGTTCCCGAGCTTCTTTCAGATATGTGCGTACTACTCCCATGTCTTCCACTACAATGTGAATTACTCACACGCCTGCCATGTTGTTCACCTCTTCCAGTAAGGTTTCGAGCTGTATCACAAATGAATTCACTCGAAGGGTGTGTATCATCATCAAGGTTAACATGATGCATCTCTTCATTTTGATGGTTATCAGGCACATGATTTTGAGGCATGTCATCACCATCAACGTCTGAGAAACCATGAATACCATCATCAGCCCTCCCTAATTCAATACCTCTTCTCTTCTTTGTCGCGATGATTGTTGAGGTTACAAATAAACATCATGTAATACAAGACAATGTTCCATCATATCCCAATATTGTGGCGGTTGTCAGTTTAACGATCTTTTAATTTTGCATCCCTAAAACACACACACACACACACATATATATATATATATATATATATATATATATATATATATATATATATATTGGGTGTGTGTACTTTTATATATTTAGTTAATATAATTAGAAGGATTATGAAGTATTACCGACTCATGAGCATCCCACCACTCTACAAATGCATAAATCATGGATGTCTCATAATCCACCGTGATACCAGTAAAATTTATCAGAAACCTCCACCTCTTGTATGCTTTTTTGAAGTCATCAAGTTTGTTTTTGAAGTCTGTAATTTACATTCATGTTAAATGCAAGGTTGAATTTTTTAACCATGTACTCTCTACCAAGAGTCGTAGGATCCTTAAGAGTGTAATTGTTCATAACAATTGCATGATCAAACAACTCAATCAATATTTTTTCTTTCTCGTCGTTCCATATAAACTTTGGTGTGCTCTATAAATTTTAAAAAAATTTAGAATTAGTTTTATCTTCGTCTATAAAATATAACTAATATGAAATTTGCTAAAGAAAATCAAATAAAAAATTTTACTTTTGTTGTTGTTTCATTTATTTGAGTCTCTTTGCCCGTAAGAATTTGTTCTCTATTGGTGGGGATAAAATAATCCCCTTCGAGTTAAGCAAATCGCTTAATGACACGTGTTCTTAACTTAGGAGAATCTCTTAGTGTCATTTGTGTAGTTTGTCTACTAGACAAAGCCTTAGAGGTATTTGGGCATGAATCAACAATAGTCCAAGTAACTTGATGGATAAGACCACCTGATCCCCCATCCCGGATGGTGTGGCCACGCTACCAGAGATGATCTGGGTCAGAGACTGAGTGGTCAAAAAAACATGTACCCCCATCAGCATCCGGAACTGGCAAACGAAGCCCGAGTTCCGATACGGGAACTCGGGCTAGGTATGAAACTTCTTCCTTAGGCGTGAAACTCAAATCCTTTTGAAATATCTAAATTAAGTCTTTGGTCAAATGGTAAAAACATATTTCACCTTATGCGTGCTAGGGTAAATACAAGTGGTCCCTACTCAAGGAACGATTAAAGCACAAAAGACTGATTCTGAGGAGCACCCCGGTGTAAGACCCGCCGCACCATGCACTGCCACCAGTACGGAATAGATCAGGCTTAGCGTCTCATAGCCGTATTGTCGGCCAACTAGCAAGATAAGACAAATGTGTTTGGTGAAAAGCACTCGAGTGCATCGTACCGGATCAAATCTGAGAATCCAGACCATACCCAACTAAGGACGCAGAACCCGGTATCTGAGCCCGGGCAAGTAAAACTCTATAAATACATCCCTCTTTTACTTCAGAAGAGATTCGATCCTGATATGGGAAAAACACATACACAAAGCCTATTTCTCTCGAGACTAAGGCCCAATCCTCTAAGTTCTTAGTCTCTTTCGGCTGTATAGGGTCATTCTCTCCAGATCCTTCCCGGAGAACTCTCTCTTTTCCGGTCATTCCTTGACCATTTTCTCTCTAGATACTCTGTTCCCACTCTATCCCACCGTAAATTTCTCTCTCTATATGTTATGATATATCGCGGATCATCCCTTGCTCGGCCCGGTGTCACCCATTTAACACTCTTTCTTGTTTTTCAACCTTCTTTCCTTGCTCTCTACGACTCTTCCGTGGTCGTTCCTCTTCTCTTTTTGCTATTTTCTAACTTGTGCGTCGGAGAGCCATAGGAAAACACCCCCAAATCATGTTTTTCTGGCCTTTACGAATTTGTTGATTGCGCAGGAGTTGGTCCCCCCCCCCCCCCCCCCCAAATGGTTGTTCAAGAGGATTAAAAATCTCCGAAACATCTATAAATTTTAAAATTTTGTAAAATCAGTTTTATCTTCGTCTGTAAAATATAACTAATATGAAATTTGTTATAGATAACCAAATAAAAAATTTACTCATATTGTTGTTTTATTGGGAGTATTTGAGCCTCTTTGTTCGGAAGAATTTGTGTTCGATCAACGTCTAGACATATCTGCATTTATCAACACAAATCCAATTATATTAAATCTAAATTTTTCACCTTTCGCTTTGCATTTTTTTAATATTATTTGAAAAATAAATAAATTTTCTCATTTCAATTATAGCTTTCTAATGTAACATTTTGATTAATTACAGTTTTCACGAAATGTTAGCAAATATAATTGTAGACATTTTATTTCAAAACTACAAGTCATAAGCAAAATAAACCTAATAAAAATAATTATACCGATTTTGGTTGGATCATAAAATTAAGTTGTTAAAATATTATGTAATAATTTAACATAAACAAATCTAAAATGTGTTATACAACTAACACTTAACTAAAATTAACTATAAACACAGATACAAAATTTATTATCTTATGATTAATAAAAAATCATTTTATATATTATTTTACAAACCACAAATAAATTTATTTCAAGTTAAAGATTAAATTAATATATATATATAACAAAATCTATTTTTTGTTATAACAAATAGAATGTTAAATCCAAAAAATATATTAATTGTTAGTTTATACAACATATCAAAATTTATTACAATAGTTTCAAATATAAATTTATTGTAATCGGTTGCTACTTTAAAATAGTACCGATATGTTAACGTATTTGTATCATAGAAGCAATCACAATCTATATAGTAATATATATAACTCAACCAATTTTTTTACATTTATGATCAATAATTTATTGATTAAAATTTAGAAACAATCATTCTCAAATCTGTAAAAATTTGTTGTGATAATTTTTTATTAAAATTAATACATAATTATTATTTTTTCCATAACATGTTTTATTTTTTTTTATATATTAAAATCGGGATATAACAAATAAAATAAAAATAAGAATGTCAATCTTGTGAAACACACACATTGCATATTGTGGATTTGTTTTGCTTAAATTTTTTTTTTTAACATACCTTATTTTTTGAAAGAAAATCTTCAAAGCAAGAATAGATGAGTTGAGTGGAAGGATAGTTGTGTTGATATTTTTTTGTGCGAGTTGAGTGAAAGAATGGCAATGTGTTTATGTCCCGCACTTTCAACTTTTTCCTTTTTTTTTGCAAAAAATACAAACAAATAATTATTCCAATTTTGATTGAATGGTGACAAAATAATGACACATACCTTGGAACGTCCAATCCAATATCCACACTCAAAGCCTCAAGCTCCGAATGGTGACAGCGGATTGGGCGGTGCGGGACAAGCGGATTGGATGGAGCGGTGCGGTTCAAGTGTGGTTTGTTCGGGAGAAACATATAGTACGGTTAGTGCGGAATAAACAGTGCGGAAAAATGTTTGAATGATGAAAAAATAATGGGTGGTGCAGAACAAATGTTTGAATAGTGAAAAATGCAACAAACGGTGCGGGATTAGATAAATATTTTGTATATTATCTATTAAATATCATTTACAATAATTTACTATTTAATATATTTTAAATTTCAGTGTTAATATTTTTGAGAAATAAATTATCTAGTGCTTATTTAATTTAGATAATTGTTTTAAAAAGTCAATTACAAAATAATATACATAAATGATATTGTTATTATCATAAATTATCTTTTTGTAACTAATTTCTATATAATATAGATATTAGATGTTATAAGTTAATAAAATTGTTATTTTAATAATTAGCGTGTAATTTAAAAATTCAAAAAGTTAAAGCTAGAATTGTTATTTTTCTAATTAATGATTTATGATTATAAGTTTATAAATAATTTTACAAACCATAAATTGTATCTTTAAAAACTATTAAAAGATTAAATGGAAGAAATTATAGGAAAATATGTAAATGATATTAACATTTCAGGTCGACCAATTTTTTTTTCCCAAATAAATTTGTTTTAGTTTATGAAATTAATCCACACAATTATTTTTAATTTTTTAATCAACAAAATAAATTAAAATAAACAATCGCACCTTGAAATACATCTATGAGGCGTAATTAAAAGAGTAGTGTGGATCAACATTTTGTTTTTTATGGTGATATTGGAGTGCAGGACTGGATGGTGCAGGATAGTCCAAATAATAACAAAAATGTATACATACACAGATATAAATATAGATTTTTGTTACTGTTTAGTGCGGAATGGTGCGGAACAATATGTTACCATTCGAAACTAAAAATTGTGTGAATGGCGACATTATAAAGATTTGTCCCGTCCCGTACCTTGAAACGCCTTGTACCGTGCCCTACATTCAGACATTCAACACATTTTTGTCATTTGTTTTCTAATAAAAATAAGTAAACTAATAGTTAAAAAGATGAAGTGCGTTCTCTTTTTACATGGTTTGAAATCATCCCGCTGGGTGCGGTTAAGAAATCAAAAAATTTGTTAGGTGCGTTACTTTGTTTTTTTAGGTGAAAATTTTTATAAATAAACCGTCCCGCACTCAACAATAACAAATATTTATATTTGCATATGTATATCTATATATTTTTGTTATTATTCGGACTATCCATACATGTTTCATCCCGCACCGCAATGTTATCATTCGAAGCCAAAATAAACTATTTATTCTGCATAATGCGTTTCTCTCACACAAACTGCACTAGTCCCGCACCGTCCCATCCAATCATTTTGTCCCGCACAGTCCGGTCCGTTGTTACCATTCGAAGCCTAAAATTTTGATTGACGACAATGCTTGATGTACGGATTTCAAAATTTATTATAAAACCGTACATATAACACCAATCAGAATTCTTTACAGTTTTCGAGATCAAATAAATTACATAAGGATAAAAAAACCTGCACTCTAACTTTAGACCACGAGCAAAAAACCAACGGTCCAATAAAAATTCGAAATATGTTGGTTGATAAATAATATTTTGTTTTAATAATAAATTATACCTATAAAAATGATCATTCAAACGCAATGATCATTCAAACACACAAAAATTTTACACCATCTATTCTTTTCTCGAACTAAAACAAAGAAACAAATTTTGTTTTCCTCTCTCTTTTCTTCTTCAAATATCACAATCCCTTTCAAGTAAATATTTTTTATAAATAAAAATTACTAAATAGGTTACTTTACAAAAATTTAAAAATATAATTAAATTTAATAAATCTATTTTTGTAAATAGATAGCATTGAAAATAAGTGTGTATAATCATTTAATTCTAAAAAATTAACAAATTATAAAATGTTACATTTATTTTAATAAGGTTTTGAGTTAGTTTTTTTTTAATTCTAAAACGGTTTGTGGGAATAAATAGATTGTGCGAGATAAACGGTGTGAGACAAGCAGAACAAAAGTTGAATGACTATTTTTAATACTTCTTGTAATTGAAATGTTATCTTTTTCAATGAAAATTATATTAATCCATACGGTTAATTTTCACTATTTTCTAGATTTTTAAAGCTTTTCTCATTAAAAAATAAAATAAAATAAAATAATTGCACCTAATAGTGGAAACTCCTTTTGTCTAGTGATTGACTAATGGTTCAGTAATATTTCTACACCAAGATGTATAGTTCGAATTTCAGAGAATGCGAATTATGCAGATTAATGGAGGCAAAATTTACAGGAGATTTCAAGCGTGGTACAAGTAGAGTCGTTCGTGAGGTTTCCAACGTGGTGCAAATAGAATTGTTCACCGTGGTCCCACATATTAAAGTTAAAATTATCCGCTTTAAAATAGTCTATGTAATTGTTCTCATAATTTATAATATCCAGCGTTAAAAAAACCGCACCTAACAACTTTAAATTTGTTGCGGTACACCCACTAAATGCGGGTTTCCAATTTTCTTTTTAGAATTGTATCGCTTACGGCCTATTTCAAATTTTTATTATTTTCTGTTTAATTAAAAACCGCACCGCATGAGTGTAAATATGTTGAACGAAAACATTGTAATGGAGTTCAAATGTTTTCCTAAAAAAAATGTCTTGTACCTAAAGACCATTTGCAGCCTTATTCGAATGATGACAGCAGATCGAGTGGTGCAGAACAAGTAAATATGGCGGAACGGTACAGTTCGTGCGGAAAAAACGCATCATGTGGAACAAATGCGGTTAATGTGGAATAAGCGGTATTGAGCAATGTTTGAATGGTGATTTTAACAATTGCGGTACGGGTATAATAATTATCAAATTATATTATTATTTTTAATACTTCAGATATTGGAAATAATTATTTTTTCAAATAAAACTTTATAAATTGTTGATTCCCGTATGACATGTCACACTCGTTTGTTAGAATTGAACCGGATTTGGTTTAATTCTATTGGTGCAAGAGCTGATTGGAGATAACCGGTGTGGTTATTAGATTTAGTCAACTCAGGGTGTACCAGTTTCTGATATATATATGAGGAAGAGGGTAGTTTGTCACATGAACCCTAATCGATTAGAAGAGAAATGTGAGAAAGACGTTTGACTCGGCGAGACCTAGGGTTTTAGGTTTGAGAGAGAGAAAGAGAGAAGAGAGATCTAGAGAGAGTTCTTAATGTGTTGTTGAGTTCTCTTGAACTAGATCTTGGTGTATTCTTTCTATTCTAGTGGATTACTTACTTGTGCCGTCAAGCCCCAGACGTAGCGACCTCACATCGAGGCGTGAACTAGGTAAACAATCTCTGTGTACAAATCTTTATCTCTATCTTTGCATGTTCAATCAATCGTTAGGTTTCTAGGGTTCGTGAAACAATCAATCGCTTGCTTAAGGATAGATTCACAAGTTAAACACACAAAAAGTGGTATCAGAGCTACGGGTTGAGTGAATCTATGGCGAACATTCGAATCGAGGTGGAGCGATTCGATGGAGAAGGCAATTTTTCGCTGTGGAAGAAGCGCATGCTCGCGCATCTATCTGTTTTAGGACTGAAGGATGTTCTGGTCGAAGCAGTTCCGCAAGCTGTAGCAGTTAAGAAAGATGAGGATCCTGCTGCAGCAAAGCTTCGGGTTGAGAAGGAAGAAGCAGATCGGCTCGAAAGATCTGAGAAGGCGATGAATCTGATTTTCTTGAATGTTGGAGATCGAGTACTGCGCAAACTCGATGAATGCACAACTGTTGCATCTACATGATCAACATTGGAAAGGGTGTATCTCTCTAATCACTTCCTAACCGTATTTAATTACAACATAAGTTTTATATGTTTAAGATGAAAGATTAGAAAACTATTGATGAAAACACTGATGATTTTTTGAAGGTTGTATCGGAGTTGGCAAGTGTAAAGGTCTCTGTATCAGAGGAGGTGCAAGCTATCTTGCTATTGAACTCACTGCCACAGCAGTACAACTCTCTCAAGGAGACTTTGAAGTATGGTAGGAAGACTCTTACTTTGGAAGAAGTCATATCAGATGCAAGATCAAAGGAGAGAGAGATAAAAGAAAATCCAAGCTCACAAAGAAGTGGGAAAGCCTTCATAGTTTGAGGAAGACCTGAAAAGAGAGACATGTACAACAAGAAGTACAAGAACAGCTCTAGGTCAAGATCTGGTTCAGGCTCAAGAATCACTTGCTGGTACTGCAAGAAGGAGGGTCACCTGAAAAATGACTGTTTCTCCAAGAAGAAAAGAATGGAGAAATGAAGAACGTGGTGAAGTAGCTGTGGTGATAGACAAGCTACAAGAGATTGATGCACTGTTTATATCAGACAGGAACCACATGGATCGGTGGATCATTGATTCTGGATGTTCATATCATATGACATCTAGAAGGGACTGGTTTGATGAATTCAAAGAAGTTACAGGAGGCCAAGTGTTACTGGCCAATGCCAGATCAGTTGTAGTACAGAGAATTGGTTCAGTCAGAATTAGTGCTACAGGAGGATCAGTCACCAAACTCACCAATGTCAGATATATTCTTAACCTTGCTTGTAATCTAATATATGTTGGTACTCTTGATGTGCAAGGGTTCTTACAGAAAGGTGGGAATGGTAAGACAAGATTCTACAAGAACAACAAGTTGGCTCTACAGGGAACATTGACTGGTATAGGGGGTTCTTCTGGATGGTGAGACTGTGGTTTCTCAGTCTAACCAGGTTGTGTTAAAGGATGACATAGCCATGTGGCACAGTAGAATGGGTCATACAAGTATGAGAAATCTGAAGGTTTTGGTTGAGAAAGGCATTCTGAACAAGAAGAAGATTAGTGATCTAAATTTCTGTGAAATCTGTATAATGGGCAAGAACAAGAGGTTAAGTTTCAGTGTTGGGAAGCACAACAGTGAAGATGTCCTGGAGTATGTTCATGCTGATCTTTGGGGATCATTTAATGTTACATTTTCCATGTCAAAGAAGCAGTACTTCATGTCTATAATAGATGACTGCTCAAGAAAAGTGTGGGTTCAGTTTCTGGCAACAAAGAATGAAGCCTTTGGTAAGTTTGCCGAGTGGAAGATTCTAGTTGAGAATCAGGTGAACAAGAAGGTGAAGTGCCTCAGGATAGATAATGGTCTTGAGTTCTGCAATCAAGAGTTTGATGAGTTCTGCAAGAAGCACGGTATTGAGAGGCACAAGACGTGTGCTTACACACCTCAGCAGAATGGTGTGGCTCTGAGAATGAACAGGACCATAATGGAGAAGGTCAGATGTTTGCTGAATGAGTCAGGACTTGAAGAAAAGTTCTGGGCTGAAGTTGTGGCTACAGTTGTATACATCATCAACAGGACACCATCATCAGCAAATGACTTCAACATTCCTGAAGAAATTTGGTTGAAGAAGACACCAGGGTATGCACACATGAGGAGGTTTGGCTCAGTGGTTTATGTTCATGTAGACCAAGGGAAATTGAAGCCAAGAGCACTCAAAGGAATGTTCATCGGATATCCTCAAGGTGGCAAGGAATACAAGGTGTGGCTGATAGAAGACAAGAAGGTTGTAATCAGTAGGAATGCAGTGTTTCATGAAGACACTACAAGGATCTGCTACAGGATAAGGATTCAGGAAAAATGTCAGCTGGTACAAAGGATAAAAGTCATACAGTGCTGACAGAAGCTTCAGGGTCTAGGAATCAGGGTAACATCAGGATACTGAGTGATTCAGAGGATGAAGCTGAAGAGACTTCACATGAAGGTGGAGCTGCTGCAGCAGTTCCTGGTAGTGAAGATGAGTCAGACAAGGAAGAAGAAGACTTGGACAATTATCAGTTGGCTAGAGATAGGGCTAGGAGGGCAATAAGAAATCCTGAATGGTATACTGATAATAAAGAAGATGAAGTAGTTGCTTTTGCACTAAGTGTAGGAGAAGTATTGGATTCAGAAGAACTAAGTAACTACACAGAAGCTTTACAGAGTAAAGACTAGAAAAAGTGGAACTCCGGTATGGATGAAGAGATGAATTATCTCATGAAGAATGGTACTTAGATTTTGGTGGATTTACCAAAAGGACAGAAGACCATTGGTTGCAAATGGGTTTTCAGATTGAAACATGGTATTGTAGGAGTTGAGCAGGCTAGACACAAAGTCAGGCTGGTAGCAAAAAGGTATGCTCAAGCATTGGTTATCAAGAGGTGTTTTTACCTGTTGTGAATCACGTATTAATCAGGTTCATGCTGTCTGCTATAGTGAATCTGGACTTGGAGCTGGAGCAGTTTGATGTAAAGACAACCTTTCTTCATGTGAATATTGATGAAGACATCTACATGGATCAACCAGAAGGGTATGTAGTAAAGGGCAAAGAGGACAAGGTCTGTTATCTGAAAAAGTCTCTATACGGACTGAAGCAAGCGCCTAGACAGTGGAACAAGTGTTTTGATCAGGTCATGATCAAACATGGGTTCATCAGGAGTAAATACGATCACTGTGTCTACTTCAAGGAGTACAAAAAGGAGGTATTCATCTACTTACTCTTATATGTGGATGATATGTTGATTGCTTGCAAGAGTATGTCAGAGATAGACAAGGTCAAGAAGCTATTGAGTAGTGAATTTGAGATGAAAGATTTAGGAGCAGCGAAGAAAATCCTGGGAATGGATATTGAAAGAGATATAGTTGGTGGTACGCTTACTCTGTCTCAGTCTAGCTACATCAGGAAGATTCTACAGGTATTTAGAATGGATGAAGCTAAGTCTATTGCTACGCCTTTAGGCAGTCATTTCAAGTTATCATCTACTACTAAAGAAGATGAAACAGCTGGTACAAGTGAATTTCCGTATTCAAATGCTGTTGGGAGTCTCATGTATGCTATGATTGGCACCATACCTAATTTAGCATATGCAGTGGGAATGGTCAGCAGGTTTATGAGTAATCCAGGTCAGATGCAATGCTTAGCAGTTCAGTGGATTTTCAAGTATTTGAAGGGCACTCAAAATAGAGGGCTGGTATTCAGAAAGAATGAAGATTTCAGAGTTGAATGATACTCTGATTCAGACTATGCAGCAGACTTGGATAGGAGAAGGTCAATTTCTAGGTATGTGTTTACTATAGGAGGTAATACAGTGAGTTGGAAGTCAAGTCTACAGGGTATTGTGGCTTTATTTACAACAGAGGCTGAGTACATTGCTTTAACAGAGGCTACAAAAGAAGGTGTTTGGCTGAAAGGATTAGCTGAAAAACTGGGATTAAAGCGAGCGATAAGCTTGCATTGTGATTTACAGAGTGCGATTTGTCTCACAAAGAACAACATGTTTCATAGAAGGACAAAGCATATGGCTGTAAAGTTCAATTTCATCAGGGACTTGGTTGAAGATGGAGAGGTTGCAGTGAAGAAGATTCATACTGCGAAGAATCCTGCAGATATGCTTACAAAAGCAATTCCAGTTCAGAAGTTTGAGCATGTTTTGGCTATTCTCAGAGTAACTAAGTGCTAAGACACTGGCTATGTTTGATGGCGACAAGGGACAAACTCAGAGTGTGAATGTCAAGGTGGAGATTTGTTGATTCCGGTATGACATGTCACACTCGTTTGTTAGAATTGAACCGGATTTGGTTTAATTCTATTGGTGCATGAGCTGATTGGAGATAACCGGTGTGGTTATTAGATCTAGTCAACTCAGGGTGTACCAGCTTCTGATATATATATGAGGAAGAGGAGAGTTTGTCACATGAACCATAATCGATTAGAAGAGAAATGTGAGAAAGAAGTTTGACTCAACGAGACCTAGGGTTTTAGGTCTGAGAGAGAGAAGAGAGATCTAGAGAGAGTTCTTAATGCGTTGTTGAGTTCTCTTGAACTAGATCTTGGTGTATTCTTTCTATTCTAGTGGATTACTTATTTGTGCCGTCAAGCCCTAGACGTAGCAACCTCACATCGAGGCGTGAACTGGGTAAACAATCTCTATGTGCAAATATCTATATCTATCTTTGCATGTTCAACCGATCGTTAGATTTCTAGGGTTCGTGAAACAATCAATCGCTTGCTTAAGTATAGATTCACAAGTTAAAACACAATATAAATTTATCCAATTAACTCTAATAATTATTTTTAAAAAAATTATAGCTTGTTTTGCAAAATAATTATTTTGGACCCCACCCAGTTATCTCAAACCACATCATATCGCTGCCTAATGCATAAGAAGGGGCGGATCATTGATTTTCTTCATGGCTTTGGACCGCACCTAATTTTACAAAAAGACAATTAAATGTATGAATGATGATTAAATAAAGTCCCGCCCATTAGTCCGCACCTGCCGTGCTGTACATTCACAGCCTTAAACCTTGAATGTTTGGAGTGGATTGGGCGGTCTAATGTGCGGGTCGATATTTTGTTACCATTCAAGTAATTTTGGAACAGTTTTATATTTGTACATTTTGCACACACAAAAAAAAGATAAAAGTGCGGGACTATACGACAGGAACAAGTTGGAACATATATGTGGTGTATAAGACTATAAGGTGTGGTTATGAATTGTAACTTGACTTATGAATAGTTTTTTCCAAAAATAAAAGAAAAAAAAAATCATCATTTATTTTGTGTATATATATAACCACATGGCTATTGTTTCACTCAATTCACGCAAAAAAATATCAACACAATCAGTTTTTCACTCAACTCATCTATTATTGTTTTGAAGATTTTCTTTAAAAAAACCAGGTACTTTTAAAAAACAATTTAAGAAAAAAAAAATCCACAATATGCAATGTGTGTTTTGCAAGATTGTTCTTATTTTGTTTTTCAAAACAAAAAAAAATTGTTTTTATTTTTGTTAAGATTTCATTTGTTAAACTTCAATTTTAACATTAAAAAAAAAACATGTTATGGGAAAATAATAATTATGTATTTATTTTAATAAAAATTTTATTACAACAAATTTTTTACTAATTTGAGAATAATTATTTTCAAATTTAAAATCAATAAATTATTGACCATAAATGTGAAAAAATTGGTTGAGTTATCCTTGTTACTTTATAGATTGTGATTACTTCTATGATATAAATATATTAACATATCAATACTATTTTAACGTAACAACTATTAAACTACATGTTTAAATTTAAATAAAATTTGTATTTATGGTTCGTAAATAAAAAATGCTTGTTTATAAATAAATACCAAACTATGATTATATTTAATAATTATATCAATATCATAAATATATTTTTATATGTACAATAATAATATTATATATATATTCCACACCGTTTGTTGCACTTTTTACCATTCAAAACTTTATTTTTGTACCGCATGTTATTTTTTAACCATTCAAATATTATCCCACACCGTTTGTTCCGCACCAATCACATTTATCCCACTGGATGCATTTCTCTTATACGCACCACACTTGAATCGCACCTCCTAATCTATTTGTCCCGCACCGCCCAATCCATTCTCACCATTCCAAGCCTTAGATTATAAATGGTGCAAGTCGGGACATAATTTGATTTGAGCGGAGTCAGAGTAAGTAAAGTCACTCATTCATAAAAAACAACAATGTGAACGGATTTTAAAAAAAGAAAAGTGCATATAAAATTATTAGAAGGATGATTTGGCATATGCTGTTAAATTTTTTTGAAATTAAATAAACTAATTCATATAATTACAAAATATGAAGTATAGATATCTGTTTCACGGATTTTTCGTCTTAATACAAACTACTATTAGGGAAACAAATTCTTGTACAATAAATAAATGCGTGAATGCCGGGAAAATATGATTGGAGAGTATTTTTCGATGGCTCTTCGACGTTCAAGTCTGAAAAAAAAACAAAAAAGAAGATAAGTGAAGAGACCATGGGAAAGACGTGGAGAGCAGAGAAAAGAGTCTGAAAACAAAAGAAAATAATGGAAATGGTGACATCGGGCCAAGCAAGGGATGGTCTGTAGTGTATCAGAAAGTATGAGTAAACAAATTTCTAGGATGAAGCGGAGGAAAAAAAGAGTGTTTGTGAGAAGGAGGTCAATGAATGACCGGAAAAGAAGACTCGAAACGGGCCAAGAAGATGACCTAAATCAGTCGGAAGAGACTAAATTCCGGGAAGATGGGCCTTAGTCTCGAGAGAAAAGAGTGGACTTAGTAATTTTTGTAGCAAAATTGTTGTGTGTTTTATGCGAAGGAATATAGGGTATTTATAGAGTTTTACTTGTATGGGCTCGAATACCTGATTCTGCGTCCATAATTGGGTCGGGTTTCGGTTTGTGGGTTGGATCCGGTACGATGCACTCGAGTGCTTTTCACCTACCACATTTGTCTTCATGTGCCAGCTATCGACAATACGGCTCTGCGACACTGAACCCTTTCTTTATCGTACCAATTATAGCGTCTGATGCGGTGGGTCTACTATCGGGGTACTCCTCAGAATCAGCTTTGTCTGCTTTAATCGTTCCGTAGAGCATAGTCCACATGCTTTTATCATGTTTTTACCCTAGGCATGCATAAGGTGAAAGTATTTTTACTCTTTTGACCAAAGACTTGGACTACAATATTTGAAAGAGTTGTGTATTTCCGTCTAAGGGAAGAAATTCATATCTATCCCGAGTTCCTGATACGGGAACTTGGGCTCCGTGTATCGTTCTCCGAGAGTTATGGCTACATATACTTCTGACCTCTCGATTCCCTATCCAGATCATGTCTGGTAGTGTGGCTACGCTTTCCGGAATGGAGAACTGTCAAATGTGGCCTTATCCATACCATTGTAGATTCATGCCCAAATACTTGTAGGACTGGCCTAATGGACTAACTATACAATGGCGCTAAAAAATTCGCCTAAACTAGATACACTTGGCGGTAAGAGATTCGTCTAACCTAAAAATGATTATATTATCCCAACAATATCTAAATTATATAATTAAAAAATAAATATACGATATTTTTCCTGCAAATTTGGGTGGTTCGAGGCTTAAAAACGACATTTAAGGGAAACGGACGATAATTCATTTAAATTTCCATTGGAACACATGCTTGCAGTTGCATGTATCATTGAAAACGGGTCATACAAAAAAAAAACTTAACTCATGGAGTGTAATAACTGAAAGGTCAAAGATGATGACAAGTGTAATTGAGTCTATTTTCGGGAAGGCCAAGTGGAGCAGCTAGTGTTATGGAGTAAGAGTGAGTCACTAAAAGCGAGCATCGTCCTGCTAAAATCGAACTCGAGCATATAATCTTGAAGCTGATGAGTCCCAATCAACTCCTTGGGTTTCTTCCCGCCGTCGATGAACGCCAAACACACCACCGTCTCTTTGACTTTCACCACCGTATTAGCACGGTGAAATCTCCACTTCACCTCCCCTGCCCTCCCCGGCAGCCCAATTTCTATCACCGGCACGTTCTTCTCAGCGGCGCGTGAGTCGAAGCAGTCTTTAAATGGCGCCATCGCTGAGACCTTAGATATTCCCATTGCCTATATATTATTTAAAACACATAAATTTGTTTTTTTTTATTGTGGTTTTCATCTTCGTGATTGAATCCAAATATCAAAATACATGAGAGGTTGTTCATAGACGATATACAATATAAAAAAAGAAAGATTTTGTTTTTGAAATACCTTTGCCTTGAGTGTAAACGACTGAGCAAGAGCATTGTAGATATCGGTTTGGAGTACGGTGTACGGAACCACCGTGCTCAGCTTGGCTCCGCCGCTAAGCAAGTTAGGCTTCTTCAACGACAAAGGAGTTCCGTCAACGTAGATGGATTGGACGTGGATTAGATAATCTCCTGAGCCAATGTCTCTAATCGGCGTAAAAGTCATCGGAATCGTATTATTGATATCATTGAACGGCGGGATAAGATAGTGAACGCCGGCGATGTAGAAATGACCGGTGCCGGAAGAAGAAGAAGGCAGGCAGAGAGCGAATTTCGGGATGACGTTAAACGTTGACGTCACGTGTTTCGTGAACGACGAATCTCCGGGAGAAAGATCCAGAACTCCGGCGACCGGAGGAGCTAAACCTTGGAGGTTTTTCTCGCCGGCGCACGAGAACGTGAAGCGGCGGAGGGAGACTTGGGAGAGGAATTTTCCGCCGTCGGTGGTGGAGATGGAGGCTCTGTCTTGGACGACACGGCCGGTTACGTTGGAGTTTGGACCGAGAGGGTTTGGTTGCCGGTAAAGACAGGATTTTCCGTCGCAGCCATTGCCCGGGATTGATTTGCAGGTGGAGCTGTGGCAAGTGACAAAGCGGAGAGATGATAAAGATTTGATTTTGCGGCAGTTGAGCCACGTGAGGTGGGTTCCGAGATCGAGGAGGAGGTTTACGGGAGATTTCGCGGCGGATCCGATGTTCAAAGTGGTGTAGAATTGTTTGGTTGGTTCGTGTTTGGTGATCGGAAGAAGGTATTGGGATCTTGACTTTAGAGTTATGGTGGCGAAAATGGAGAGGAAGAGGATGAGGCCACGCATCTTTGTGTTTTCTGGGCTTTTTATTTTCTTGTAAATGAAAATGAATGTGTTTTTTTGTTTGAGATGAAGATGGAGACTAAAGATGTCTTGTATTTATAAATGTAAAAGTTAAACACACATTTTGGATCTAAAGAAAATGAAAAGATAAAACAAAGGTTTCTATTATTTTTTTTTTAAGAAGAAAAAAAATGCTAGTAATTTAATAATGTTTGAGAATCGCGTTGAGATTTTGTTTTGAGAGTTAAATTACTCGCACTCTTACAAAAAGAGACTATTATGCATAATTATATAACACGTGACAACAATTAATTATGTTTTAAAAATGGGAGAAGATTAGTCGGTGTAGACCGTGGGATAGTAAATTTAAGTAACATAAGCATTAGTAGGCATTTAGCAACCAAAGAAAAAACATATAAGCATTAGTAAAAAAAGCTTTTTCTCTTAGATAAAATTTTCGAGGACAAATCCTAATCCCAGTCGCGATTCACATCAATAGCTTTATCGTTGCGAAACGTTGCTTCTGTTCTGCCGGCTAACTTTTTTACGGTGAAACCTACTAAGAATTCTCCACATATCACTCTCTTTGAAAAAAATTCTCCTAAAACGGAATCCTCACTACAAATCCCCTTATCTCCCGAACAATCTAACACTCAAATCAATGTTCAGAACTCTGTTGTGGATGTTGAATCTGCATCTGGCACTATTCAATCGGTGCCTTATACCGTTAAATTTGCGGCTAAACCTGTCAAGCTTTTGCCTGCTATCATCGACAACTCTAGCTCTGCGGTTGATTTAGCAACTGTCGTGGGAGCATCTCTGTCGCCTTCTCTACCTAGTTTAGGAGCGTGGGCGAAGCCACTGATGATTCCTCAGTGTAGGCTTTGTCTTTGTTGTCCACATTTCGGGATACTTGATTGAATATGCTTCAGGAACTATCTTCCCCATCCCATTGGCCATCTCTCTCTGTCGGCCAACAAGTCCTTTCAAAAGGATATATCAACATGAAGCCAGTGGCGTGCCTAGGTTTTTAGGGGTTTGGGGCGAATTTTAAATCTAATTTTTAATATATCCAAACAAAAAATAATTAAAACAAAACGTTTATTAACATTAACAAATAAATCAATTACATAACAAAATTTATGTAGTATCTATAGAAAATGACCTAAGACGGTAAGAGATTGAAAGATAAAGTTTATCGATTTTTCCAATCAACTATTTTTCTATGAATATGATAACCAAATCATTCAACATTTTTTGTGATACGTTAATCGTATATAAAACTTTATCATTTGCAACTTTGAAAATTTTCAAAATCGAAGATTGAAATCGTGGATCGGCTCTTAAATTGTTAATTAGGATTTCTATAAAAATATTAACAATATTGATTAAGGAAAACAAAACATTTCTCTATGATTTTTTTTTAACTTCGGATGGGGAACGCTAGTAATTTTAACTACTTATACTAACATTTTTTCTAAATTAGAGTTCCCTAAAATATATATATTAGTGAGGGGCTAAAGCAAAAGCCTTTTTATTAAGGCATTAAGCACGACCATGCATGAAGCCAAGACCAGAGCCGTGCAACTGACTAACAAAGGCAATGCCAAAGCTCCGATTACGCCCAAGATACATTTTCAGGAAATCTATCCGCCAACAGGAAAGGAAGATGGTAACTTGCGTTTCCCTTGGATCGCCAAGATGAACCCATCGATGATGAATCTCTATCGAACAACAACACCAACTTACTTGGAAGATGGGACTCTAAAAATAACAAATTATGAGCCAAATTTTCCTTCATGGTCCAGAAAATCAAAATGATTATATCATAGGACAGTTATATCGTTGAAATACTCCATTTGGAGGGCTCATTCATGTTGTAGTCAATAGGATTTGGGATAAAAAAATGCATAATCTTCACTATAAAGTTAGATGAATCATCTTACATATTCCATATACCGGATAATCTACTTCATTTGGACAATATTTTAATGATCTTGGTGGATCCGGAAGCGGTTTACCAGATTAATAAGTCATTATATACTAGATTATTAAATCATTATATGCAGCCAACGAGACTTAATCACCGAAATGGATCTCCCACGCCGCTTCTCCGCCGTTTTCTTCTTTCCTCTGCGTGAATCCCTGCTCCTCTAAAGCCACCGCGTCTGTCTCTATTTCTGCCGGTCCAAAAATTTCGGTGAAATTTTATCAAAACTCTCTCACTCTGAGAAGAACCCTCGGCAAACTCGTTTTTAGCTTATGCATCATGACTTTCTGCTTGAGCCCTGGTCACCGGCGAGACCCTTCTCTCAGCTTCTCTCGGTCTCTTCCTCTGCTTTTCTCCATGGCCCATAGATCCACACCGCTGGTTGTGCTCTCATCTCTCTCGCCACCAGTTGCTTCAGATCTGACCGTGACTCCTTCTGACCTCCGGATACTGATCCTTCCGGCGTCGCCGGAACTTCCAAAACCAATGGAGCCACCAGATCCGCATATCCCTCTGGATCCGCCACCTCGCTCTTGGAGTTTGATTTTGGCCATGTCCATCTCGACCTACAGTTTCAATCAACCCATCTCAAGGTTCCCTCGACTCTCTCTCGCAAAGCCTCGCCGTCTTGCTCGCCGATAAAGTACATCCGGCGCTTCCTGTCCCAGTTTCACTTAGCCACCCATCGTGGTGTGATTATCAAGTTGGACTCTTGTGGATCCCTAGTGGACCTATCATTGTCCAACCCGTTGAGGTCCATGGCCTCTATTCAAATTTCCTCCATATCGGACATGGAGAGATAATTATCACCCTCCTTCCCTCCCGGGAACAGATCGCTTTCACCTTCCTCCCTTCACGGAGAGAGAACTTGTCCATCTTGTCCCCTTTCTATGAAAGATGATTCTTGCTCGGTCTCAATACCGAGAAAAATTTCCAATATACTCACCGATTTGTCTTCTTGTGTAGCGGCCTTCATGGGGCTAAAAGAAGCAACCGATCTTGCTTCGATGAGATTTGGAGGTGAGGATTGGTATCCAATGTCACACCTTAAAGTGACCGAGTTTCAACATTCCGACTATGCCGTGAACTTTCTATCGACGCATTCGAGCATTGCCTCAAATTCGCTGTCAATTTTCTATGAAGATCTATCTGCTTTTTCTATTGTATTTTGTTTTATTGTAGCAATTAAAGAAGATGTTATTCCCTCTTCTCCATGTATCTCCGGATATTAAGTTAATGAATTTATTATTTGCCCCAAAAAAATGCTATGTTAAGTTTATTTTAAATATTTTCTATGTCATGTTATGCTTATTTTAAGTCATTTTCTATGTTAAGTTTGTTTGTGTTTTTTTAGTTTTTTTCCGGCAGTAACTATGTATTTTTAATGTTATTGTTCGAATGTGCCAATGTATTTTTTTTAATATGTCATTATTGCATTTTTAATTTTTTAATTAACTTTTTAATTATTTATTTAATTAATTTTTATTAATAATTATGTTTAAGTAATAAAATAAATAAGTGAAATTTATTAAAATAATAAATATAAATATTTAAGTTTATTTATGTATAAAATGAAAACATATAAAAGTTTAGAAAGCAAAGTGTAAATAAAAAAGTTTTACACTAAAATGAGTATTGTAAATAGTGTTCCCTCAGATTTGAGGAAATACTATCCATAAACTCATTTTTCCCTTATTTTGAAGTATCATTAGAGAGGATTTTTCCTCATTTTTTTATGTTTTCTTTCGAAATGAAAAACCATTGGAGATGCTCTTATACTTATCTTATTATAGCAAACAATATTATATATGATGGCCTGTGAAATTTATGTAAACAAATACATACAACTGGAATAACAATCATGCTTTAAATTTCAAACTTCATAATTCAGATCAATGCATTTCAAATTGCCGATAAATTCACCCTTTTTGGATTAACCTTATTAACCTTTTTTGTGGTTGTATATATACACTTAAACTATAGGTGCTAATGATATGCTAACATCAAATTGGATGATTTTTACAGTTTCAGTTTGTGTTTAGAATTTGAATAATAATGGAAACAATTAGTCTGTGACTCCATGCTCAAGACTTAGTTTTATATTTTTGAAAGGGGAAAACGGTCAAAAAAAGCCCCAACTATCCCGTTTAAACCGAAAAAAGCCTCAACTTCTTCTTAAACGTATTTAATCTTTATCTTTTATTGACTTGTTCTTTTTAATTCCCAACTTTCATTGACCAAGCCAATTTAGTCCCGTCGTTAAATTGTTTAACGGATTGATTAGACGGAGTTAGTGACCGTTCAAATTCTCCGTTAGAACAAAACAAAAAGGGGAAAAAATGTCATAAAAATTTCCAACTTTCAAATTTTAGCCATTTAAAGCATGAATTTGGCGTGGACCATTTAAACCCTCAATTTTTGTTGACTTATTTTAAAAATCATCAACTTTTGTTAACTGAGCCAATTTAGGCACACCGTTAAGTGATTTAACGGAAACAAAAAAACAGAGTTAATTATCCGTTGATGAACGCAGTTAAATAGAACGACGTCGTTTGGATCGTAAAAAAAAAACATAAATTTTGCGAAATAGAGGATTAAACTCATGACCTCTGATTCAAAAACGAGTCTAATGCCATTGAGCTGCTGTGAAAGAAATTAAAATAAAATGAAAACTAATTGTATATAACATTAATAGCTAAACGATTTTTATTTTAATATAATTTCTTTCACAGCAGCTCAATGGCATTAGACTCGTTTTTGAATCAGAGGTCATGAGTTCAATACTCTATTTCGCAAATTTATGTTTTCTTTAGATCCAAACGACGTCGTTCTACTTAACTGCGTTCATCAACGGATAATTAACTCTGTTTTTTGTTTCCGTTAAATCACTTAACGGTGTGCCTAAATTGGTTCAGTCAACAAAAGTTGAGGATTTTTAAAATAAGTCAACAAAAATTGAAGTTTTAAATGGTCCACGCCAAAGTTCATGCTTTAAATGGCTAAAATTTGAAAGTTGGGGATTTTTACGACATTTTTTCCCGTTTTTGTTTTGTTCTAACGGAGAATTTAAACGGTCAGTAACTCCGTCTAATCAATCCGTTAAGCAATTTAACAACGGGACTAAATTGGCTTGGTCAATGAAAGTTGAGGATTAAAAAGAACAAGTCAACAAAAAATGGAGATTAAATATGTTTAAGAAGAAGTTGAGGCTTTTTTTGGTTTAAACGGGATAGTTGGAACTTTTTTTAACCGTATATATACACTTAAACTATACTGCTAACATCAAATTGGATGATTTTTACAGTTTCAGTTTGTGTTTAGAATTTGAATAATAATGGAAACAATTTGTGACTCCATGCTCAAGACTTAGTTTTATATTTTTGAAAGCGACAAATTGCAGCAAGAAAAATAAGGTTTGTCGAATGAATCTCGACCATGAACGCATCCAAACTATTGGGCCAAATCGCCATATAAATTTGACGTGAGGCCCATATATACATGAGCCTAATCTCACTTTTCATAATACCCACATTTTACCATTGTACATTACATCCAAAACGCTTAAATTGCCACGTGAAAATTACCAGAAAAAATTATAAAAGTGGCGCTGGGGGCATAAACCTAACACGATTACGGATATTCCCAAAAAAAACAAAAATAAAAAATTCGTCTCGGCACGTGCCAAAATGCCTCTAATAGCCTCCTTTATTTTATTGGTAAATTAAAAAAATGGATAAACATTGACCGAAGAGAAAAAGAAAAAGTCCCCACAATCCACGAAACGACACGCAGTCTACTCAGCACTTTACCTTAAAACAAACCAATCCTTATCGGTTCACATTTCACTCTAAAACCAGCGTCGCCCCACCGCATCTCCAACCACAACCTAAATCCTTTAAAAGCGTCCAGATCCATTTCCTCCCCCAATCATCACACTTCCAATGGCTTCTCTCATTCTCTTCTTCTTCTCCCTCTTATTCCTTTGCAAATCTCAGATCTCTGATTCCGTTAACGGCGGAGTCGTTTTCCCAGTCACTCGAGACCTACCAACCGGTCAATACGTCGCACAGATTCGCCTCGGCGACTCGTTGGAGCCCATCAAACTCGTCGTGGATCTCGCCGGTCCGCTTCTATGGTTCGATTGTTCATCGAGACGACATGTTTACTCGTCTCGGAGCCTTATCTCCGGCAGCTCTAGCGGCTGCCTTAAAGCGAGGGTTGGGAATGAAAGAATATCGCGTGGAAACCACAACGCCGATTGCGATTTGCTTGTGAGAAACGGCGTCGATGGGATTGCGGCGAGAGGAGAGCTCGCTAGAGACTTTTTGTCATTTGGATCTGTTTCTTCTTCTTCATCTTCTTCTCCGGGAACAGTTGATCTGCTCTTCGCTTGTGCTCCTCCGTGGTTGTTACGTGGGCTCGCTAGTGGAGCCCAAGGAGTAATGGGCTTAGGAAGGGCCCAGATCTCTCTCCCTTCGCAACTCGCCGCGGAAACCAACGAGCGCCGCCGTTTGACGATTTACCTGTCGCCGTCGAACGGCGTCGTCTCGACTAGTTCGGTGGAGGAGGTTTTCGGAGTGGCAGCGTCTAGATCGTTGATCTACACGCCTCTGTCTACCGGATCGAGTGGCAATTACGTAATTAACGTGAAATCAGTCAGAGTCAACGGGGAAAAACTCTCCGTGGAAGGTCCGTTGGCGGCGGAGTTAAGCACGGTGATTCCTTACACGATGCTAGAGAGCTCGATCTACGCGGTGTTTGCGGAAGCTTACACCAAAGCTGCGACTAAAGCTACATCGGTGGCTCCCGTCGCACCGTTCGGGCTCTGCTTCACGAGTATGGGTGAGGAAGATTTTCCGGCGGTGGATCTGGCGTTGCAGAGCGAGATGGTTAGGTGGAGGATTCAAGGGAGGAATTTAATGGTGGAAGTTGGCGGTGGAGTCCAATGCTTGGGGATTGTAGACGGCGGGTCGAATCGGGTCAGCCCGATAATAATGGGTGGGTTACAATTAGAAGGCTTTGTATTGGATTTTGATTTGAGTAACTCGATGATGGGGTTTGGGCAAAGATCACGCTCTGATTTAGACTCCTTGTAACTAGAAGCTTTGTAGTAAAACCAATCTAATTAACACGTAGATATTCTCAATTTTGCTCTCCCTTTGTTTGTGTGTGATGACATCAAGGGATACTCTTTTTTTTTTAACAATACTTACTATTAAGCATATTATCTACCTTTGTCCTTGTCTTATGGTTTTTTAAACTTGTTTTTCTAATCTTTAAGAAATCACAATTTATAAAACATGAAGTAACTATATTTTGATTTTTAAATAATAAAAAAACAATACGAGAGAAACCTACATTCATTCATAACCTCAGTAAAGAGAGAGACTGGACCAATTTGGTTTGAAGTAAAGAAAACAAAAAGGTAACGATTTTTTTTAAAAAGGATGAAACAAGATGCAGAGGCAAAGAAGCCAGCAAGGAAGATGGATCATACCTATGTATAGATATGTCGCACTCTTCCACGCCCACAACGACTCTAACCATGTCCAAAACTCTCCTCCAAGACTCAACCCTACGAGCCCTTCTCCAATCAGACCCCTAGAGATTGCGAAAAACATGACTGGGAATCCGATGGTCACCAACACCATGCTGCAAAACGCACGTATCAGGCTCTTCAAGCGTCTGGATCTCAAATCGGGTTTTATAGGACGAACCATTAGACACATTGGCACTAGTAGCAACGCTCCAATCTCTGCAGTGGCGAAATTGATTATGGACATGAGGCATAGACCGATGAAGGCAGCTGAGATGGTCACTGATTTCAAGACAGCCCAGCTGGTTCCATGGAGCCGAGAGGAGAACGGAGAACAACCCGGGATTGTGACAAAGGTTAAAAGGAGAAGCGAAGAAGATGTCGTAGCCCACATGATGGAGCGGTTTCTTGGAGAATGTTGGCCTGGTACTTGATAGATGAAATAAGGAAGCAGTGTGACGATGAAACCCAACAAGTGCAAAGCAAAGACCTGTTTAGCTGCGTCTAGCCATTTCCATGACTTGAGGTTCTCGGTGGGGTTATGAGTGGATTTCATAAGAGCGTTACAGCCATCAATGTATAAAGAGGCTGCGACCATCGGAAGAGGGGCTACAAGAAGAGCAAAGGCAATCATGTAGACTCCTACAGAGATAAATTTGCTTGAGGAAGTTAATAGGTACAGGAAAAACGATTGGTGGAACTTCTCAAGGAGGTTGTTCACTGATCTTATAGTTCCTTCAAGTAACCTGCGTTTAAAGAGCAAGCACAGAGTTTAGGAGTAGCAAAATTTTATTGTAGTTCTACTGTAGCATAAATGATTTATTGTAGTTCTTTAGCATTACAAAATTCGCATATACTGTATACGGTAAAAATGGGAAAGAAGGAAAATATAAAGATGAAATCTCACTGGGCGCCTCGTAGAAAGAAATCGTGTTGCCTTGCCTTACTGTCGGGAGGAAATCTAGGTGAAACTTTCAAAGTAATTGCATCAACTTGATAATCGCGGAAAGCTCCATGAGGACCAGTTGGGATACCAAGGGCCTGATGAGAATGAATAAAAAATAATGAAACATTTCTGTCAATCTTGAAGATTTTTCCTTGTTACAATGTATCAGTGTGACTGCAACCATAAGAATTTGATGCAGGACAGATAAAATTATACACTTTTACCTGGGAATAGAGTGAACTGGCAAGGGTAGCACTGCCTTCAAGATAGTCTGCGACTGGGATACCGAAATTCCAGTCGGGATTTAACGTATGAGCCATTTTTCCAACAGCTTCAAATATTTCCCCAACAATCTTTAGCCAACTAGAGGCAAGTAAAGATACAACCTTATCCACCTTAACATAAAAACCATGCCTATGCACCGCTAAGTAATTTACAACATTGATGAGGTCGAGATTTGGCATCTGCCCATTAGATGCCTCTGCATAGATACTTAGTGTGTCCTCGAACCTTTCACTTCTACCATCAACCTTCAAAACCAATGCAGCAGCCATTGTTCCTGCCCGTCTGAAGCTGTCAGATGTATTAAGTTTGTCACACTTCAGCAAATCCGAGACTTTAAAGGAAGGTGTGTGGTATTCACTTAACCACGCAGCAACAGGTCTATAGTCTCCATAACGAGAATCAGCAACAAGCCATATAATGTCTTTGGAAAGCCAGGTAACTCTAGCGAGCAAGGAAAACAGAGAGCTGGCAATGCCTAAAGACAAAGCCTCATAATCTCCACCATTTATAGAATCATAGGGAGTAACCAGCACAATAGACTCTTTTCCATCACCACGAGGGGCTCTTATAATCCCTGCAACATTGACCCCATAAGAAGCACAACTGACATTCCCCAGCAATGTATATGAATCAGGACCGGAGAAGAAGTGCAGGGGATGAAATTGATTCCCTTCAGGATGGAACTTTTGATAATAAACTTCTGCACCCATTTCTGACATGTATTTTCCAATGAGCCTCTGGACTTCACTAGAAAAAAAGGGAGAATCATTAAGTTACTTGGGCAAGGGCAGAAAAAGGAGAATGTCAACTGGTAGAAAAAGATGTAATTGCAGAAAAGAAACGTGGACTATGTGCAGTTGAGACTTCATTACTGGAAGAAAGAAGTAAATAGAAGAACAAGTTACTTTCTCGGTTGCTTTTCCTCACAATGTAGAAGAAAGCTCTATTTCATGCGAAAACTGTGGGAAGAATTATAATGGAGAAAAGACATACAGACCCTGGCCTTCATGATTCAACCTAAAATTCTTTATGTCCTTCACCAGTTTGCTTCCATCAGAAACATCCCGATTAGAGAGCATAGACCGTGCAGAGCCTGAAGAATAGAGTCAAAAATAAAATGTAAAACACCAAACATGATTCAACAGTGTTGACCCCTCATATAGATTCCAATCGTATAGAATACTAATTTGGTAAACTTGCCCCAATGTCAAGTAGGCTGCAATAGCAGATCCCCAGTGTAAAGAATCAGCCATAATTTCATTTTTACCACATACACTTTATCATATATCATCAACACCCATTAGAAACTCAAAGCATGAGATACCCAAACCCTAGAAACAGTAACCCTATTTTCTTTTGTAAATTGACAAGGAGACTTGAATCCAAATTTAACTGCCTTCTTAGGAGGTATGCAAAAACCTGGCATTAGGGCATTCTCGGATATGTAAGTGTTCTTTGCCAGTAGCGGTAAGAGCAGCAGCGCCAAAACCCCAGCGACAGAGAAAATGACACTAGAGCACGATCAGAGGATCAATGAACCAACGGAGAAAAGAGTCAAAACATAGAAAGTAAAGGATATGGAAGAGAAATGATGGTGAAATAAATCACCTGAACACGGGACTGTGAGCGATGAGAAAATTTCCCAGCTGAACAAACAGTCTCCGTTTGATTTTAGGAGATCCATCATCGGTCTTCACCTCCTCCTCCTTATCCCGTTTCTCCGTCGTCGCCATGATCCACAGATCTCCGATCGATTCCCAGGAGACCTTGAACTGTGATCTCCCGGGAGCTTTAGCGGCTGCCTGAAAGGGAAGGTTGGGGATGATCGAGTATCGCGTGGCTTGGAGATTGTAGACGCCAGGTCGGGTCGGACCGATTATGATGGGTGGGCTAAAATTAGAAGCATTTGTATTGGATTTTGGTTTGGGTAATTCACTGATGGGCTTGATTCAGATAACAACGGTTGAGTACTCTCTTACATTTCTATGATTTCATGCCAAATATAATTGTCTTTTTTGCTAATGGTGGTCATACTAATTCTTTCTTAGATAACATCGTACAAATATTAAATAAATCATTGAGTTGACTATTTATATACATTTTTTTTTTCATCTGATATTATATATAAAAACCAAGTTCGAAAATGCACATAACAACACATAACCGACAGATACAAACCATTTTCGGAGACTAAGCCAGCAGATAAAGAAACATCTCTGAAAACTATGTCGACGGAATACATAATTTCCCCAGAGACGAACCATTTTGCTAAGAGAATTTCATGAATAAGTTTTATTTAGAAGAAAAATTAAAATAAATAATAATCTACGAAAACCGAATTCTAATATCCTATATATATATTAATAGAGGAGATGTTCACAAAAAAATCATAGGTATCGTTCAAATAGCATTTTAAGGGACATGTCATTTAATTTAACCAATTAGCATATTTTAACTAAAACTATATGCCATGGTGGAAATCTCTACATATTTTCATTAATTTTATAACATAAGTCCATTAATACATGTTTTACAAATTTAAATCCAACTAAATGTAATATTTTAGACTTGCCATATCATCTATTTTTAATTTTTTCTGATATATTAACAAACTTTTTATTATTATATTTATAAAAATATTATCTATTGTATATATATATGTATTTAGATTAGTATACTATACAAATATTTTTAGTATGATGTAATCTATTATACATATTTAATCACACTTGCAAATATTTATACAATTTATTATTGGAAAACGTATATTGTTTTTCGTTTGTTATGTCCCACAAATTCATATAAATCTAAAATTTATC
Organism: Pseudoturritis turrita; assembly: GCA_900406555.1. Lineage (NCBI taxonomy): Eukaryota > Viridiplantae > Streptophyta > Magnoliopsida > Brassicales > Brassicaceae > Pseudoturritis > Pseudoturritis turrita. Next base: position 106,086 of record OVBL01001015.1, on the reverse strand, counting down.
TAATTTATCGTATACTCTATAATTTACACGAATAATTAAGATCAATTTTACACTTAAAAGATATTGAAATAAATAATATTTGCATATGTTTTGATCAATTTTACACATAAAATATTAAAACTAATGGCATTAACATATGCTTGATCAAAAGTATTCGATTTTATTACATTTATGCACAATACATATCATTTTGTACGCTTATAGATGTTAGAATTCATATATTTTGTCATACACGTTTAAATATTAAAATTTATATATGTTAAAATCGATTAGTAAAGATGAAACACATGAAATTAATGATTGTAATAGTGATTTACAATATCAATTCTTGTAAATTGATATGTTCTTCTATTTCACTTCTTGCGATCACTCGTTTGTAATCTTTCGATTGATTAAAGAAGAGATTAGAAACGGATTGTGGAAAAGTAAAGACACACGAAATTTGTCGTGTTTGGCCTCCACCATCAGCTCGATGGCAACCTACTCATGTCGGGATACTTTTCCGGAGAATCCACTATCACCGGAGAAGAAGAAATTACACGATCGCTCTCTCTCTCTCTTTTGCTTACAATCGCTTTCTCACTCACCGAAAATGATAACAAGATAAATAATGTCCAACTTCCTAGAGAGATCTCACAAGCTTATATCAAAGTCGTTGACCGTTAAGCACCGAAAACAAGCCGTTAAGCTCTAACGGTGTAACAAAGCTTCATCATCTTCACTAAGCCTGTTAAGCGGGTCAACCCCACTCCACTAGACCCACTCTGCGACGGGTTTAAAATTTTTGACCAGCCCCGACCCGTCCCGCAAAATCCACGGGACAAAAGAATTGAATCCGCACCTTCCCCGCTTAATTTTGCGGGCCCGTGGGTAACCCGCAAATATTTTAAATAAAAAAAATATTAATTTATACATATTTTAATTGATTTATTAATAAAATTTAAATATTATAAAAAATAAATACATAATTTTCTTTGAAAAACTAAAATTTTGTTACTTAATTTATATATATTATATAATATTTCAATAATTTAGTAATATTAGTTGGATAAATATTTAAAATTAATATATTTAATATTTTAAAAAGTCCGCGAGTAACCCGCAAATTCGCAGGGTTTACCCGCGAAAATTGACATTTAAAATACCCCACCCCGCGAGACCCGCTTGTAAATGGGCTGAAATTTTTTGACCCACACCTGCCCCCACGGCAGAGCAGTCGGGGCGGGGCCCGTAGACTTTGGCCCAAATTAACATGCCTAATCTTCACGCTCAAGAAGAAACCAGAGTCAACGACGCCGTTTCTTCTCTTGGCCCAAACTGAAGAGATAAAACCACTGAGGCCCAGCAACATATGAGGCCCAATGACTTAAGTCCATTAGCATCTTACAAAACTCCACCAATGACTTAGTCTCATTTTGTTCATATCTCTGTCTTCAGCTTGACTTCTCTTCTCCATAGCTTCTCCTTGATCCCGGAACCTATATCTCATTATTCAGAACACACCTGGAGCATTTTCAATGCTTCGGCCTCCTTGTTATCCGGTAAAACTTTAATAAACATGTATGCGGGATTCACTAGCGTATAAATCTTTGTGACTTTCATAATTTTCTCCTCAATCTTTTTCCAAATGAAATGCATCTTCAGTTCTACATGCTTCGTTCCTTTCATGATGTACATTATTTGTGGACAATGCTATAGCACTTTTTGAGTCGCAGAACACCTCCACTTGCTCCTGACAGTAACCAAAATATCCCAACAGACCCTTAAGCCATATTGCTTCTTTTACTGATTCATTCAAAGCAATATACTCAGACTCAGTGGTTGACAAGGCCACAACCTTCTGAAATCATGGCTTCCAACTAATTGTAGTCCCACCAAAAGTGAAAACAAAACATGTGATTGACCTTCGTCTATCCAAATCATAGGTAAAGTTTGCATCACAATATCCTTTTAGTTTCAACTCTCCTTTTCTCTAAAACTCTAGCTTTGTGTCAGAGGTCGCTCTTAGAAATATCAATATCCACTTCACAGCTAGCAAATGATCTTTAATAGGCTTAGCCATAAACATACTCGCCACACCTAGTGGATACGCAACGTCTGGCCTTGTACCAATCATAGTATACATAATGCTTTCCACTGCATTTGCATACGATATTGTCTTCATATACTCAGCTTGCTTCTCCAATTCAGTTTCAATAGCTGCCTTTCACTTTAAATGTACACCAAGAAGGGGTTTTACATTTTTTTCTGATCCAGTTGAAATAACTTCATAATCTTTTCAACATAACCCTTTTGGGACAGCTCTAGCTTGAATTCTTGTTTTTGCTGATTGCCATACCAAAAATCTTCTTGGCACACCTCAAATCTTTCATCTAAAAAACTTCATTCATCTGTTTCTTGAGATTGTTGATTTCTTGCTAGTTCGTAGAAGTTACAAGCATGTCGTCCACATAGAGTAATAAGTAGATATAAGACCCATCTGCAAGTTTCTTCACATATACTCCAACTGTCACGATCACTCCTTGTGAACTGAATCCCCATCATAAACTGATTAAACTTTTGATTCCACTGTCTGCGACTTTGTTTTAGACCATAGAGAGATTTTTTGAGCAAGCAAACTCAATCTTCTTTACCTTTCACTTCGAATCCATGTGGTTGTCTCATGTATATTGTTTCTTCCAAATCACCATGCAGAAAAGTTGTCTTAACATCCAATTGTTCCAACTTCATGTCTTCATGAGCCATTATCTCCAATAGGATCTTGATTGACACATGCTTGACAACATGTGCAAATATTTCATTATAATATATTCTTTCTCTTTGAAAAAAAAAACCTTTTGCAACCAGCCTGACCTTAAACCTTTGTGTTTCTACCCCAAAGATGCCCTCATTCCTCTTATAAACCTATTTACAACCTATGACTTTTACCTTTTCAAGAAACTTCACCAGATTCCATGTTTTGTTCTTGGACAATGATTTCATCTCTTCTCCCATGGCACCATTCCAGAATTCTCAATCATTATCTCTTATTGCTTCCATGTAATCATTAGGTTCTTGAATTTTCCCATCCTCTGTGGTTAGGAAGGCATGCATTACCATTTGATTCTCTCTGAATCTCAAAGGAATTCTTATTTCTCTTTTTGCTTTATCTCTGGCATGTACATAATCTTCCAAACTTGGTGAGCTTTCTATGTCTTACTATGCCATTTTCTTTGCACATCAAATCAAATTGATAGTAACAAAACTTTAGACCAGCTTCTTAATCTTCCTTTCAATTTGATTATCTACCATGATTCTCCAATCATTAAACTTCTCAGAAGGTTCATTCTTGCCTTTTAGAAAATGAACCCATAATTTCTTGCTGTAATCATCTATGGCACTCATAAAGTACTGACAGTTACCTAGTGACTTAGTGGAGCCCCATAAATTTGAATAAGCATAGTCTAGTGGACCTTTTGAAGTATGTTTACCAGTGTTGAATTTCAATCGGTGAGCCTTTCCAAATATACAGTCTTAACAGAACACCAATTGAGAGACTTTTTGTTATCAATCAGACCCCCTTTTAACCAATAGATCCAAGTCGTTTTGGCTCATATAATCCATTTTAATATGCCAAAGATGAGTGTCATCTGCTTTAACTTCATTGGTGTAAGCTTCTGGAGCTTGACTAATCCTTTTCTCATACAACCAGTAAAGTTTTTGATATCTCCTACCCTAGAGAATCACTCTTCCATTCCTGATAATCTTGAGAACATCATTCTCAGAACCACGACTGCATCCATGTTCCTCAAGAGTACCTGGTGAGATTAAATTTCTTCTCACATTTGTATAATAACCTCTAAATTTTCTTTATTAACAAATCTCACTGACCATATTCATTTTACCTTTGACACTGTGTCGTTAGTCATTCCCACAGAATCATACCTGATTTCATCCAGTTCAATAAACCAATCATTTTGCCATGTCATGTCAAAAGAACATCCAGAGTCTATGATCTACCTTGTTTTCATATCTAAGTGTGTGGCATTCAAAACCTCATCCACAAATAACACATCTATTTTCACAGTATCTTTGCCATTAACTAAGGATGTTTCTCTACGTTGGTAATTACCTATATTGGTATCATTACCTCTCTTAAAACAATGCATCTTGAAATATTCATGCTCTCCCCACAGCCAACAAGGTTTCTTGTTCTTGACTTTGTCTTTTCTCTTCTTATTCTTTTACTCAAAGACATGTTTCTTTCCTTCTGGTCTTGACCATTTGGAACTATGTCTATCTTTGATAAATAAGTTCTCTGTAGATGCCTTTTGTTCTTTAACAGAGGAACCATATTCAAGCTCTTTAGCTTGATTGCAGAAATAACCTCTCGCATTGTCAGAGTCGTCTTGTAATATCTTAATGTATCCTTTAAACCATCAAACTAGTGTGGTAAGGTCATTAACAATATCACTGCTTGATCCTCATTAGAGATCACGATTTCAGCATTCTCAAGATCTGCAATGATTTTCAGAAATTCATCTACATTTCTTTCTATTGAAATATTAGATTGCATACCAAAACCAAATAGTTTATGCTTGAGATGAATCCAACTCGTAAGGGTCTTAGAGCTATAGAGACCATCGAGTAATCTGAGCATTCCAGCCGCAGTCTTTTCCTTAATCACCTTCCTCAAGAAATTATCGGCCAAACTCGGAATGAGCGTAGTCCTGGCTTTCATATGCTTCTCAAAAAATGCCTTCTGATCAATCTGTGTGTCTGGATCTTCTGGATACACCTCTAAACCATCATCAGTCTTCTCTAGAACAATCTCTTTATTGATTGCATCGTTTAGACTGTAATTTCCAGCGTGTAATCTCCAGTTCCATTGAACTTCTTTATATCTACCTTTGCAGCCATCCCAAGAGCTCTTCAACCTCGATAACGAGGCTCTGATACCAATTCTTGTAAATTGATATGTTCTTCGATTTCACTTCTCAAGATCACTCGTTTGTAATCTTCCGATTGATTAAAGAAAGAGATTAGGAACGGATTGTAGAAAACTAAAGACACATGAAATTTTATCGTGTTCGGCCTTCGCCATCAGCGTACTCACGCTGGGATACTTTTCTGGAGAATCCAATATCATTGGAGAAGAAGAAATTACATGGTCTCTCTCTCTATTTCTCTCTTGCTTACAGTCGCTTTCTCACTCTAACACTGAAAACGATAACAAGAAAAGCAACGTCTAACTTCCTAGATATATCTCACAAGCTTATATCAAAGTCGTTGGCCGTTAAGCACCGAAAACAAGCCGTTGAGATCTAACGGTGTAACAGAGCTTCATCATCTTCACGCTCAATAAGAAACCTGAGTCATAGTTTCTTCTCTTGGCCCAAACTGAATACATAAAACCAGTGAGGCATAGCAACATAATATCTGAGGCCCAATGACTTAAGTCCATTAGCGTCTTACATCAATTAACAAAATTGAATGTTTCTAAAGACGTAAAATTTTCTCATGTATCTCTTTGATAACTCTAAATAGTTAATATATTGAATTAACACATTATTTTTAATGATTTTAGAATCTATTTGTGGCAAATTTACACAAAAGAACAAAAAAATTTCAAATTTCCCGTATTTCCTCCTTTCCTTAAATTGGCAAATGAAAGCAAGAACTTGGGTTGAGAAGATAGTGGGCTACACTCGGTTATGATCGCATCAAAGAAAAAAAATACAAACTGCCAAAAACATTATGAAAAGTTGTGATATGATCCAAAACGAAAATATCATCTATATTCAAGTGCATAGACGGTCTTTGTGTGCATTGGTGATTGACAACAGACGATAAAAAGCTAAGGTGATTGAGAATTGAGATGGTGACCATTTTGCATATATATCAACAATGGTCCAATCATAATTAGTTCATACATATCCACCCTTTTTTTTTTTGGGTCAAACAATCTACATATCCACCATATTGCTTTAAAATTTAAAGGAGTTATCATATTCAAAAAATTCAATGTTACTGAGTTTTTCTTATACATTGATTGTGTGACCAGGCCTGTGTGTGACTCTTATATAAAATTTCCTAAATGACCAAATCATGAACAAATCATTTTTAGCAAATCATTTCCAGGGTTTCTTATATAGATATAGATAAAATAATGTTTCCAGATCCTATATATATTAATAGAAGAAACATTAGGAAAAAAAATTCAATGAACAATTTAAAGTACACATCATTTAATTTTAACCAATCAGAATATTTTAATTAAAAATTTATGACATGGTGGAAATCTCTACATATTCTCATTAATTTTATAACATAAACCCATTAATACATTTTTTACAAATTTAAGCACAACTAAATATAATATTTTAGATTTGCCATATCTATTTTTAATTTTTATGATATATTAACAAAAAAATTATTATTATAAAGATCAATTTAGAAGAAAAAATGAATATCAATTTTACACTTAAAAATATTGAAATAAATAACATTTGTATATTTTTAATCAATTTTACACACAAAATATTAAAACTAATGGCATTAACATATGCTTGATCAAAAATATTTAACTTTATTACATTTATGCACAATATATATCATTTTATACATTTATAGATATTAGAAATCATATACTTTGTTATACATGTTTAATATAAAAAAATTATATATATTAAAATCGATTCGTCAATCTATTTAATCATTTAATCTCGTATTTGGTCAAAATCTAGTAGAATTTAATAACAGTCATCATGTTGGATATTGGTGTGTGGCAAAAAAAATCTTATATATGTCATGTTCATATGAGATAATTTCCTTGTTTCGAAATAATTTATTGGTAGTTTCGTAAAGATAAATAAAGCAAAACAATATCAAAGTCGTTTTCAGCTTTTGAAGTTCCCACTCCCAGGCCCATGGTTGCCATTGCTCAAATCTTTCTTTCTATTTTCTATAATTGTTTTTTGAGTAGATAAGAAAATAATACAACTAGTGGCTTTTTTTCAATAAAATAAAATGATAATGTCTTTTTTAAAACATCAATAAAACAAAATGATAACGTCGGTCATTGTTTCTCAATTCTCACTCACTTTATATCATCAATATTCTTCTTGATTTTAGAATTTGAATCTGATAAAAAAGTCAAAAATATACTACTCTACGGTAAAATTTCTATAAATTAATAATATTAAGATTTTAAAAATTTATTAATTTATAGAATTATTAATTAATCGATAAATTAATATTTATTAATTTATAGAAATTTTTTTTAGTTCATAATTTTTATAGAATATTTTTTATATAAAATAAATAATTTATTTTAAAATTCGTATAAATTTTTTAAAAGCTTTATTTATTTAAAATTGTGTATACTTTATTGTTTACATATTCATCTTATTCCACATTATGTTAATAATTTCGGTTATCGTAATAGAATGGACGTTAATAGCGCATTAGACTATCCGGATAAAAATTATACGTACTAAAAAAATCAGAGTTTTGAAATATTTACGTTGATGATGTTGAAGACGAGATAACACTATCCAAAATATTTACACGTAATAAAACAATTATCACGTCTAGAACTCTTCACAATTTTTGGAAGGAGATCTAGATGACAACACCAAAAAAAATTTGATGCAGTAAGAAAAATTAGAGATTAGTTCTTTTAACTTTAAATATAAATATACAACACTATAATTATATTTTACTAAATTTTCTAAGATATATATATATATATATATACGCATAAAATTTATAATTATTAATTTAAGCTATTATTGGGACCATCTTTTACATTGGAGCTTCAAAAAAATGATTATCTTATCGAATTTTGCTATTTTTTACATTGGCCCAACTCGGGACCGAGAAATTTTATTAATTTATAGTGATTTATTAATTTATAGAGTATTAATTTATAGAGGTTCTACTGTATATGGGAAACGGCCCAATTGGTACCTTAACTTTTGGCATGTGTGACGATTCATACATAAACTTTAGAAGCGTGATAAATCCTATCTCAACATTTGTTTGTTTTCAATTTCATGTACAAACTATAAAATCGTGGCCAATACATACATTGACCAAATCAAACCATCAATAATGATGAGTCAGCAATCTGAGTCAGCTGCCACGTCAGCCGAATCACCTACATTAGTTAAGTCAACTGCTACATCAGCTGTCACGTCACCTATATTGGTATAAGAACAATTCTATTTATTAAGTTAAATGTTAATGAATGAGTAAAATGGAAATCAGTATTTCAGATATCTTATTATATAAAGCAGAATGCGCTCGACGTGGGCGTGACATGTAGAAAAAATTATAACTCACCAAATATCGATATGTGTCTAATATTAATCAGATGATGACATGTGTTAACACTTAAAATTAACTTAAAAAAAAGAAAAATTAAAAGTGAAAAACTAATAAAATAATTATTAAGTAACTAATCAAATAGTAAAAGGAAAAATTTCTAATAGTCCAAACTGATTAGGAAAAAAAAATTAAGAAAGAAAATAGAGAAGATATAAAAGAGAATGAAAATTTTAATTAAGAAAAATAAATGATAAAACAAAAGAGAATATATAAATTGAAAAACAAAATAGTTATAAAAGATATGGAAATTTCAATTTAAAAATTTAATATATGGACAAGCATGTTAAACAAAAATAACTACAAGCATACTTATTTTATCAATAGAATTATAGAATATCACAAAGAATATGAAAATCTTCGACCTATGACGACATTGATACTTTTTAATGTTAAAAAATAATTTGTATAAATGAAAATTTATATAAATTAAAATAATAATATTATATTTAATGCTAAGATTCAAGAGTCAATAATGTTTGGCGAGTATAGATTTCTATGAGAAAGAAAATGATAATATCAATGGTATACAATTATCAATCATGTACTTATGTGATGTTTGATAATATTATTTATAAATATCTTTTATAGGTTTTTATGAGTTTACTAACATGAAATTTACTTTTTCTGATTTAACTCTACAATACTTGAATTGTTTTTACTATTTTATCATATAACTAATAAATATTCATAACGGTAAGAATATGATTTAAATTCCGCTTATACATATTTTTGGATCCGTATGATATGGATTATGATAGGATAATTAGGATATAAATTATAATAATTTAATATCTGCGTTTAAATAGTATTTCAAAATATTTTGACAATTCAACAGATTACTAACTAAAATTAAATATTTTTATAAATAATTTCTAATTTGTTTACACACGTATTAACCCGGATTCTAATCTAATATATTATATAATACCAATAATAAAAAAATATTTCCTTTTCCTAACCTTTAATTCTCTATTTACTTACAGTAAAATATTTAGAGATATGATCAATATATTTTCGTTTTATGTTTTTAAAAAATAATTAAAAAATCGCATTTATCATCTCAAAATACCATCAATTCAGTAAAATTCATCGTGATCTTCATCATTCTTGTTTTGGAAAACATAAATTCAAATCTATAAATAAAATATTCGAAAAGATATCAAAAGGTATCCATCAATGGAAATTTTATGAATTCGTTTTGTAAATATCGTAACATCTAATATTTGAAAAAAATATATATATAGTAACCTCTAAACCTATAGGTAACAATGATAGAATTACATGACGAATTTCATAAGATATATTCTATAAATATATAAAATTGGAGAATTAAAATAAATAAATATTGGTTTAAATTAAAATTGATGAATTTCAATTTGGTTATGTTAGGTTCGATTTGTTTACCTATCCGTAGGTGTAATTTTTTTATTTTTTTTAAAGTTAGTTCCACAAAAAATATAAGTTAATTATTGATTCTAATTTTATATGATTCAAAATAAATTCAAAAGATACAAAAAAATTTTACTGAGATAGACTTTTGTTAAGGTTATCTAAAAATAGTAAAAAATTAGACAAAAAACAAATATAAAAATATATTTTTTACTTTATTTTTTATTTTTTATTTAAAAAACAAATTGGGTGACATGGCAGATGACATGGCAGATAATGTGGCAGCTGATCCAACCATTATAAGTGATGCGGTTGACGTGGCAGTTGGTTCAGATTGCTGATTCATCATTATTGACGGTTTGACTTGATCAATGTATGTATTGACCATGATTTTATAGTTTAGATATGAAATTTTAAAAAAACAAACGTTAAGATAGAATTTAGCACACCTTTAAAATTTATGTATGAATTGTCAAACATGCCGAAAGTTGAGATATTAACTAGCCGTTCTTCCTACGGTATATACATAGAAACATGAAAATAAAACTAAAATCATCCAGAAACGTGGACATTGGACAATAGCTAAATCTATGAATACAAACACATTTGACCGGTTAGATTCGGCCGATTAAATCGATCTTACACAGGCTGTATCAAAATTTTGATCAGCCATTTTTGTTTTCAAAATATTAAAAATCCGGCTTAATTCTAATTTCTGGTTGAGCATCATTTTTTTCTTTGTGAGTGTAAATTTTGAAATTTCTTCGGTTCACATTGTGGTCTCTGATATTTGGCATGAAATAGTTTTGATCTTATCTTATACATTTCTCGGTTGTCGTCACCAAACCTTTTAATTTTGTTTTATGGTTTTCCATTTTTGTGTGTGTTATTTTTCTTAACCAATAGTCAAAAATCTTTAGCAACTCACCCATCTGTGTGTCAATTGAAGGCTTTAATTTCTTTCTTGGAGCAATTATTATTTAGGTCACGTAATTTGGAAAAAAATTATATTAACAATCTAAGTTGGGTTATGCGTGCAAATATTCATATATAATAAACTTACCAAATTTTTTTTTTGGGGGTAAAATCTATGTTGCACAATTGTTTTGTTGATCAGATATTCCACAATATTATCCACGTTATAACATTAACTTATATATTATGCGAGATGTTTCTAATGATAAGAGTACAAATCATGTGTGTCATGGGAGATATAAAATCGTTTAAAATCGTCCAATATTTGAATTTTTTGTTTGCATTACGCAGATAATTTATAACAATAATAAAAATACACATGCTCTAGTGTAACAAGTTTTAGGCTTGAGATTTGATATAAATGGTTTGGTTCTCTAATTATGTTTTTTTGCTTAATCACTTATTTGTGTTTTCATGTTTGTTGTGCAGAAACTAAAAGAAAGAGATGACACAAGCAAGTAACGAGTTTCCAAAGCCATGGCCAAGGTATGTCTCGGTGAGCTTTAATCCAGCTCACAAGAGTATCAAAGAGAAGCTTTTTACAGTGATCATACACCCCAACTCACAACACTCACGGAAAGAGAAGAATACCCAGAAAAGAAGATGAAGATCAAGGAAGAAGATGAAGACACACTCACCCCTTACAAAGTCTTTCTCTCACCCTCTCTCTAACTTTCTCTCTCTGTTGCGAATTGCTTCTCGCTGCTCTCTCTCTCTCTCTGCTTCTCTTTTACTCTTACTTATAAACCTCTACTTTTCAGTTATGTCTATGTCATGTGGTGTTAAATCCCTTAACACCGTGATCTTCCAACAAAACGCAGAGCAAGGAGATTAAAACTCCTTCTGGGCTTCTTAAGCTTATCTTCACATTGGGCCTAAATTAACCTCTCGGCCCATGCTAGCAAAACAGACTATAAGCCCATATGTCCTAAATTGAAATTGTATCTCACATCTAGGTTCCGTTCTCTCCCAGACACAAAATTTGAGGCAGCTGCACTTCTTGGAAGATGAGTTTCAGCTACTGGCGTTTAAGTTCCGATATCTCCTCCTCCTGAATGGCGTTTTGCTCCATCCTCTCTCGGGCACAGTCAAGTGACCCCGGAGAACTTTGTTCACCTTCCGTCGGCTCCTCTTGTAGCCGGCGAAATCCTTCCGAATTCCTCTCTGTTTTTCCAGCATCTCTTGAATTTTCACCATGGTTTACATCGACCTCTGGCTTGAAACCGGTTTGAAGCTTGTTGTTCCGTTTGTTCTGTTCGCACCTACATATCCGGTGTTTACTGTAAATCGAATCTGCTCCATCTCTTACTCTCCGGTGATGACCTCCGGAGTAATGCAGAACCTTCCTCATCCGCCGGAGCCGTCGGACCCTCCAGATCCGCCAGACATATCGGCTACATCTTCATCTCAGCCTTCATCCCATCTCTCTCGCGAAGCCTCTCCGTCTTCCTTGCCGTTAAAGTATATCCGACGCTTCCTGGCCCAGATTCACGCAGCCACCCTTCGTGGTGTGTTGATGAAATTGGGCTCTTGTGGATCCCTAGTGTGCCTATCTTTGCCCAGTCCGTTGAGGTCCATGGCCTCTATTCAAAATTCTTCCATATCGGGCATGGAGAGATCTTTTTCGCCCTCCTTCCCTCCCGGGAAGAGAATGTTTCCACATTCCTCCCTTCACGGAGAGAGAACTTTTCCATCATATCCCTTTCTATGAAAGATATATGGTTCTTGCTCGGTCGCAATACTGAGAGAAATTTCCAACATACTCACCAATTTGTCTTCTTGTATAGCGGTTTTCACGGGGCCAGAAGAAGCAACCGGTTTTGTCTCGACGAGATCCGGAGGTAAGGATTGGTCTCCAACATCACACCTTAAAGTGACTAAGTTTCAACATTCCGGCTATGCCATGAATCTTCTATCGACGGATTCGAACCTTGCCTCAAATTCACTGTCAATCTTCTATGAAGATATATCTGTTTTATCTATTGTTTCCGGCTTTAACGCGTTTGTTGTTTGTGTAGGAGACTTGCCTCTTATTGATTGGATACACAGACAAAAATTTCCCGAAACAATAAGTAAACATTATTCTCATTTAAAAAATCGGAAGGATTGACATTGAAATGTTTCGTGACAAAAAAAAGAAAATCGTAAGAAAAATCGCAAAACCACACATGAATCCTCTATATTAAAAAGCAAACATTATAGATCATTTTTGCTTATGTGTCATCACCAGAATTTTTCTCATTCTTTCTCTTTTTTATTTATTTAATTCCACTATACTTATTATCAAACATATTTATTTCAATTACATAAATTCCTATCGCCAAACACATTTGAATATTTTTAAACTTACTAAAAATAATTATTTCAAAAATTCTAATATTAAATTTTAGTATTAAATCTGAAAAAATGAATATATATTCCGACAAAACATGAATATATATTTCGACAAAAATCCCACATTTTTATGTAATTTTAATTATTTACTTTCTTTTTAAAAACAAATTTATGGAAGATAGAAAATATCATAACTCAAAATATGAAAAGAGGAAATGTGCAAAGGTAAATTTACCAAAACCGTGGGCCAAAGTCCCCAAAACAAAAACAATGGGCGTCCACCGTTCCAACATTCTTAATATTCTTTGTTTTTGTTAACACATTCTTAATATTCTTTTTGACATAATATTTTGTATCCACATTATTATTTTTTACTTTCTAAACAAAAATTGAAACTGAAACTACAGCCGCTGTATAAGTTTCGTATGAAAGCTTTTAAATTATTATTACAAAATCGTCAAATTATTGATTGAATTTATGTAGGCCATGGTTTTGAATCTGTGGTTAATTTTTTAATGAATCTATCTGGAAGATTAGTATTATATATATATAAGAAAAAAGATACAAAATTGAATAATTTCTCCTCAAGGACGAAAAGTTTGATTTTAAAATTTAAACTATTATCCACATCTAATTACATATAGCCACCCAATATCCAACAATCATCATACTAATTCATTTTTTTTATACACTGATATTAAATAATTTGGATGACACTGATTTATTTCATTTTTTAAAAAGGACGTTTAATTTTTATCAGACATATCTTATTATCTGAATGAAGTATGTAAGAAAAGAAAGATTCTTGAAGTTAATCATTTCAATATTATCACAAAATTATCGAAGATAATATATGTCCATTTAAATTAGGTTGAAGTCGCTTTCAGAACACAAACTCTCCCTCCCTCCAAGTTTATTGGCTATAAAAAGATATATGATTTTTTTCTTATCAACAAATGTATGAATTATATAACTCACGACGATATTAGTGCAAACCAGTTGATTATATATTATAGTCAGAAAAAAAAATTCAGTCAAACAAATAAAATAAATTGTTGTGGATCTTAGTCTCAATTTGTTTCTATCCACTCCAATTGAAATTCTGATGTGATTCCGATTCGTTCTTGTTTGTTGCAGAATCAAAATAATACCAAAATGTATACGAGTTTCCAGCCGCGCTGATACATCTCGTGAAAACCGATCCTTCCAAACTTCACTATCAAGAGAGAGATACAAGATTATCTAGGGTTACAAGGAAGAAACAATCGAGGAAAAAAACAACAACGTGAAGAAGAAAACTTAGAGAAAAACGATGAAGATCAAGATCAAAAACGATTGGGAACCCTTCAGATCATCAATGGTAGTCTCTTTCTCTAACTTAAGCTTTCTCTCTCTACTGGTTTCGATATTGTTCGTCGTGAGCTTGAAGATTACTCACTCTCCTTCTTATCTCTTCCTCTGTTTGACCGTTGTAACAACCAAAATGGCCGTGGGCCTTTTTACTTATTTACCAGTCCAATCTTCATTTTGTTTCTTCTGATGCTCGAGGCCCATATAATTAAGGTCCAGTCGGGTTTTATCTGAGTTAAACACAACAAAAATTCACCTTTTGACTTCAGACCAAGCCCCGAACACGCCGCATCGTAACCCTAGACTCTCTCTCTCTCGAACAGTGAAGCTGATGGCTCATTCCTCTCCACCGCCATCCCCTCCGGTGATTCCGTCGCCTAGAATCAGATCGCCAACCACCACAGGTACTCCTCCTTCCTTGACTCTTCTCTGTTTCGAAGAAATACCGAGTAAAACCTTTCCTTGATGACCTTTCATCTGACCATAACTCGATCTAACCATAACTCTGTCTCTGCATGTCTTCGATACCCTGAAGACTGAAACTTGACACTTCGGCGACTCCATAAGCGAACCAAGGTAAATCCTTTCACCTTCCAACTCAGATCTGAAAACACTAACCATTCTGATTCTTTATTCTGTTGACGAAGATACTCTAACCAGCTTGTTGTTTATGTCAGATGAAGCCGAAACCCTTCAGATCATACCTCAAAATTCATCATTTCTTCAGGTAATCTTTTTGACTCTTCGTAGCTTCTATCTTCAGTCTAGCTTCCGCTTGTGCTGAGATTTGTACTAACACTTCTGCTGTTTACATGCAGATACTCCACCTGGAACAAGCGACTCTTCACTCAGCTCCATCTCTGATCAGGCAACTCCAATTTTCATTTCTTCCCTCTTTTTTTCTTTTTGATTTAATAAGTACATTGTTCTCTGTTTAACCTGAGACTTACCTGCAAAACAAAACTAACTCAGCTTATAAATGTAATGCGAGGTCAAGAATCCTTACTTGGAGTTACCGGAGTTGTTGCCTGTATCAGTGGATGTTGAGCAACTCACAACATAGCTGAAACTTCTGACCAGGTAATGACTTAGTTAGGAAATCCGCATGATTAACTGTTGTGTGAATTTTGTTTAGTAACACTGTACCATCTTCTACTAAGTCCCTGATATGATGAAACTTAGTGTCCATATGTTTGGTCCTCTCATGATGAACTGGATTTTTAGCTAATGCAATTGCACTTTGTGAGTCACAATTCATTATAACTTTGTCTTGACCAAATCCTAATTTTGTGCAAATCCGTTTCAACTACACTGCTTCCTTAGCTGCTGTTGACAGAGCCATGTACTCTGCTTCAGTGGTTGAGAGAGCAACAACACCTTGTAATCCTGATTTCCATGAAACTGTGTTTCCACCAACTTTAAATGTGTAGCCTGATATAGATCTTCTTTTGTCTAAGTCTGCTACATAATCTGAATCTGAAAAACTTTCAGTTCTGACCTCTGCATTTTTCTTGAATGTTAAACACTTCTGAAGTGTACCCTTAACATATCTCAAAACCCATTTAACTGCTTTCCAGTGTTCTCTGCTAGGACATGGCATAAATCTGCTAATTAACCCAACTGCATAGGCTAAATCTGGTCTTGATCCAATCATAGCATACATTAGGCTTCCCACGGCACTGGCATATGTAATCATTTCCATATACATTAGGCTTCAACCTTTTCATCTTCATATAGACTTCTCAGCTTTATTTGAGAAGTAGTAGGGGTTATTACTAGATTGTCATCAATCATACCAAAGGTTCTTAAAACCTTTTCTAGATACTTCTCCTGTGACAGAATCAATGTTCCTTTCTTCTTGTCACGTATAATATCCATTCATAAGATTATTGATGCTCTTCCCATATCCTTCATCTCAAATTCCCTGTTTAAGCTGTCCTTTAGACCTTTGATCACTGTTACATTGCCTAATACAATTAATATATCATCTACATAAAGCAATAGGTAGATAGCTGTTTCTTTTTCAACATTTCTCATGTAGACACAAGGATCTGATTCACTTATGTGAAAATTATGAGCCTTCATAAAAGCATCAAACCTCTGGTTTTACATTCTAGGTGACTGCTTTAGACCATATAGAGACTTCTTAAGTAAACACACCTTGCTTTCATTTCCCCTTTTGATGTAGCTTTCTGGTTGATTCATGAAAATCATTTCCTCTAGGTTTCCATGTAGAAAGGCGGTTCTTACATTCATCTGCTCAAACTCATAGTCATGGTTGACAACCAATGATAACATGAGTCTTATAGATACATGTTTCACAACCGGGGAAAAGATTTCATTATAATCTACTCTTTTAGTTTGTGAAAATTCTTTGGCCACTAATCTGGCCTTGTATCTCTGGTCCTCAACACCAGGTATTTCTGGCTTAAGTCTAAACACCCATTTGCAGTCAACTACTTTTTGATCCTTAGGTCTCTCAACCAGAACATAGGTTTGAGTTCTAGTTAAGGAATCAATCTAATCATCACAAGCTCCACACAAGAATTTCCTATTCTTACTTCTAAGTGCATCTGCATATGTCTTAGGCTCCTCAATCTCTATCTCATCAGCTACTGATAAAGCATATGCAACCAAGTTTGAATCTTCATACTTTGATGGAGGTTTTCTGGTTTCCCTTCTAACTCTGTCTCTAGCTAACATGTAGTTATCTAGATTAGGTTCTTCATCAGACTCTTCTTGATCTTTTTCAGAGTTAAAATTGCTTGTATCTTCTACTTCTTCTAATTTTTTACCAGAAGTAGATGGACCTTGTTTCTCTGACTCATCTGATGATGATGATGAGTCTCCACCTTGATCTGATGACTCTCCATCAGATGTAATGCTTGGTGTTGGTCCTCTAACCATATCATTATTGAATGACACTCTTCTAGTAGCCTTTTCCTTAGATTTCTCCCTAGGCTTTCCAACAGTGTCTTTGAACACTTCATGTTCATGAAATACAACATTCCTACTAGTTGTATATTTTCCTTCTTCGAATAACCAAACCCTGTATCCTTTAACTCCAAAAGGATAACCAATAAAGACTCCCTTTACTACTCTAGGACTGGTCTTTTCCTTTTCCTGATGAACATAAATAAAACACCCAAACCTTCTTAGATGATCCAAATCATGTTTATGACCTGGCCATCTTTCCTTTGGTAACCTGAACCCAATAGCTGTACAAGGTGATCTGTTGATGATGTACACTGCAGTAGAAGCTGCTTCATCCCAGAAACTTTGATCCAAACCTGTCTCAGATAGCAGACACCTCACCTTATCCATAATAGTCATGTTCATTCTTTAAGAAATTCCAATCTGTTGAGGAGTATAGGTACATGTTCTGTGCTTTTTAATCCCAAACTCCTTACAATAGTTATCAAACTTATTGTTGCAGAATTTCAAGCCATTGTCAGTTCTTAGACACTTAAGCTTCTTTCCAGTCTGAGTTTCAACTGAAACTTTCCATTCTTTAAAGGTTCCAAACACTGCATCGTTTGACTTTAGAAAATAGATCCAGACTTTTCTAGAATAGTCATCAATAAAGGATACAAAGTATTTGTATTCTCCTTTGCTGCTGTGCGTTGATGGTGATCCCCAAAGATCAAAATGCACATAGTCAAGCACACTTTTTTTTGTGTTTAGCAGCATTAAACTTCAGCTTGTGTTACTTTCCAAGTACACAGCTTTCACAAAATCCCAAGTCAGCTATGTCTTTCTTAGGTAGATAGCCATCCTTGACTAGCTGATTTAGTTCCTTCTGACTGATATGACCAAGTCTTGAATGCCAAAGACTGGCCTGGTCCTTCTTGAAATCTGTCACATTAGTTTCACCCTTTAAGATACTCCCTTGTAGGTGATATAATCCATCAGTTAGATTTCCTGAGAAAATCTTCTGATCCTTTCTGTAGAAAGTAACAACTCCATTCTCACCTTCATATCTGCAGCCTAACCTGACTATCAATCCGTAGGATATCAGGTTTCTGCCACCTTCAGGCATATATCTTACATTTGTGAGAATAACAGTAGTGCCATATTCTGTTAATATCTTGACATTCCCTATGCCTTCAACCTCACTGATAGTGTTATTTTCCATGAGAACCTTTCCACCTTTTATAGGTTTGAAATCATATAACACTTCTTTATCAGGAGCTATGTAAAATGTAGCTCCAGAGTCTAGAACCCATTCATCTAAGGTGTCCACTATGCTTGCAGATAGTACAACTGGTTGATCCCATTTCAATGGAGTAACCACTGTACTTGCTTATAAAACTATAGGTTGTTTAGTCTTCTCAGCTAGGTTAATAGACTCAGTAGTTCTCTTTGAGTTTTTGTTCTCTGGACAATCTCTTTTCTAGTGATCTTTTTTGCCACAATTGAAACAAGTGCCTTTGTTTGCCTTGTTATTAAATCTTGGTCTGGACTTTGATCTACCTCTGCTCTTGGACCTTCCCCTGAACTTAGAGTTACCATTCTTCTCAAACCTGTTAGTTGATCTACCTCTGTTCTCAACAAGCAAACCCTCTGAGTTTCCTTTTCCTTTGCCTAGCATACCCTTCTGTCTCAGTTCGGCTTCTTTAGCATAAGCTGAAGTGGTCACCTCACTCAGTGTGAGAGTCTCTTTACCTGTACCATACTTAAGAGTATGAACCAATTGTTTATAAGCTGGTGGAAGTCTAGACAGTACCTGAATAGCTTGGTCTTCATCAGAAATGATAATTTTCAAACTCTCTAAATCAACAATCAGTATAAGAAAAAAGTCCAGATTCTCTTCTATTGATTTGTTTTCTTCCATCTTGTAGCTAGCAAACTGTTGCTTGAGATAGATCCTGTTAGGCCAAAATTTTGTTTGATAGTCTCTTTCCAATGCCTTCCACATCTCAATGGTTGTGTTATACTTCATGACCTTCCTCAAGATCAGGTCACTAAGGTAGTGACAAGTTCCCAAAAGATTCCTTACCCTTAAATCTGTTGCTGCTTTTTGAGGATCTTTCTTACCCATCCTAACTTCAGTCATTCTCACTGCATCTTTTACCTCTGTTGCTAAGGTCTGATATGTCAAAGTGGAGTCTGAAGAACATGGTGTAGCTGGAGTTGCTGGAGTAGATGATACAGTAGGAGCAACATGTTCTTCATCAATAACTTGTTCAGATTCTTCTTGCAATACAGATGCAAGACCTTGAATCTCCAACTGCCCAAGAAACTTGTACTTCCATAACCCGAAATCTCCTTTTCCATCAAACTTTTCAATCTCAAACCTTTCCAGAGTAGGATCCATCTTGTAGTGATCTTGTGTTTGTTTCTATCCTACAGGTAACAAAAAACAACACACCAAAGCAGCAACAAACAAAAGATAAAAGCAAAAAACTCTAAGCAAAGAGTGAGACACAAAGAAGATCTCACAAAGATTATGTTGCGGGAAAGTAAGTTTTCTATTCCGATGAGTATTGATCCTCCTTGATTTATCGAAAAACCTTTTGATCCGATCCTAATCCTCTTCCTCTTCCTTCGCAGATGCTTGGCCTCTGATTATCAAGCCTAATAATCTCCAAAGCTTCACAGTAATCTCCTTGACTCCCTCACTGCACCTCATGGTGCTCTGATACCATTTGTTGTGGATCTTAGTCTCAAATTTTTTTTATCCACTCCGATGTGATTCTGATTCGTTCTTATTTGTTGCAGAATCAAAATAACACCAAGACGTATACGAGTTCCCAGCCGCGCTGGTACATCTCGTGGAAGCCGGTCCTTCCAAACTTCACTATCAAGAGAAAGATACAAGATTGTTTAAGGTTACAAGGCAGAAACAATCGAGGAAGAAGACAACAACATGTAGAAGAAAAGCTTAGAGAAAAACGATGAAGATCAATAGCAAAAATGATTGGGAACTCTTCTGATCATCAATGGTGGTTTTTCTCTCTAGCTTAAGCTTTCTCTCTATACTGGTTTCGATGTTGTTCGTCGTGAGCTTGAAGATTACTCACTTTCCTTCTTATCTCTTCCTCTGTTTAACAGTTGTAACAACCAAAATGGCCATGGGCCTTTTTACTTATTTACCAGCCCAATCTTTCTTTTGTTTCTTCTGATACTCGAGGCCCATATGATTAAGGTCCAGTCGGGTTTTGTCTGAATCAAACACAACATAAATAAATATGTTTATCTTTTTTGGTAAGTGACATCGAGATATTTACTGGTAAATTTGAAACTTAATTTTCAAGGAATTGATTGTGATACACAATATCTGAGATGTGGAACGAAGGAAAATTTTTTTTAACCATGTCTTGTTTAAATGCTTTCTAGAATTACAAACACAAGCGTAATCCTTCTGCTCCAAACATGTTTATTTCGTCATTAGGTTGGAAGAATTTAGATTATTTATTTTGGAGATTGCCAGATGTAGTGATCCAAGATAAAGAACAAAATTCTTCTCGTGAATCTTGTGGTTTCTATGGAAAGTGAGAAATGACAAGGTTTACAGTGGTATTAATCGGTATTCCCCAAATATTTTTAAAAATGCGCTTTGTGAGGCCCTCGTATGGTGGAAGCTATGCACAAGAGAAGTTTGAAAAGAGAGATTCTGTTCTAATATACATATTGCCGACGTAAAAAGAAATATGTCAAATTAATGGTTTCTGAAAAGGTGATAATCTTTTCTCTAGTTTGAGTTGGTGTTGTGCTAACACGGATGGAAAGTTTTTTCTATTAGGAGTTAAAGGATAACGACGAAGCATTTTTCTTTTACACACTTAACTAGAAATTTTTATTTGGATGATATAATGCATGTTAACGCATCAAAGGGTGGCCTTATTTTTTCAGATAGAATGCATGAAGTTAGTGAAAATGATGACAAATATAACAGATCGATTGACCGGTGTTCTCGACTTAGCTAGTGGAGTTTTTTGGCCTAAAGGCTCGATAATTTTTTTTCTCATTTTCATTTTCAGCGTGTTATGAATGTAAACACAGACTATCTAGCACATGGTGCTAAATCTCGTTCCGGTTTGATTAACAAACTATTTTATTAATATCGAATCATGTTGACAAAAAAATGTTTATGGAATGGTTATAAGAAAAAAAATTCATACATGTGATACAAACAATTTATATTTGCTCGTTATGGTTGGTGATTTAATTTTAATGGAATTGACTTAGTGATCGATGAAAAAAATAGGAAAGAGATGGTGACACATCACTTGATTTAATTGACAGGTTTTTTTCCCCAAAAAAATTAATTATTATTATGAGTAAAATTATTATTCGAGATTGGATTTGATCCAATCCGCTTAGAAAATTCGAATATTTAGAAGAAACAAATATGGATTCGGATAATAAAATTGCGGATCTATATATAGAAGAAGTAGATCTAGATTAAGATAGTGAAATTCCGGATCCATATATCTAGATCCATATAAAATTTATTGAATATATTGAAAATTTAGTTTTTACATATATTAGGTTGCTATATATATATATAAATTACTTTTATTTCTTTTATAAAATTACAAAACTTTATTTCCAAAAAACATTAGGTAGAACATTTACTTTCTAATTTTTTAGATTTTTTTTTTTATAAATTCGAAGTTCATATATCTGAAAACCACATATTCGGATCCATATAATTGTAGGTTAGAGCCGGTTGATCTGGATATAGATATTATGAAATTTCAGAATATCCAAATCTCTCACACTCCTAATTATCAACAATATCATCAATTTAAGTTAGTTTTCTTTGTCAAACATTTAATTTAATTTTAAATAGATTTCTTCCAAAAACTATATAATTGAGGAATAGAAAAAATTGTTTGGTTTATCTCTATTACATTTCACTGGTTACGATTCTGTTCATTTGGTCTATCACAATACTTGCGATATGGTATCGTTGCTTATTGTTAGTTTTATTGGTATCAATGTGTTTGCGATAAGTCGCTAAGATTAATCGCTAAACTTTTTATAATTTATAAAGTTATATTTTTTAATGGAAAAATATAATTTATGTAATTTATTCATTAATAAAAAATTTTTAATTTGATTAACATAAAACTCATAAATATAAATAGCAATCAAACAAAAAATTATAAATTATTGATGAATAAATATATTATTGATGAAAAAAATGATATATTTAAAAAAATTAATTTCATTTAACATAATTTATTTTCTTAATTTAATTTAATAAATTTTATGTTATTTAAGTTAAAGTTATTTAACTTAAGTTTTTAGTTTAATTTAATTTATTTAAAAAAATTGAATTAAATATATTTAATTTTAATTGATAATTTTCAATTTTATAATTTAATTATTTTTTCATTTTTTAGTTGTAACGATCAAATATTGTTTGTTTTGTTGTCGCGCAAGTGGTCACATAATCTAAAATCACATCGCTGAAAAATTCAACAATTCAAAATTTGAATCTTGAATTGCTGCGACTGATCGCTGCGATTTGTCGCAGAATGCTGCAGCATATAAACCAACAACATTCAATCGCACTCGCAAGTTGTAGTCACTGTGTGACAGGTCTAACAAACATGACTTACATTCATATTTAGCTACTTACATACATATTTAGCTTCATTTATGAATTTTTGCTGGTTTTCTTATATAAAAGGGAAGAAAGTATGGCTTAGAAAATGGTAGAGAAAAGGTTATTGTAACTTGTCAAATGTGATACTTTACAAACAAAAAAAAAGTTGGTCAAATGTAATAACTGTGTTTATAAATTAAAGTGGATGTTATCCTTTTTTTTCTTTTTTACGAAAAGTGGATGTTAGTATGTTACCTTAAAAATGGAAAAAGAGTTAATTTTAAATAAACAAATTTTAGATAATTACCGGCAGTTTTACAATAATTAAAAATAGTCTTTACGGGACATCTGATCTTTAAAAAGAAAAGAAAGAAAGAAGATATGATTAATTGGAGACTTTGGGTAATTGAAACAATACCTTATTGGTAAATAAATCATGTTACTACGTATTTTCAAAAGGAGATGGATAAGACAGGAGACCACAAAGGGCAACATGGGTCCCACTAAACTAGAATCCAACGCTCCAGAATGATTCCATCTCTTCTGTGTGGGTCCCACGGTATTGCCATACGTATACACGCCGAGACGTTAATTTCAGTGTAAGAAGGAAGAATCAAGAGAAGATTCAGGAAAACTGGAAATGACGAAAATGCCCTCGTCATCCTCATCCTATATTAAACACCATCTCTCTCTCCTTTGTCTCGTCCTCCACCTCCGATATATCTATAACAGAGAGAAAACTCAAAAGATTTTTATTTTCAGGAAATAAAATCTTTTATTTTTAGGGGGGAAATCGAGGAAGTAATTGTTATTGTCGGAGGAGAGAGAAAATGTTGGGAATTTTCAGTGGAGCGATAGTCTCGCCGCCGGAAGAGCTGGTGGCTGCCGGAAGCAGAACTCCGTCGCCGAAGATAACCGGGGATGCTCTAGTGAACCGGTTCGTCGAGAAAAATCCCTCCGCTGTGTCCGTACAAGTCGGAGACTTTGTGCAGCTTGCGTACAGCCACCACAACGAGAGTCCTCTCCGGCCGAGGTGAGTCTCGCCGACGATTTACTAATTTTCATTTCTTCTTAAAGTCAGCTTTAGGATGATTCCAAAGTCTATACCGTCCGATTGATTATATTCGATCGGACGGTGATGAGATCATCGTCGAGCGTTTTAATATCGCTAAGAAATAAACTAATATTTTTATTATTAAAAAAAAAACATAGGGTTAATATTTGCATGTATGGAGTCTGTTTCGTTTAATTTTGTCCGATTTTCTTATCCAAAATTCCAGAAAAGAGAGGGAGTAAATGAAAATCATTTAATTAGATTTAATTTTGTGGATAATTTTGTTTTAGGTTATTTCTATTAGATTCCGATTTACATAATGGTGTTATTATTCTAAGCACTCCACTGAACTTAGGGTGATGTGTGGTGTGGTGTATGGACCCAAATAATAATCAAAGAGTAAAGTCCAAATAATTTTTATAAGATATATATTTTTGAAGAAATAAGCATATATATACAAGGTACATACATCATAAGTTATTTTTATTGAAAATTTTAATATATTTTGAGTACTTATCCAAATAGAGTTTATCTCCATTGGTTAAAAGGATTTGTTTCAATCTTTGTGGAACTGAGTATGATCATATTATGCAAAAACAGAGATGATTTACGGTTGTTCATGACCTAAAAAAATATAGATTGAAGATTCAAAAATTCTTAGATATCCCAAATTAAAAATAATATAGTAGTTGACTTTGTCGGTGACGGTAGCACAAAGACACGTCTCGGAAATTGTGTTGCTGGCCAAAAAATTCACAAGCCTCTCATGACTCATATTTAAATTGCTCATCTGACTGAGACGACTCCGATTGTTATTTGGAAAAAGTAATAACTAAAAATAACACAAAATAACTATTTTTTAAGAATAAGATGAAGAAGATATAGACCGTGGTAGAAAATACTGTTATCACGCATTAACCATAAAATTAAAATTTGGATAAAACTTGGTTCATGTTCGTAGACAAGAGAAGTGTTTGAGAAGCCTGAGATCATCACTGATCAGATTGTGTTGATCATATTGTGCATATGTAGAGATGATTTACGAATTATTATAGTTTTTACCAAATTTGTTTCTTTTTCGATAGAGTTCTAGTTGTTCCTACACATTATTTTTCACATCCACGACATCTTTTTGTGTTTTTTTTTTGTTTTTGTTCGCAACCCACATATGAAATTAAGTTTTTTTTTCCAATGATCCCACAATTTTTTTTTATATCTAATTAAATTTTAAGGGTTTTGGATAAACCTTTTTTTTAACCTTTTTTTTTTAAACTTGGATAAACCCATCTTTTAACTTGCATTTTTTTAGATTGTTTATTTCTACAATCTTATAAGGTCCTACATTTATAAATATAAACACAACCAATCAAGAACTAAGAAATTTAGTTGTTGTAGATTCTTTCACAACCAAAATATGTTGACCACAAAAAAAAAGAAGTCACAACCAACATATTTACAACTCAACTTCAAGAACTACAACCATAGGGTAAATTTTATATTTCCAAACTCATTCACAAATCTCTTTATAGCTAAATCTATAGGGACTATATGTGTTTTGGATATGACATGGTATGGCCAAACTACAAAGGCAGCTTTGGTTGGTCCACCAAACCCTATAATTAAAATCCCACAACCATTTATGGCCTTGTGAATTATGATGATGCATCACACTCTATCTTTAGCTTTTACCAATACCAATACATTCATAATTGTATGTCTATATAAAGATTCGATGTTGACTCATCGACTATTCTCAATAAAATCTTTAACAATTACAGTACTTTTCTGCAAATGGTTTTAAAGTTTAAACCCTTATTTGTTTGTTCCTCTAGAGATATCATCAAATTGAGTTACTTTGGACTCTGTGAATGTATATATGCTTGTCTTGTTTCATTAGAAGATGTTTGTTTGAATTGATGCCAGGTCATTTGGGGCTAAGGATGAGATATTCTGCTTGTTCGAAGGCTCACTTGACAACCTAGGAAGCTTGAAGCAGCAATACGGACTTGCGAAGAGTGCAAATGAAGTTCTCTTGGTCATCGAGGCTTATAAGACTCTCCGTGACAGAGCTCCTTACCCGGCCAACCACGTCGTGGCTCACCTAAGTGGCGATTTCGCATTTGTCGTATTCGATAGATCTACCTCCACTCTTTTTGTAGCCTCTGTAAGTTCTTTTTAACGCTTTGAAAAAAACTTTTTTAACTGTAAGGTAGATTGAATTTGGTGGTGAAATCGGTTTTTATTTGGTGCAGGACCAATATGGTAAGGTTCCATTGTATTGGGGAATAACAGCTGATGGGTATGTGGCATTTGCTAATGATGTTGAGTTGCTAAAAGGTGCTTGTGGCAAGTCTCTTGCTTCTTTCCCTCAAGGTTGGTTTTACATTTTTGTTTTCCCACCGCTAAGTTCAAGACTTTGGGGGCAATACAAGCTCGATTGAAGTGGTTTTGAATGGTTGTGCGTGCGTGCGTTGCAGGCTGTTATTACTCGACGGCTTTAGGTGGGCTTAGGAGCTTTGAAAACCCTAAGAACAAGATCACTGCCGTTCCTGCTAATGAGGAAGAAATCTGGGGAGCCACCTTTAAGGTGAATGATTCTTCAAAAACAAATCATATTTAGTTTTTTTTTTCAACAACATCTAAAAAGGCTCATAACACAATCAATGGTGGTGAGAACAGGTGGAAGGAGCAACAGTTCTTGCAGATTGAGAAGGAAGAGAACAGAAATAATAATGTAGGAAAACAAGAAACTGTTCTATGAGCTCTTTAAGTTATAAATGGTTGTTGCTCATGTGTGTGTAGTGTTGTATCTCTCTCTCTCCCTTGTCTTTTGCTTCTTTGTACAGCCCGTGTCTGTCTCTTCTGGTGTTTCTAGTGTCTTCGTCCTAATAAGTTATGTCTCTGAAACCCAAAATCTACCTTCTCTTGATCCTTTTGTCTCTGTTCATCATACTGTTTCTTCAGTAAATATTGCAATTCTCAATCTGTCTACACTCTCAAATACGTCGAGATTTGGTAATCACAGCATTCAGATTTTATTATTGAGAAGAAAAGTACTGAGGACAAAGGACACGAGACAACAGATACAGGAACAACTTTTGAAGTTTCTCACAGACAATAAGGCAAGACAACTCTAGTTCATGTGTTCTGCAGATTAAGATGCAGGGCAGATATCCTCCAAACTGTTGAAAAACCGAAAATATTATATGACCGAGACGAAAAATTCTATGGATTCTCTGATGCAGCAGCTTCAGTAAGAAAGAAATCCATACCTCTCCCCTAAACATTCGATAATGTCGCTTGTGAGAGTTGATCTCTTATGTTTTGTAAAAGCCAGAGATGCAGCCTTTCTCAGCAGGCCAGATGCAGCTATGCATCCCAACATGGCTGGATTCTCAGAGGGACTGATTTTTTTTTTTTTGTGGGTTTCAGAGATGTCAAAAACACTTTGCAATCAATGATTGAGCTAGAAAATGATTGAGAAAAAAGTTCGAGCAGAGCAAATAAAGGAAGTATCTAACCTTTGAGGACCTGATCTAAGCTGTTGCGCCCATGATAAAAACACTGCGACACTGGATGAAACCAAAATCATGTAGGCAGCTATCAGTGGCTACAAAGGTTCATACTTTTAATAGTGGTACCTGAGCAATATAATAATATTAGAGCAAAGAATAGTGAGCTCACCTCCCAGAGAGAATATCGCCTTGTCCACCGCAGCGCCTTGGCGAACCATATATGCTCACTGATTTTACTGCAAAAATAGACATAATCACACCAAGCCTTCTCAACGTTCTCTAACAGAAAAAAATGAAAAAGATAGAGAAAAGTTACTCACCTGTCTCCCCGTTGCTTATAAGATCAGATTTCCCTTTCCTAAGAATCGTGACGCCACCAATCCTGAATGACAGAGGCGTCTAACATTATTATCATCAGATTTTGTGCTGCAAATCACCAGATGAGACTGGGGCTTTATGGACTTGTGGAGATTTTCATATTCTAATTGTCTCTTTCCAGACTTGCAAAGTGAATTTTGTACTTACCGTTTGGCCAGAGAACATAGCTGATCTTCAGCATTATGTTCATCTACTTCACAATTCAGTACTTTCTGAACCAAACGCTTATACTCGTTCACGTTTGGAGTTAAGACAGCAAGCGGATAACTGTTGACAAGATCAATGGAATTTGTTACAAGAAACAGCCCGTCCTGCAGAATCGCCATATGGAATAATCAAGAGATAAAACAATCAAAAGATTCAGGAAAAGAAGAAAGGCGATTGATCCAATCTTTACGCTATATATCACTGCTTACCCCATCTACAACAAAAGGAACATTGAACTTTTTGGCAAGAACCATGATCTTACTCACACATTCCTGGACATACGGAAGCATCAAGTCAACCACCAAAGCATTGACAAATCAAACTCTTGTAAATTGATGAAGCAGGGACATAGAAATCTATACCAGGAGAAATGGATCCCTTCCCAAACCAGGACCAATTACAAGGCAATCAAATCTTTCCATCCATTTATCGACTTCCCCGAGCATTTTATCCTGGACTTTTCTTTTCTCTTCCTCACTCAATTGGCTACGTCCAAATTACAAAATATAGAGATTATGAAATCACGCAGTAGAAGTATCACACATAGTGGACAGTAGAAGTATTCACCTGATGCTGTAGGATTCCTCGAGAACAGGGTGAACAATAAGCTCAGGACTATAGCTCTTTATAACAGGAGCTGCGTCTTTCGTGCAGAAGACATGAGACAAATCAGCACCCTACAGTTTTACGGACAAGAAACCAGTCTTTTGTTTTGTTGTACAGAGATTAAGTTAAAACCAAATATGAGTTGAAAGAAGCTGTGATGGCTAATAGAAACGAAACTACTGACGATTTTCAAAGCTGAAATGGCTGCGAAGTATGGAGCTCCTGTGTATTCACGACAGCCTCCAATCACAGCGATCTTCCCTGACACAGATCAATTTCAACATAAGGAACCTAAAAGACACGAAACAGTAAAATCTCGAATTTGATTCATCACCGATCACACAATTGAAATACACAGTGAAGGGGAAAACACACGAAAACCCAGCAAGAATTACGCAGAGACGAGGGAGGGTTCTAACCAGCCTGGCCTTTGTGTCGTTTTGGGTCGAGCGATGGCGTCACGATTCTCAGGACACTCTCAGCGTCAGCCTCAGATGTGGAACTCATTGCTCTCATGAGCTTGGGCCGATGGATTGGTGACCCACAGATCGTTCGTACAGTTAAAGAAGAAGAAGGTGAATGAGAAGTCAATCGTCCCAAGCCGGAGATGACACCATGCTTCGCCAACATGAGATTCTCGTTGATCCTAGGCCGAGAAAACCCACCGCTTCCGATACAACACCGAGCCGCGGACACTCTGTCTGATTCGGAGGGTTTACTTATTTTTATAGGAAAGGGAAAAAAACAAAATCTTTTGAGAGAGAGAGAGAGAGAAGATGAAGCGGACGGCGATGGACAACGCGATTCGATCATTGGTGGTGGTGTTGGGATCATTGGCTTTTGGTTACTTGTCATTGGAACTTGGCTACAAGCCTTTCCTTGAGAAAGCTGAACAATACGAACGATCTCTTCAATCTCAACCTTCTCAACAACAACAGCAGCAACAAGAAGAAGGTCTTGTCTTCACTCTCTCTCTTTCAATCGTTCGATTCCTGCTTCTGTGCAATCAGATATAGATTTTATGCTCCGTGAATGATTAGTAATGGTTAGTTGATGATCTATCAATGCGTCTCGAACAATGTCAAGATGCGTCTCGGAGATTTGGTAATTCCGATCTGTGTTTTACTTTGATTCAAGTGAAATTTTTAGATAACAACGCATCTCAGTTTGGAGAATTGGCACTATTGCATAACAAAGTCTCAATCTTTCCTCTCTTTGCTTCTGTTTCCGATTGGGATAAAAGTGTAATCACATACATAATAGCCTGAATCTATTTTGATTTTGATCCCTAAACTTGCACAACTGCGAAATGGTTAAACATAAAACTGTGATTTAGTGAAAATGATGCAGACTTCGCGGATGATTCTGCACATCACCAATCACAACTTTTTTTACGAAAATGCAGTGTGCGAATACAAGAAGATGATTGATCATATCTCTGAAAACCCTTTCTTCTTCAGTGTATTTTTGTTGGATCAATGAATTATGTGATGCCACATGTTGAATCACTTTCCATTTACCTATGTGTCTGTTGCCCTTTATGTTCTTAGTCATAAATGGAATCCATTGATCTGTTAGAAGCTCTCACTTTTAACTTTGAGTGTTCACACTGTTTTTTCTGATCTTGTAGATGAACAAGAAGAAGCGAGGTGGGACAATAACAATATCGAGGGGTGGGAGGAGAAAAGGTAGTTTATATTCTGTGTTTATCACAAAACCTTGTTGAAACTTGCTTTATAACTTTAGATCAATCTGTAACTATCCACCATTGACCTTTTATTTTTCAATCACTTGTCTCATTATATTACCCATTCTCTACGAATCTCTTACCAGCAACCTTAAACAATATCTCTGTTCATAAAGAAAATGGCTTTTATCTGAAGCAAACCTTGAACAATTGTGAACTCCATTACAGTTTTTAGTCCATCTTGGTCTCTAGAAAGATGTGTGTTTTACGATGATTGTCCCTTGCATCGATCTTGGTCTCTAGAAAGATGCGTCTCTAGAGCCACTGCGGCTGGCTCTCTCAATCAAAAGTTCATTGGCTGAATTGTGGATGTAAAGAAAGAACATAGGGAATCGGATTTGATTATGAGATTGAGATCCATCCTCTCTTACAGTGTTACCAGGTTATTAGTGTCGGACCAAATCATTCAAATTAAGCTTTAAGTAATCCAGTTTACGATCTTGGGAATCTCCTAGTACGACAATTAAATAGGTAATTTGATCTTGGCCGGTACGCAACCTCTTCTCGGTTCTCACTCTTTCTGACTCATTGAATCTTGTCCCTAGACAAATGACATGTGATGTGTTCTTACAAATCACCGGCATAGACGGTTTCAAGTCGGAGTTTCGAACTTCATCAATTCAATTTACTTTTCTTTATATCATTAGAAGATTCCTTCTGATTTCCAAATTCTATTTCTTTTTTTTGTAGAAAACAAAATGGTAAAGCTTTCGTGAAGCAAATATAATATTTTAGCAGTAAGAGCGATTAAAATCAAAATTTCCGACTAAATTTGGTGCATCATTCACATATACCTACTTTTGGACCAAAACGCTATTTTCGGTGAATGAAAAAAATTGAATTACGTTTAGAACAATATTAAACGCACCAAACGCCTCAGCCGTTTACGCCGTCTTTGGCCCCCACCACTTGGCTTCGCGTGCGGCGAGATTGGTAAGTAAAATACTTATGTCACGCGCCACGTTCGCGCGTGTGCCATCTTTTGGATCTATGGGACCCACCACTTAAAAAGGACCCCACGATTCACACTCTCCAAGTCTTTGCCTTTCGTGAAACAAGACGGTCAAGAAAAACCTGAGAGTGGTTTTTATTTATTTATAATGTTTTCACTTGTTTAGATTTGAAACCGAAATCGTTAAATTGAAGCAGTGGGTTTGTCTTATTGTTCGTTTAATCCATTTTCTAATTTGACGAATCTTTAATATACACAATCCTTCGTTATATGCTTCAGCTTCACTGGCCATTGTCCTTGTCTTTTCTTCTTTCGCATTCAATTTTTTTCCCTCTTGAGTAGCCGAAGAGCCCCCCCATCTTTTGAAGACTAAGAAAAAAGCCATTTGCTTTCTTTTTAGAGAGCAAGAAGAAGAAGGCGAAGAATCAACCCAGTGAATAGTAAAGTCTTCAACTTTTGTTTGCAGCAGTTTTCTCTTTTTAAAAACCTCAGATGACGAAGAACCCATCTCACGAAGACGATGAAGCCATGCCGATTTCCGAAGTAATCAAGAGATTCAAGCGTTTAAGGCTCGTGTACGAGCCGTCACTGGGAGTCTTGGGTTTTCTCTTGGTGGGTCTGTGTTTAGTCTTGAGCTTTTTCTACATCGATTACATAACCGTGGCTAAAGATAAAAGTCAAGGACTTTCGGATCAATCGGAGAGATTCCTTTGGCTTAAGGAGCTCGATGTTGGGTCTGGAGATAACAACGAAAGCAGAGTTGGGTTTCTTGAAGAGAGTGGGAATGGTTGTGATGTGTTCGATGGGAAATGGGTTTGGGACGAATCGTATCCCTTGTATCAATCCAAAGATTGCATCTTTCTTGATGAAGGATTTAGATGCAGTGAGTTTGGGAGACCTGATTTGTTCTACACCAAGTGGAGATGGCAACCTACGCATTGCAATTTGCCCAGGTGATTTTTTCTTTTTCTTTCTTCTCCCCCTCCCACAAAGATTTTCTCGGCCCAGAAAATGTGGGAAAGTGAGGGAAATAAAAAACGGTGCTTTTTTTTTCTATCTTCTTCATAGTTTATGTGGTTTGTTACTGATTAATTTCTTGCCTGATAATACAAATCCGTTTCTCCTGCTATTTTCCTGCATTTTTCTCTGTAGCCAAAGGGGTTTTACTTGAGATTATCCAAATTTACCTTGGAAAATTTATAGATTCTCAAGTCACTTTCAGTATTCTTCAAATTTTGGCGTAATCTCTCACGTTTCTTGGCCTGTGTGTTCCTTGTGATGTCATCGAAAATTTGTAGTATATGAACCCGTGAGACTAATGAACATGGATCCAAAGAACATGAATTTTTCCTTAAAGATCGTCTGTGGGGTTACAAATGTTATGCTTAGGATTTGGTTCTCAAGGAATGTTTTTTTATTGGCATGGATATATAGATTAGTTAGGAACCTTGTAATACCAATGTAGTTTGTTCTTAACATGTGTTTCTTTGTGATCAGTTACTTAGCTTCCCTCTTTTTTTTTGTTATAAAATGGATCAGATTTGATGCGAAGTTGATGCTGGAGAAACTAAGGAACAAACGGCTAGTATTTGTAGGAGATTCAATTGGTAGAAACCAATGGGAGTCTCTTCTTTGTCTGCTATCTTCTGCAATCAAGAACAATCATTCGGTCTACGAAGTGAACAATAGACCCATCACAAAGCACATGGGCTTCTTTGTATTCAAGTTTCATGACTACAATTGCACTGTTGAATACTATAGAGCACCGTTTTTGGTTCTCCAAAGCCGTCCACCTAAAGGATCACCAGAAAAGGTAAAGACGACTCTTAAACTAGAGACGATGGATTGGAGTGCCGACAAATGGAGAGACTCGGATATATTAGTGTTTAACACAGGTCATTGGTGGAATTACGAGAAAACTATCCGCGGGTTAGCTTCTTTCTTCTTATTTACAATCTTTGGACCAATCAGATTGGTTTGGTTCCTCTGACAGATCTTGGATTGTTACTGCAGAGGTTGTTACTTTCAAGAAGGAGAAAAGGTGAAAATGAAAATGAAGATAGATCACGCGTATAGACGAGCTATGAAGACCGTTGTGAAATGGATACAAGAAGAGGTTGATTCAAGCAAAACCCAAGTCTTCTTCCGCACATTCGCCCCCGTGCATTTCAGGTTTGTTACAGTTTGAAACAAGATCTTTGATCAATCTAATTTCACTTCTGTAACCGGTTTTTTGTCATTGATGCAGGGGAGGAGATTGGAAAACCGGAGGAACATGTCATATGGAGACATTGCCTGATTTTGGAGCCTCTCTGGTTCCGTCAGAGACATGGGAACATATAAAGCTCCTTCAAGATGTCTTGTCGTCTCCCTACTTCTCCAATAGATCAGAGACGGTTAGACTGAAGCTGTTGAACATAACGGCCATGGCTGCTCAAAGAAACGATGGTCATCCATCACTGTACTATTTGGGGTTGGCTGGTCCTGCACCGTTCCACAGGGAAGACTGCAGTCATTGGTGTCTCCCTGGAGTTCCTGATTCGTGGAATGAGCTTCTCTATGCGTTGTTTCTTAAGCAGGAAGGTTCTTCCCAACCAATCGATAACTTTACATGACATCTTTTGGTAAAAAACGTTCTTGCTCTGTAGAGGCTTTTTTTCAAGAGGCTGAGCTCAAGTTTTTTTATTGGGTGATTAGTTTAGATGGGTAGGGGTATGTAATTACTAATTAGGTTTAGCATCTTTTGTTGTAAAGATGAATCTCACTATGTTCAAACTTCAAAGATTTGAGTGACCTCATCATATCAAACTTCAAAGATTCAGATAACAGTTGAGTCGCATCTTTTGTGTTGCGTCTCTTTATTTTATCATAACAATCCAAAAAATGTCTTGGAGAGTTGGATCTCTTTATCATAAATCTTTTTTAAAAAATTATCTCAGTCATTGTAACTTTTCGTTTGACAATTCCAAAATATATTTCAGAGAGTTACATGTCACAAATATTTAAATTTGTCATCACTATGATTCAATACAACAAAGTTTTTATTGATTTTAAAAACTATCTAACAAATGTTAGCAACGCAATATGTTATTTAAAATGATTTTCCGCAATTTCACGAAGGTCCAAATCCTAGTATCTTATTATATAAAGATTGATGCGTCAAACTTCGTAATTAACACGATTGTAACATGTGTCAGCCGGTCGATCGGATTTTGACAAATGTAATTTTTTTTCAATTAGATTTTGACATGTGTCATACAAATCTTTTTTTTTAATTTTATCAAGTAGATTATAAAAATCAACATATATCAAAAAAAAAATTAGTTTCTAATAAATAATTCATTAAAATAATTAGTTGATAAACATGGTCTATTCTTTTAAATACTGACTTTATTATATGTCTCGATTTTGTTTTTTCGTACAACCATTCTTTTTCCCCCTGTTTTCCTTTCCGTTTATTAAGATGAATTATGTTTAAAAAATTTCTCATTAGAATATTAATTAATATACGTGTAAAAAAAATTTGAGTTCACTTCGTAATTAACACGATTGTAACAAGTGTCAGCCGGTCGATCGGATTTTGACAAATGTAATTTTTTTTCAATTAGATTTTGACATGTGTCATACAAATCTTATTTTTTTAATCTATATATTTATATTTATCAAGTAGATTATAAAAATCAACATATATCAAAAAAATTAATTTGTTTCTAATAAATAATTCATTAAAATAATTAGTTGATAAACATAGTCTATTCTTTTAAATATTGACTTTATTATATGTCTCTATTTTGTTTTTTCGTACAACCATTCTTTTTTTCTCTCTTTTCCTTTCCGTTTATTAAGATGAATTAGGTTTAAAATTTTTCTCAATTAGATTTTGACATGTGTCATACAAATCTTATTTTTAAAAAAATTTATATATTTATATTTATCAAGTAGATTATAAAAATCAACATCTATCAAAAATATTAATTAGTTTCTAATAAATAATTCATTAAAATAATTAGTTGATAAACATGGTCTATTCTTTTAAATATTGACTTTATTATATGTCTCGTTTTTGTTTTTTCGTATAACCATTCTTTTTCTCCATCTTTTCCTTTCCGTTTATTAAGATGAATTAAGTTTAAAAAATTTCTCATTAGAATATTAATTAATACACGTGTACAAAAATTTTGAGTTCAAATAGACTTAGGTTTACATACCCAAATCTTCAAAGATTATAATAATTTGCCTTTATATAACAAGATTTTGTGCTCTCTCAATCTTCTTACCAAGAAATTTCAAATTTCAATAATCTCTTCCATAAATTTTATTTCAGCTTTTTTATTAGAAAAACCATCGATTACTCTCTTATTCGATAAAAATAACATATCTCAATATTTTTCAATTAGCTTATTTTAGTAATTCATAAAAAAAAGTAAATAAGCTACCTATATTTTGATTTTAAATAAAAATAGATATGACAAAAAAAAATCAAACACATTTTCTCATTATAATATTAAATATACGTGTAAAAATCTTTTGAATAGAATTAGGTTTACATACCCAAATCTTTAAGGATTATAATATTTCACCTTTATTTAAATAATTTTGTACTCTCTTGATTTTCCCACCAAGCAATTTAAATTTTCAATAATCTCTTCTAAATTTTTTGTTTCCAATTAGCTTTAGCCACATGTCAAAATACATTATTCCATTTAAAAAAAATCTAATATCATTATATTTTGAAATCAGACTAAAAAAATGTACATTGTATTGTGGTTTTTTTAAAGATTCACCACTACGTAGACATCCTAAATATTGTAAAATTGATGTAGGAGAAGAAAATTATTTTGAAAGTTTCTCATGTTGTGAAAATTATAAAAAGTAAGAAACCAAGTGATGAAACACATATAATTCAATTTTCATTGGAGAAAGATAATACTTGATTCATAAGTGAAAAAAAAAATTGAAATATAATTAAAAAATGTGAGTAAGTCTAATTCAAATAAAAATACTTAAATCGATTTTGTCAAGAGTTAAAAAAAGATATATGATGGATTTAAGGATAATTCATTGTTATTCAATCAATGATTCTAAATCATAATTTAAAATCTGGTGTTATTGGATATGGTATTTATAAATCATGTCTTAAAATTTTTAAAATCTGGTGTTATTCAATAAAAGATTTTAAATCCATCATTAAAATCCAGTGTTATTCAACATTAAAAGATTCTGGAAATCTTTGTTTTTTAATAGATTTGAAATGACTTGTAGATGAAGTTTAATGAACAAATGATTATAACAAAATCCAAGGTATACAGCAGAGATTTTAGAATCCACACACATAGACTCCATCAAAAATTAAAATCTTGAAGATTTTAAAACTGATGGAATTGACTTTAAATCATTGATTCAATAACACCCCTTCAAGAAAAAGGAAATGTCAACTTCTAAAAAAAATTAGGGAGAATTGGAAATAAAGGAGTTTTTTTTCTAATTTTTCCATATACACTTTTATTTCGAAATTTCCATTTATACCTAAACTACCCTTTATATAATAAATAATCAAAAATTTTTTTTGTCAAAAACGTGAGAAATAAAGGAATAAGACTTTTTGTCAAAGGTGCGATTATTGTTTGGTAATCGATAGATTAGATTTTGGATTTATAAAATTTGTTCTGCTTTGTTTAGAATACACCTTCTGCGTTTTATACATGTTCTAGAACTTTCAGATTATGTAATCTACGCACTGTACATGTTCTACAAAATTTAGAATTCATTTACGTTCTACAAAATTTAGAAGACAATTTTAGAACAGGTCGTCTGCACTTTACTCTATGTTCTAAAAAAGTTAGAATAGGCTGTCTAACATTTGTTAACAAAGTTTAGAATAAGTCATCTACAAAAGTTAGTTCTACTAAAAGCGGAATACGTATTCTTCTCTTTGTTGTATGTTCTTCAAAGTTCAGAAAAGCAATTCTAAATTAATTCAGAATTCCAAAAATTAAGGAAACTAAATATTCGAAATCTTGAAACTGAATCTAGTAGTTTAGGAAATCGAATATACTGTTAGATTACATTCTACTTTTTCAGAATTCGTATTCTGCTTTTGTCAGAATTCAATAAACTTGTTGACATCTTTCTCTACATACCTAGTTTTCTTGTAACGATTTTTCTTTGTTTTCCTGTGTTTTTAGCAACTTAATATGATGCAGATCTACGTAATTTGTGGTGTATTGAGATCGTTTGAGAAAGAGTGGAGATTTATGGTTGATGAAGAAAAACGTGCGAGATTACTTACTTTGCAATCAACTACAACTCTTGAAGAGCTCAAAATGATGGTTTCAGAAGACTACGAAATTGAACATGGTATGGTGGATGTGGAATTCAGTTATCTACCTACAGATCTAAGTGCTGATTCTCCTCCTGTTGGTATGACTAACCAACGACAACTTCAGAATTTTTTTTGGTATTTTAAAAGGAAGAGTACGATACGATTTTGCGTGACGTTTAAACCTAGAGTTGGAGATCAAATGAGACAATTCAATATCGATTTGAATGACCATCCACGTGATTCAAGTGATGGAAATGATGATGGTAAGGTGCGTGAAAAATCAGTAATTTTGATGAATGAAGATAAACCGAATGATGAGTTCTTCAAGCATGCTTCTGACGCTGAAGTTGGTGTTGATGTCGGATCAACTTCGGTACATTCGTTGGTGAAGAAGGGGCAGCTCTTCACAAGCAAGGAAACTTTACATGCAACTATGGAAATTTATGCGATGAAGTATAATTTTGACTACAAAGTTACAAAATATGATCGGACAATTTGGAGTATACGCTGCATTGATACTGTCTGCAAATGGACTGTTCGTGCTGAGTGTTTAGCGGGGTCTAAATATTTCAAAATCAATAAGTATGTGGCTGAACATAGGTGTGCTCCTTCAAAAAAAAGAAAATTCGCTAGGACACCTTTCGCAAGAACAATTGGACATCTCTTTATGCACAAATACGAGGGTGTGACTGATTTCCTCAAACTCTTTTTTATTTCAAGATTATGCAAAACGTTTTGTCAAACGTATAGATTGTTTCATATGATTTGATTTCACGATTGTCCTCAGAATTTGCCTTTTTCGTCTGGGAAACAGATGGATCGATCCAAAATTGGATGGATCGATCTGGCTCGATCTGGAAAATTTTTGCGTGCCAGATTTGTTTGGATAGATCGATCCAGATTTGGATGGATCGATCTTTCTCATTCTGGTCTCATCTCCTGCACATGCTTCTTCTCCTCGCCGGATTGATATATCTTAGTTAAAAATGGCATAACTTTATAACCGTTGATCGGAATGATTTCAAACCACCTCCAAATAAAAGCTAACTCAAGTGGCTATCTAACATAATCTTTATTTCCAATTCTCCCTAATTAGGGCTGCTTTGATTTCCTCAAACTCTTTGTTATTTCAAGATTATGCAAAATGTTTTGTCAAACGTAAATATTTGTCAAAATGTTCTATCGGTGGGGTAGCTTGAGATCCTTTGCTAATGTTAGTGAAATCAACAAGAACGAGAAAGAAACTGAATATTTATAAAACCAAATATTCCAAAGGTTTTTCAGTCAACGTCTACAATATCAGAATCTAACTGCGGAGGTTCATACTTAGACATTCGTTCAATAAATACAGGATCAGATGCTGCTTCCCATAGATCAACTGCAACCCTCTGACGAGCGTGCATAATGTTGTCGTCGTCAAGCAAAGCCAAGGGCAGGTTAAGGAAGTGACACTCGATGTACTTGATTGCATACACTCCACAATCAGAGTTAGATTTGTTGAGTCCACGCGGCACCGGTGCATGTATGATAGAATATGGAGACAAATGCAGATTTTTTCCATAAGCTTTTGTGTGAATTTCCTTCATAATTCGAGGGATGGTGACTGCGCATGCCTCCACATGTCTTCTGTTGTTGTTACCGTAACAGTCGAAGACTTCAACTGTTCGTAGAATAAAGTTAATGCACATCGAGATCCAGTGATTATCGTTGACGAAGAGTGGGAAATAAATTCTGTTGAAATCTAAACCCCATTTTTTGCATGTCTTCCCATGAGAAGGCAAATCACCGTTGGCGTAAGATAGAATCGAAGGATTCCACTTGTGGTTGCGTTTGTTTGTCAGATACTTCTTATACTCATTCTTGAGTTGCATGGCAAACAAGCAGTTCATGAAACCAACACGATCTAATTTCAATCGATGTAAAGATGCATTCTCTCGAAATAAATACATTGTAGCATCCATATCCTGAAAATTATAAAAAAAAACAATTTTAAGACTCTATTAACTGGTACATGTCTAGTAAATTAAATAATACAAAATTTACTAACAAATGGTAAAACGCACCTCATTCCCAAGCCATACTTTCCGTCCCATGATTCTGTTTAGTAATGTATCATTGATAACAATTAGTCCAAAATTCAAGGTCCTGAAAATGTTAAAACATGAGAATTAAAGTAATGGGTGAAACTTAAAAGCGTTAATTAATTGAATGACTTACTCCATCTTCATAAACCATTCATTAAAAGCGTTCCACCTAGCTTCTGAAACAAACACTAGGACAGAATCTTCGTGGTTTTGACCTGGTTTAATATAGATCTTTTCCCCCAAATTTTGTGTTTGATCGAACCCGGGTACTTGTGATTTTTGTGAAAGGTGACCCACAGATTTCTCAAGATAATCTTGTGTATCCAAATTCAGGTCTATATCTCGAGACTCATTGAACAGATTCTCAAAAAACTTTTCATCCTGCAAATTCGAAAATACAAACGAAAATGCTATGTTAAAATCGTTCCCAAAACATTACATAGAGTATATAATACATTACACGATAATTATACAAATACATAAGGGAATTATCAAAGACAATTTTACAAAGTTATAGATAGATAATACAATAAAACCAAACAAACATGTAGCGTGGAAGTCTATTTGTTACGTACCACAGATTTACTCTGCTTCTCCGTTGGACTGGACAGGTGCAAAGTGGAGGATCCCCTTGTGTTTCTTGCAATAGCATGTGTGGAGATCGATTCCTTGAGCTTTGACAACTCATCCTCTATTTTTATCAATCTTGCATCAACTTTGTTCTCAAAAGAGGAGAAAGAAGCGTCAAACAATCCTTTTATAAAAGACTTCATCTCTTCATTAAAGGATCCATGTGTTGCTGCTACACGCTGGCACAATAACTTCTTTTTGCGCGTCTCTGCACCATGATCAGGTTGCTTCTTCCTAGACCCCTTCACACCAGAAGCTTGGTTTCCTTTATCACTCATATGTGGGACTTCGGTGACATCTTCAGGAACCTCATTTGCATCTTCTACATCATCATGCTCCTCTACATTCTCAATATTGGAACCATCCAAAGCTTCATCTTCATCACATTCCCATATATGGTCTTCAAAGCAATTCTCATCTCTGATCATATCATTTAGCTTTCTCACATCAGGATCTTTGATTTCATCGGGCCATAAGAAGTCAGAATCGAAGACATCAAAATTTCATGTGAAAGATATATATGGATAAACCACATCCTGCAAAAAAGAACATTTACCAAAGTTGTTAGATAATCAAAATCAGCATATGATAAGAAACCATATACCTAAAACTAACCAGGAACATAGCAATAACAAAAAAGTAAATTAAAGATGAAATCATCTAAGGAACAGTTCAAGAACCATTAGCCATTACGTTTTCATCATCAACAGGTAAAAATCAGAATATGACCGTGGTAATGTCATCATTAGCCATTACGTTTTAAATATTCTAAAGCAATATTACTCTAATAAAAATCAGAGGAAATAGCCATTACGTTTTAAATATTCTGGAACTCACAAAAGATGATAAAATACAAGTGTCCAGAATATTAATAAGAAAAAAATCAGACTATGACTACACATTTAAAAATCAGAATATGACTACACATTTAAAGAAACAAAGAATGTTAAACTGACCTTCGCTGTAAATGTGCCCTCGAGTATAATGATGTCCTCATACGATACTTTTGCAGCGCCTTTCCAGTGAGAACATCGAGGAGATTCTGTAAATTCACTGTTAATCTTCTTCCCCAACAATGCTCCAATGGCTGGAATTGCTTCCATAATCCAAATCTGAAATGCGTAGGAGAATCCATCCAGAATATAGCTGTCGGATTATTGAATCAATTTACCTTTTGTTTTCTTGATAGCAGCAAGTAGATGTTTAAATGATTCAAGACCCCAAGGATATGTCTGAAGCTTGCCAAGATCCATTACCAACTTGATGTACAAATGGGGGATGTTTTTCTTCTCATCAATAGCCATTACCAGCCCAGCTATGATACAAAGATACACCAAACGGATTTTGTCCACATGAGTCCACGTGTCAACAACTGGTAGGTGATTATCCATCAGCTTCTTTATGCAAATATTTCCTTTTCTCTTCAACAGTTTACTCCAAAACCCTTTGTCATCTGTCCACTTCTCAAAATCACTTCCATCATCCTTGCAATTAAACCATGTAACTGCATGAAACTCTTGCAGTGAAAATCTCAGTGGCTTCCTTCCAAACACAAACCATAACTCATGCTTCTTCTTTGTAACCAATTGCATACACAGGATGCTGTGTATCGTCCGAGCTAAGTATCCTAGACCATTCTCATGTATTGCAAATACATGAGCAAATACTGGATCTCTTTTCACTTCATCATACTCTGATGGCAGTGCTTCCTTTATCTGCTTGTGGCTGTTGTTAATTTTATCTGCTTGTGGCTCGTTTCCATATCTGAAAAGGCATTTTGGATATTCGCCTTCTATGCTTGAACCTTCCATGCCTGAAAAAAATCAGAGATTGAAAAGTTAAAAACCCAAAGAAATACATGACAAAATCTATTATGTATCATATTCTGCGTTTGAAGATTTACAAATACTAATACATATACCACGGAAAGCGTATATAACTGATAATAATACTAACAAAGACAAGACATAAGCAACACACCTGACCATGGCTGTCATTGTTTCTTTTTTCACAAAAACAAGGGAAAAAAAAACACCAATTTATAACACTAAGAGTAACGGAGAACACAACCATAAGCACATACACAAGAGCCTTATGCTACACCTCAAAATCAAATCATAGTCCTATAACACAACCATAAGCACACTAAATAGCTATAAATTCCCCTCAAAATCAAACCAAAGTGCTATAACACAGCCATAAGTACACACAAGAGCCAACTTCACCTCAAAATCAAATAACAGTGTTGTAACAGAGCCATAGTTAAGCACACAAAAAAGCAATAACTTCACCTCAAAATCAAATCACATTACACACACATCTATATGCTTATGGTGAACACATCTATATGCCAAATGTGGATGGAAAAAACACTTAAAAACACAATCTTTGGGTTTAAGAATATTCTCTAACAATACAAGCCACAATCACACATAAAAATGCATTATGTCTATTTTAGCATAAAGCTTTTTACGTTACAAATGTAAATCATGAAACAGAAACTTCTAAGATATCCATGTGCCTGCTATTTTATGTACATATACATACCTCTCCTAGCTGCTCAACTTCAAGATTCAGAGTCTTCTTCACCACAGAGAGCTCATGTAAAGCAAAGAGGAGCAAAATTATAACAAAAACGAAGACAGTGAAGAATAAAGCTTTTGAGACCGTAAATAAACCAATTACTCACCTCACGGTGGACTTTAACTGGGCTGTCCAATTTAGCTC
This sequence comes from Pseudoturritis turrita, assembly GCA_900406555.1. NCBI lineage: Eukaryota > Viridiplantae > Streptophyta > Magnoliopsida > Brassicales > Brassicaceae > Pseudoturritis > Pseudoturritis turrita. The sequence continues at coordinate 62,886 of OVBL01001015.1, read as the reverse complement.
TCTAACTTTGCAAGTCCTGTGACAGTAAAGAGACATATTTATAAGCTTGATTTGTTTAGAAAAGACAATAGATGCGTAAAGAACAAGAGAAAAGTCGATATGAGAATATGGCGTTATAACCTGTTTCAGATTCCGGATCCAGTTAAGCAAACCAGCTCTTGATTCGTTAAGTTCCTACATATAACGAGAACATGAATGTATTGAGATTCATAAATAGCAAAAAAAAAAAAAATGTAAAGCCATCGAATTTAAGGCTATAAACAACAAGAATTTTGAAGCTAACTAGAGTGAGTTGTTGGATTACCTGGGATATATCGAGAAGCGGTGTGTGAAGCAGAGGAGAGAGAGGCGATTTGAGTCACTCGGGTTTCTCCACTGGAAAAGAACACAAAGGAAGATGAGATTGTTCCGCCTGAGGACGAAGAAATCGATTGAGGATATAATGAAGAGGAAATTTAACAAATCGAAGAGAAGAAGTCGAGTGAAATCGATTGAGAAGAATTCATCTCCTCCGCCGGAAGAGGAAGAAATCGCAACTTCTCCGACGGCTGAGAGAGATTAGGGCAATTATCCCCAAATCGATTTTTTTCTTTCTTCTAAAACAAAGATCAAACCTCTTTCTCAATGAGAGGGTTTGCTCTTAAAATCATATTCCCAATTTTTTTAATTATTACAAAGGTTTAGATCACTAAACTTAAAAAAAAAAAGGTATAAATGGACAAAGAGCAAGAAAAAAGCTCTTTTAATTCCAATTTTTCCAAAAAATTATTCAATATCTGCTAATTTTAAATTAAGATTTGTTTAAACAAGAGATTTATTTTTCTTTCTGTTTCTTAGTGTAATATAGTATTGGGCCCAGCCCATTGTTGACCCAATAAGTATAAGGGTCGGGTCATAGAGAGGCTCTGTGGCGGTGTGTCGGCTTCGTCTTCGTCTTCCTCGTTTGAGTGTTCGAGTTCTCCTCCTCCGTCATCAGTTTCTGTGAATCCTCGTCCTTCGGTTTCAATGGCTGATCTCGATGCTCCTCAGAGTAAGTCGAGAGACCTCGACAAGCTTCTTCTCCGAGCTGGGAATCTCGTCGGCCCCGACTTCTATCCCGGAACCGAAGTAAAATCCTTATTTCTCATATTCTCTATCGTTGATTCGGTTTTATCTGATAATCATGCGATTGCTTCTAATTTTCCTGTAATTTTGTATCGTTTATTGGTTTTCTGAGCCAAATTTTCTATATACAGCTGAGGGACGACATACGGGATTATGTCAGAATCTTGGTGGTTGGTGCGGGTGGATTGGGTTGTGAGCTCCTCAAGGACTTGGCTCTTTCGGGTTTTTCTAAACTGGATGTGATTGACATGGACCGCATCGAGGTCACCAATCTCAATCGCCAGTTTCTCTTCAGGCAATTTCTCCTTCTTTGTCTCTTGGGGTTTTATCTGTGGTTTACACAATCCTTTTAAACTGAAAATGGCTTGGAACTGGCTTTCATAAGAAACCCTCAAAATTAAAATTCGACTTGGACTATATAAACTTATGTAGCTATTATGTAATGTTGTTTCCATGTAAGATTTCTAGAAATGGTTAGCTATCTCTGTAGGAATTGATAGTTGCACCATTGTTTTGATTAATATGGTTTGGTCTTGTTTTAGACTTGAAGACGTAGGAAAGCCTAAAGCAGAGGTAGCAGCAAAGCGTGTCATGGAGAGAGTGAGTGGAGTGGAGATTGTCCCGCATTTTTCACGTATAGAAGACAAAGAGATTGAGTTTTATAACAATTTTAGTATCATTGCCCTTGGTCTTGATTCAATTGAAGCTCGGAGATACATCAATGGGGTAGCTTGTGGGTTTCTTGGTATGATAATCCCTTGAAAACTTCTAACAGTCTTACCTCTCGGCTTTTTGAGTTCTCTGCCTTTGTGTATGTTTTTTCTGTCTGATCATGTGCTTGTGAATATAGAGTATGATGAAGATGATACCCCAAAAAGAGAAACAATCAAACCGATGGTAGATGGTGGAACCGAAGGTTTCAAGGGTCATGCTAGAGTTATCGTGCCTGGAGTTACGCCTTGTTTTGAGTGTACAATTTGGCTTTTTCCACCTCAAGTGAAGTTTCCTCTGTGCACGCTCGCAGAAACCCCTAGGAATGCAGCTCATTGCATTGAATATGCTCATCTTATTAAGTGGCCTGAGGTATGTAAATGGATTCTCTTTGTAGTCTCTTTGCAAGAGACTTTTCTTTCCAAGCAAATATGCATTTGTTTTAGGCACCGTATATTTGATTCTTCCTGAAGGTTCATGGTGGAAAATCCTTTGATCCGGATGAGCCAGAACATATGAAGTGGGTCTATGAAGAGGTTAGTCATTCTTTTGCTTGTTTATGCTATGGGTTTTAATTTTGGTTTATTTCATATTCTACATTATCTTCACAGGCTATCAAGAGAGCCGAGCTTTTTGGAATTCCAGGGGTCACATACTCTCTCACACAAGTATGTAACCATTCTCGCTTTTTCTGCCTGTTCACTTTCTAAAATTTTCCTGTAATCTGTAAGTACTCGTGACCGTTAAGCATGCAAGACGGAATGCATTTGTTAATTTGTATTCATGAAAAAACTATGACAGAACCCTTGTTTTCGCATATAGGGTGTTGTTAAAAACATAATACCGGCAATTGCATCCACCAACGCGATTATATCAGCAGCTTGTGCGCTTGAAACCTTGAAGATTGTGTCTGGATGCAGCAAAACACTTGCAAATTATCTGACGTATGGTTTACTTCTTTCTTAGTGGTCGGACTACAGTTTTTCTGCTTAAATATAGGAATTGCAAAGAATTCATTGTTATCCCGAAGCAATTTGGTTGGTTTTCATTTTCGCAAGGTATAACGGTGGAGAGGGTCTCCACACTAAAGTGACGGAGTTCGTGAGGGACAATGACTGTCTTGTATGTGGTCCGGGCATTCTGATTGAGCTGGACACCTCAATTACTTTGCAAAAGGTCCTTCCTCTCCCTTTATCGTCTCATTGTCTTTCTAATACTGCGATGGTCCTTGATTTTCTTAGCCATTTATTGCTTTATTCATGCCAAGTTACCATCTTCTCTAGTGGCATCTCCATCGATGCATTTATTTTCATCCCTGTATTGATGGTGGGCTGTGATTGTTCTTTAGTCTTCTTGCGTTTTCCAAGCTTTATCGCCTTTTTAGCTATATCTTAATTTACTCATGCCCGCTTTGTATGTCCATTTAAAATTCCTAGTCTCAGTTCTCTGCCATTTTGTTCATGGTTTTTCTCAGTTCATTGAGATGCTTGAAGAACATCCGAAGCTTCAGTTGTCAAAAGCAAGTGTCAAACACGGCAAAGACAGTCTCTACATGCAGGCACCTCCGGTTCTAGAAGAGATGCACAGACCAAACCTAAGCAAGCCGCTCTATGACCTCATGGGAAGAGTCCAGAAGGACACTATCCATGTGTTTGGCACGGCTCTCAAAAACGAAGAGAAACAGTCGAGCTTAACGAAGCTAAGGGTTGTTTTCAAAGGAGCTGATGGTGTTGCAGACATGGACACAGCCATTGGAGCATGAACTCTGAGAGAGAAACAAATCTTTGATCGCAGCTAGATCCATTAAGGTAATTGGGCAGCTTGACTTGTCTCGTTCTTATTATTTGTCGTTAATAGCTGTTATAGCAGATTCTTACTGCGTGATGCAAAAAAAAAAAAAAAAAATTCATTTTATTTACTCCAAACATCGGTTTTATTACGATTGTTCTTAACTCGGAAGATGTGAATCTGTGACAAGAAAAAAACAGAGAGCCTGAAACAAGTTGATCTGGTGTCTGAGATTGATTTTTTAACAGTTGATATGTTCAGGATTCTCTGGTTCTGGAGTTCACCTATCTAGATCTGTAGACTTCAGAAAATAATGAGAATTGCAATAAAAGTTGACATTTATTCTCGTATTATAAACATATGATGAATATAATTTTACATTGGAAAATAAAATAGCAATTTATTAAAAACGATAGATAACATTCTATATGATTTAAAGTCAATTTTATGTGTTTTATAATCTTCAATATTTATTAAATTTTAATATGTGTATGGATTCTAAAATCTTTGGATTATATTTTGAATTTTATTTTCAATAATTAACTCATGAAATTTTATTGGAATTGATTTCAAATGATTCAATATACAAAGAGTTTCAAAAATATTTAATTTTAAATAACACTGGATTTTAAAGAAATATTTGAAATCTTAATTAAATAACACCAAATTTTAAAATCTCGTAAGCAAAAATCTCGTAAGCATGATTTACTAATATAAGATCCAATAACACTAGATTAAAATGCATGAAAATAAACGACTGAATAACAATGGATTGTGCTTGTATTTTAAATCTATTAAAATTCATGATTAAATAACATCTATTTAGCGTATTTGTATCGATATAATGGAAAAAGCAACACCCGAGGAAGCACCACCGGCATTTTCTGGTCGCCGTTCTGCATCATCATACACTGAGAAATCCCAAAAGCTTTCTCCGATGAATTGCAATTTCCGATCATCACTCCGAAAACCCAGGTTGAAGATCCCTTCCTCAGTCGCCACCGAAACATCTTGGACAGAAGACCCATAGTCACCGGAACTAGTACAGAGAATCTCAAAGGAAAAGAAACAAACCGTCGGCAAAACACGCCTCTCCGAGATTGGTTCAGACCTCCCCGACAATTTCCAAAATCACGATGCTCGATTCCATCATAGATACTTCATCTAATAGACCTAAACACTGGGAGATGAAGATTGACTCTATTAGGTAAAGAGTATCATGGACTGATGATAACGGATCCGATCCAAGAGTTATCGGAATTAGCAAATACCCATAGAGGAAGGAGAAACAAAAACCCTAAAACTACGAACTCCGATAAACGGAAAAGACAAGCCAACCGAAATCGGAAAATATACACATCCGGATACCGCCGGAACTAAAATCCGATTGAAATTGGACAAGATTAAAGTTTTCTCTCTCTTAAGGTCAAAGAGAGAGAAAACTCTATGTAAGGCCATCAATCATAACATGTGCATAAAAATTAAAATATAAAAATATAGATTTTTTTTATATGGATAATGTCATGATTTTTTTTTTCTTTTTAAATGATCAAATAAAGATGAGAAGATAAATATAAATCTTCCGAAAATATTTTGTATAATGTCTAAGATTTATGTCGATCATGTGATTCACTAATTTCTCTTTTTGTAATATATTTATTATAAAAGTAAAAAAAATAAAAAAAATAGTCTAACGTGCGGTAAATTAGTAACAATGTTTAAAAAAGCGCTAGGTGTTAACCGGACGGCGATCCATCGCCTAGAGTCTAGAACGTTTAATCGAAGTTTAGAACGTTTAATTGGAGTCTAGGCGATTTTTAAAGCGGTCTAGACATTTGTAAAATAAACTTATATATACTTTTAATATATAGTATAATACATGAAATACCATAATATGTAAATTTTAAAATTTTAATTTTGAAGTCTTAAAATAGATCCAAAGTTCAAATTATACAAAAAAAATCATAAAAATATTAAAAGCATCAAAACTTAAAACATCATAAAAGACCATATATGCAAATTAGACCAAAATATTCATCCAATTCATATCAAACAACATGTAATATTTTATCATCATATATTTATAAAGTCAAAACTTATAAATTTAATTATATATGATGTTGGAAATTTCAAAACCTACACTAAAAAACAAAATTAAGTTTTAATTGATTAACATTTTGGTAAGACCGCATAGACCCGCTTAAAAATACCTAGGACCGCCTAACTCCGTTTAATGACAAAAACGCCTAATGCCAACATCTATGAGGTAATCGCCACGGTCTATGGACGCCTAGCGCTTAAGCACCGCCTAGCGCTTAAGCACCGCCTAGCGCTTAAGCACCGCCTAGACGACCGTCTAGACCGCTTTTTAGAACACTAATTAGTAGTAATTATTTTGGAGTAAGGCGTAAATTTGTTATTCTTTGAGTTTGATTTTTACTCGGACCAATGTCGTTGCGTGTTTGAGAAATCGGGACTGAGTTTCGACCCAATTAAATACTTAATAAGTTGTTTTTTTTCCAGGTTGGGGTAGTGCATCTATGTGATTAGTTTTTTTTTGAAACTTTTTTATTAAACTAAATTTTTTTGGTTTTTTTATGTTTTTTGTACTTGAGAATATTGGGTCTAACCAACAAATTTCAGGATAGACCTGATTAGGTCCTCTAAACTAAATGAGTAAATGGGTCAGACCCGCAACAAAACTGAAGGCCAAACCGGGAACAACGAAACCCTAATTTACAGAGGCACAAGACCACCGACAAAACAGGAACCGCCACCGCACTGAACTCTGAAGGCACAGAGACCGCCGGTTTAGAAGGTGGAACAAGATAGGTTGAAGCATCTAATCCAAGCAACGATCGACAACATAGGAAATGAGCTATCCGAACAGTACTCGCCAAACAGATATGAGACCCGTACATACCGAGAGAGTTATTTTGACTGAGAAGCGGGCCAATTACCCGGACGATACAAAATCTCTGATCGCAACAGAGGACGCAACAACAACCTCCACCGAGCGCAGCAAACCAACGACAAGAAGCGAGGCGGAATAGAAAACCTCTGCAAAAGGCCGATGCAGATCCAAGAACCTCCACCGCAACCCAAAACTCCAAACCGGCAAGAGAAACAAAGCATGGCGCTTACCTGGGAACGAAAAAGCAGATTCACCTACTCCACGAGAGCAAGAACGGCGGAAGGGGGAGAGGACCCCGGAAAAGAGAACTCGCCGGGAAAACTCAGCCAATCGGTTAGATCCGCCGTCCCCAAGCAAATCTGCCTCTCAGGAGAGACATTCGGCAAGTCTCCAACCAAGAGAACACTCATCGCCACACCACAACCGCGACTTCAGAGCCACCACCACCTCGCTACACCAGACCGAACCACCCCGAGAGCACCACAAGCAGAAGACCACCGCGAGAGCTCCAAGAAGAGAGCTATACAAACCAGATCTCGTCCTCAAAGATTCGGCAAGAGAACCACACCAAGACGCCATCGTGAGAGCACCACGGAGTCACCAAGCATCGCCGCCGAAAAACAGGGAAAGTTGCCAGAAACTCATCGGATAGAGAAGCCTCACCATGGATGAATAGCCGTAGGCTACAAAAAAGCGGAGGCGAAGCCTCTCACATCGCCGGCGAGAGCCAGATGCCGGAGAGGCGAGCAAAAAGAAGAAGGAGGCGGCTAGGGCGAACTGTTATGTGGAAGAAAGAAGAAAGATAAAATCTCTTTATTCTCTTTCTAGAAAATTAAAAAACATGTTTATCTATGTGATTAGTTTAGCTTATCTATGTTGTTGGTACGTTGTTGGTCGATTGTGTTGATTTGGTCTTTACAAAAAAAATTAAACTTCGTATCTTCTAGTCTAGTGCTGGAACCAACCATTCAAAATTATTATAAAAAAATAAAGTTTTAGCAGGTAAATAATAACATTTCTAGTAATAGACATCAACTCTGGAGATGAGAGATTTAAATATGCATGTTTGTTGACAAACAAACAAAAATGTGGTGACCTAAGATGAAGAAAAAAATTTCTCTAGTTTTCTCCACACACAGAAAATTACAAAAATTACCATTTTTTGCCAAATTAGTTCAAAAAATACTATTTTCTCTCAAATGTTCTAAAATTACCGATTGTGACACTGTTCACAACATGAAAATGACATTTTTGGCCCTCCACTTCTCTCTCTCCCTCTCTCTCTTTCTTTCTCTCTCTCTCTCTCTCCCTCTATCTCACCGGATTCTCTCTCTTTCTCCTCCATCTCTCTTTCTCTCTCTCTCTCTCTCTTTTTCTCTTTCTTTCTCTCTCTCCCTCTCTCTCGCCGGATTCTCTCTCTTTATCTTCCATCTCTCTTTCTCTCTCTCTCTCGACGAATTCCTCCCCCCTCTCTCTCTTTCATCTATGTTGATGAAGAAGAAGGTGGTGGATGGTGGTGGACAAAAACGGAGATGGTGGTGGATGGTGGACACAGACAGTGGTTGGTGACTGTGGTGGATCTGTGGAGGATCTGTGGACTGAGATGAAGACGGAGAAGGTGACGGTGTGTGGACACAGACGAAGACGGAGTCGGTGGTGGACAAAGACGGTGACGGCGGTTGTGGACAGACGAAGACGGTGACGGCGATTGTGGACAAAAATGAAGACGGAGACGGTGGTGGACAAAGACAGGGACGGAGACGACGGTAGACAGATACGGAGACGGTGGTCGTTGACGGAGACGATGGTGGACAATACGGAGACGGTGGCCGTGGACAAAGATGGAGACGGATACTGTGGACAAAGACGATAATATTGTGGACGAAACTGTATACCATGAAATTATAACTAAAGGTATAAATGTCTTTTCAATCCGTGAACAATATGTAGTTTTCGAATGTTTTTCAGAAAATTGTATTTTCTAAATATTTTGTCCAGAAAATGATATTTTAGGCGATAAGCTTTTTTTTTTTTTTTTTTTTTTTTTGGAGGAAAATTTCCAATTGTTATGGGAATAATTACTCTCGTTCCTTCTCTTTTACAGTGGGCCAAAACTATGTTTACGATGTCGAGCTGTTGATTTCACCACTACGCTAAGTATTAAATTTTTTGTTCATGTACTTAATTTTCTTAACGCATTAATTCATATCTTATCTTTTTGTATTTTCTTTGTTCACTTGTTCCGTTTGTGGCTATACGTGCTTGTACTTGCACCTTTCTTTCTCATCTGATATTGGAGACATTAAACTAGCCTTTTGAAACGTAGTATGGGTCGAGGGGATAAGGTACTACGACTTCTTTTTGTTCATTAAATCACTCAAGAGTTCGAGCATGCAAATCACTAGTCAAAGACAAAAAATTGAATAAAAATCATATTTAAAAAAAGAAGATAAAACAAGTGATATGAAGCTCCTTCATGTATTCTTTTACTCGGAAAGTGAATAGAAAATAGATAATTGTGTACATATAATATATACACCACCAAGCGTCGCTTGGGAAATCGTTTATATGACCCTTTCAAGTAGGATCGGTGTGTGACCCTACTTCACTCAAACACTATCCTCAAACCATATCATATCAATGAGTTAGATTCTCTCTCTCTCTCTCTCTCTCTCTCTCTCTCTCTCTCCGAAATCAAAATTGTTCATTGTCCAACTCATCAATTGCCGCCCACCACAAACAGTCTTCAAATGTGGCTGTTTCAGGATCTTTTAGCCATAAAAAAGATTTCCTCAGGCCCTATCAATTATCAAAGATAGTTTTTTGGCCAATATCATGATAAATAATGTAAACCAAGTGTCTCTAAATGAGTGTCGGTTCAGTTCGATAGAAATTTAGTAAAGCTATCAAAGTTTTTGGTTAAATAGAAATATATAAACCAATTAATGGTAGTCCAATGGTAAAATGATTCATTATGAGGTTGGGAGATTAAGGTTCGAGTCTTTACATTGTGATTCAAATCATGATTGAACACTATGTATGCTTTAAATGGCAAGGATATCCGGCACTCCATAAGCTTCGGAATTTAGTATGGTCTTCGGTTTGGAATCTCCGGTTATATAAAAAAACAGAGTGGATATGGGTTGTATGTGAACTTTGATTCTAATCTTTAAAAAATGTTTAACAACTGGATAACATCAATGCACAACCTCCTTCTGTCCTTCATGTTGTGTTGTGTGGGGACTTAGCCAGATTAGATTTACATTGTTCAAAATCTCTCTCTTTTCTCTGGCCCTACTTTCCCACCCACATGCTCCTCTCTCTCTCTCTCTTAATGGCAATCTCTTGCCTATTTATTTGACTCATTCAACATTCCCTCGAACTCCACTTGAAGCAAATACACAAACTTGTTTCTACGGAACAACAAAAAGTCTCAACAAACTTGGAAGCTAAGATATATGGCTATGGAGCTAGAGCTTGATGATGATGTCTTCTTTGCAGACATAAGCAAACAGATCTCTCTCCTCATCATGGATGAAGATGAACACTTACACCCTGTTTCTTTCTCCTCCTCCTCTCTCTCTTTCCAGGTTTGTTCCTCTCTCTCTCTTTCCAGTTTTGTTCCTCTCTCTCTCTCTCTCTCTCTCTCTCTCTCTCTCTCTCTCTCTCTCTAACTGTGTTTCTTGAATCTTTGTGAAAACAGGGTTTGTTCAGAGGAGGCTACCAAACGGCTCCATATATGTATCATCAAGAACAGAGCAAAGGCACTGGTGTTTTCATCCCTAGATCTTCTCAGCCCAGAAGAAGACATCATCATCAGAAGCAAGGTAGGTTTAGTTCCTTCAACGCCAAGCAACAACGCTCTCTTCATCAAAACAGACAAGAGTATCAGCAGAATCATGACAATTCAAGAAGTACTCTCACCACTCACAACAACAACAACAAGAGTAGCATGATCACTAGTGTTCATGCTTCTATCCCAAGAAGAACCTACAGAGATGCAGCATCTATCTACACTTGATTAATTAACAAATATTATTCTGCCAAGATTCATGATTTTGTGTGATTGATTCATATATTATTATATATATTTTATAGATGCAAAAGATAAGGTTTATTTGTTTGTAAATTAGCAAACAATAAGGAAGCTCTTGGAGATTTGTTCCAAGTTTGTTCTTGCTTTTGTGTAACTCTTCATGTCATTTTAGAGGTTTCACTGACTTCTGCATTTGTAATCTTTTAAGGATTGAATTAAAATCAAATCTGTGAATGTGTTGGTTGATTACAACAAGATTGATGGAGGAGTGTGTAAAGACAAGCCCCATGTGGGATTAGCAAATGTTCCATTTCTCTCTCTCTCCAATCAATCAATATCTTTGGGACAATCACAGATGAGTTGCCACACTGTCTGAATATAAAAAAAGTCAGATCTAAGATGACCAAAAGACTGTCACAAGCTCACAGCCTCACACACCTTCTGTCCATGCAACTCACACACCTTCTGTCCTTGCAACTCACACTCACATGCCCATCTCTCTCTCTCTCTCTCTCTCTCTCTCTCTCTCTCTCTCTCTCTCTCTCTCTCTCTCTCTCTCTCTCTCTCTCTCTCTCTCTCTCTCTCTCTAGCGGATCTCAATTTCCCAATAATAATTCCATCCGTAATTGATAGTAAAATTAATATGAAATTCTTTTTGTTAATTAGTACTAACTCCGTTATAAAATTGTATTTTTGTTTCACAAAACTGTCCTTTTTTGTCAACACAAAACTGTAATTTTGTATTTTTAATATAAATTTAAATAAATATCAATTTTCATCACTGTTATTTTAGGTTAGTAATGGAAAAAAAACTTACAAATATATTAATAAAATAATATATATATATATATATTTAGTATGTTTAAAAATATTTAAAAGATTTTTATAAGAGAAAATTTGTAAAATTCTAAAAATTTTTATGTATTTTGAAAATAACTCATGTTTTCAAATTTTTTAAAATTACATTTTTGCATTTGAAATTACCAAAATACATTAAATAAATCAAGCATATGAAGTGTTTAAATCAAGTTGTATTATCATTGGATAATTATCTCTATTATAAAAATAATTTTAAATAAAAAAATACAATTTCACGTGATCGATTAAAAATAACAATAAAAAATAAGATGGACGTAGTAAAATCATATCATAAAAGATAAAGATTAAGAATTATGAAATACATAAAACATCTGAACCGTATTCATATTGTTTGGTTCACTCAATTCATAAAAAAATTAAGTTGAGGATTTTTGTACAATATTTGTTTAATATGTCACGTATAGAAAAAATAAAATAAAAAACATGTGTAAAATGAACATGGCTTGTTTATCTTTAGGCTTGTTTCAAATTTATATATTGAAAGATTTTGCTTTTATATTATAGTATTTTGAATGGTCGTGTTATTTACATGATGAAAGAGGGAGTTATTAAGAAGTTTTATCTTCAAGACTTATTAATTATATATATATTTGGTTGATATATTTAATACGTATCTAAAAAATATAAATATAATATTTTAAATCTTAAAAAAGTATTTGTTCGCGAGCTATCTCACGACTCATTAGAGATGGCTCGCATAACTCGCCGGTTCAATCAATCTCGCTCACTTAACTCGTTTATTAAATGAGCCTAAAAAAATATCCCGAAATCGTGAAAATCCGAGATGAGTTGAGCCATGAGACTCATGTTATCTTTAATTTTCTGGAATCTTTCATCTCCTTCATTTGCAGCAAACGCTATTCCTTTAGGGTGTTTAGGCTAGTCCTCTGACGACTCCATTTCTTCAGCCTTCAGCATTCCTACCAGTTGATCGAACTTCATATCGTCAGTGTTCATAGCAACTTTCAGAATTGCTTTGTGTGCTGCAAATCTTGGTGGAAGACACTTTAACAATTTCTTGACAAGTTTCTTCTCCTTGTACTTCTTTCCAAGTACCGATGCCTCATTTGCGAGTGAGCTCAGCTTCATAGTGAAATTACCAATGGATTCATCATTCCCCATTCTCAAGTTCTCGAAACATGATGCAAGATGATCTATCCTGGTTCTTCTCACACTCGTATCACCTTCAAAGTGATTCACAAGTATGTCTCATGCCTCTTTTGCTGATTCACATCTTTGAATGATTTTGAATTGATCCAGACCAATAGCCGAGAATATATTGGTTAACGCCTTTGAATTGTATTTGGAGGCTGTCTTGTCTGCGTCAGTCCATTTGTCCTTGGATTTGGGAACCTTTTGTTTATCATCGTTGATGGTGGTTGGTTCCTCCCAACCATTGACAACCGCTGTCCACGCATCTTCATCAATACTACGAATTATGTGCCTCATACGAGCTTTCCAGTGGCCAAAATTACTTTTATCCAACACGATTGGTTTTTGAATAGCGACCAACTCTTTCATTGTCTCCATGTTCTGCGTAGGATCTCAACCTGTAGGTAGATGATTCGATCTACAGAGGTGACCCGCTCTGATACCAAATGTAAAATCAAGAACAACAGAGACAGTGTGTAACACAGTAAACTTAAAATAAATTCCAAACGCTTTATTAGAAATCTCTTAAACAATCGTTTCAGACTTGTTTAATCAGACTTATACGACATCACACACTGATTCGTAGCTGACCAATTCCTAATTTACCCAAAGCTCACCACAACAACAGTTGTGTTACACTCTTTTGTTCACTCACCAAAAACCCTCACTCTCAAAGTTGCTTCTTGGATGATTCCCACAAAAACAACTAAGGGCATGTTCGTTTGCTCATCTGACATTTTCATCCAAATGGTCCATCCAAGTGTTCCATCTGAATGAATCATCTCCATTCAAATGATCCAATTTGGTTCAGCCAAATGATTTTTAAAAATTGCCTTGAATTTTAAAAACTCATTCAGCTGATCCATCTAGATGTTGTTCATTTATGGCACTAAACGAACATCAATTCTCATCTTCATCCAAATGAATCATCTGAATGAACAAACGAACATGCCCTAACCATATCATTGAGTCTACCCTCTTATATATATTAGCCAACTTGGTTGCTAATATTCGGTTTCCATGATTTGGATTGCTCCAAATCTTCTCCAGCTCCATTTTCATTCGTCCACGTCATCTTAATCAGTTTATGCCTACTTCATCCTGGTGTTACACACGAAACTATTTGTGTTTATAGAACTTTGTTTTCATGCTAGTTTAGTGAATTGTCTTTTTTTTTTTTTGGTCGAAGTGAATTGTCTTTAGAAAAAGGATATAATTGGTCCGATGTGCTATGATATTTGATTGATGTGAAATTATAATGATCAAATCCTAACCCATGCCCGAGCTTGTGTGAAGACTCAAGAATTTCCATGGCGGCCATTTCTTCTCTCTTACTTTTCTTCATTCTCTTCCTCATCTCTCTTCTGATCATCTTGGCTCTGATCGTACGGCCAAGACCAGTCAGGATCCCAATCAAGTCGCGCCACGTCTTCATCACCGGTGGATCCAGCGGCATCGGTCTCGCTCTCGCCCACCGTGCAGCAGCCGAGGGAGCTCGAGTCTCCATCCTCGCTCGCTCCGCTGAAAAGCTCGTCGAGGCCAAACGATCCATCCAGCTAGCCATCGGCGTCGAGGTCGCTACATTCTCTGCCGACGTTCGCGATTACGACGCCGTTTCGAAGGCGGTTGACGAATCAGGGCCGATCGATGTGTTAATTGTCAATCAAGGCGTGTTTATTGGAAAAGAGCTTGAGAAACAGAGTCCGGAGGAGGTCAAGTTCATGATTGATGTGAATCTGGTTGGGAGCTTCAATGTGATTAAGGCTGCTTTCCCCGCCATGAAAGCCAGGGAAGGTCGTGGCCCTGCCTCCATTTCACTTGTGTCTTCTCAAGCCGGTCAGGTTCGCCTCTCAATCAATCTCTCTACCGCCGATTCATAGTCTCCAAGTAGATCAAGGATTTGAGGGCTTTATTCATCTATGATTAGCCATGTAAAGCCCCTGTGATAGATTCTGTATAGTGACCATCCGCTTCTGTTGCAGTGCCATCAAGCCAAGTTTCTATTGATTTTGGTCATTGCAAAAATGCAGAAGAGAATTTGCTTTAGCTAGCTTGAGAATTTTGCTTTTCGAGGTTAAATGAAATGCAATCGAGAGATCAAGGGCTTAACTTAATAGTGATGCTCTATCCATTGTTGTAGTCAAGATTTTTCTCAGCTTGAATTTAAAGCAGCTGTCTACAGTTTGGCGTAATTGGTGATTTTCCTTTGTGAAAATGTAATCACTTGTGGAAATCGAGAGATGCATTTTCTCAGATAGAGACTTTGTAACGCCTCGTCTTTTTTCTTTTTCAGGCAGGTATCTATGGTTACACTGCATATTCAGCGAGCAAGTTTGGGCTTCAAGGTTTAGCACAAGCATTGCAGCAAGAAGTTATTTCTGATGACATTCATGTGACTATTCTGTTTCCTCCTGATACGGATACACCTGGATTTGAAGAAGGTTAGACAATCCCACAATCTCTTAACTTTGGTTGAGATCGTTAATTCATCATGGATATGTAGAATATGACAAAGAAGTATACTGCGTAAAAAAAGTAAGCTGGGATAGTGAGTTTCAATTAACATCCAGATTAGTTGCCCATTCCAGTTCAGTATAATTCATTAAGAGTTGTAGACACACTACATAAAGGAGTATGTGGTCCTGAGCTACAAAACAGGTTATAATCTACTCTGTTACTGAAAGCTTGTATCAGGAGATGAAAGCTAGCAAGAATATTTTCCTCTGCTACAAGCTAGTGTCTGTAAGGAACTGACAAAATGTTGCGTCAATTACGAGTTAGTATGCGAAATTTTGAATCTTGTGAAACTATTTAGAAGAAATATGGATGGAGTTAAAAAATGCATTTATTCTGTAAGCAATGGACAAACTTTATAAAAATGTTCTTCCTTTTTCTCCTTAAAAGTAAAGATTTCCCTCTCTCCCTGTGTGATCTCTGATCTTGGTAATGAAAAATCGCAGTGAAACTACTGCGAATGACGTATAATGCAATTGATTGCTGTTCTGATTATTCATGATGAGAGATTAGTTGATTTTTCTTGTTTTGGGCTCTCAGAACAGAAGAAGAGGCCAGAGCTCACTTCCATCATAGCCGCATCTTCTGGTTCAATGAAAACCAACAAAGTAGCCAAGATATGTCTCGATGGTATCAAAGCAGGAAAATTCACAGTGACGTGCCATTTCATTGGCTTCTTACTATCTATTGCGAGCAGCGGCATGTCCCCTCAGGGATCGGTTTGGCTTGCGTTCATTGAAGTTATGTTTGGTGGTCTAACAAGACTCATTGGCTTGTATTTCCAATGGGAATGGTATAAAACCATAGAAAAGTGGAGCATATCAAAAAAAGCAACTAGTAAGTTAGCTTAAGGTCATAAAACTATTTGTTTTGGTATGAAATATTGTTTCTTGGGAGCAAGTTTATGAGTTGTAGAGGAACAAAAGAAAGATTGATGAGATGTATATGATCAGGGTCTTGTATATGATTAGCATAAGTGCAGTGAACAGGTTAATGTTTTGTAGTTTCACTTCTCCTTCCAATTTCGGCTTTTGAATATCAAACTAGTTGCAATATTTTTTGATTATTTCGTTGAAACTTAATCAAATTCCATTCACTCTGTTATTGGATCATTTGATTATTCTGTAATTCCAGTATTACATAACATCCAAAACTCACAATTTGAGCATAATGAGCATAAGAAAATTAGTAAAACGAGTAGACAATGAAGTGAAATAAATTGTAAATTCGGCCCAAAAGAAAATTCAACAAACGATAGTAATAGTAGCATTGGGCGCCGGAGGATTTTGTCACAAAAGTCGATAATTTTCGTCATCATTGTTTTCCGATTATCCCTTTCGGATGGCGACGCAGCTTCTCTTTCTTCCTCATCTCGCCCTTTTCCCGAAAGTCCTTCCATTTCATACTTCCCTCTTCACAACACCAAAGTCTACGACGAGGAGACCTCTCCAATCCTCCTCCAACTCTCGGATCCTTAACCTCCAAGCCGTCGCCGACGCTTGCTCTGAAATCGAAAACGACGGTGCCGCCACTGAAACAAGTGCTTTGACTCTACGACAAATCTGCCAAGGTGTTGTCCCGGAGCATATTTTACACAGGCAAGCAAGCTTCTTCGTTTTCTTTGCTTTTTAACCGTGGAATTTGATTTGAGAAGTATGCAATTTCGAAATATTTTGAAAAACATTGCAGAATGGAGGAGATTGGGTTTGTCTTTCCCACTGATATTCAAAGAGAAGCTCTGCCTACTTTGTTTACGGGACGTGATTGCATCCTCCATGCCCAAGTCCATTTCTCATCCATTGAATGTTGTCTCTTTGATTATCTCTTTGGTATTTGTCAGAACGGTTTATGTTGCTATGTTTTGGTGATCTAGACAGGTTCAGGCAAGACATTGACTTACCTGTTACACATATTCTCTCTTATCAATCCTCAACGATCCTCTGTGCAAGCTGTCATTGTTGTACCCACTCGGGAGCTCGGCACGCAAGTAAGAGTATGCAAATTGATTTGAATCTTCCTCTGACTTAATCTTCTTATGACATACTCCAAATTGTTGCCTCTTTGTGTTTTAGGTTACAAAAGTTGCTCGAATGTTGGCTGCAAAATCCACGGATGTTGAGGTGAAAGGATGTACGGTAATGGCTCTCTTAGACGGAGGGATGCTAAGAAGGCACAAAAGCTGGCTAAAGGTTGGACTTTTTGATACTTCGGTTTCTTTTTATGTTGGAGAAATTAGGTTACTCAAAACCCTCTTTGAAGGATTTCTGTCGCTTCTTCTTGTGATTTAGTTCAGCAAGTTTAACCTTTTTCAGGCTGAGCCACCAGCAATTGTGGTCGCTACAGTTGCAAGCTTGTGCCACATGCTAGAAAAGCACATATTTAGACTTGACTCGGTGAGAGTTCTTGTTGTAGATGAGGTAAAAACCTTCTCATCTATGTATTAAACTTCTCAGCTTATTCTCCATAGCAAATGAAGAGGCTGTTCTGCACATTGAACATCATGCTCACATTTTCCCACCCTGGAATATATTTGAATGGTCATTTGGTAGGTTGATTTCTTATTCTACTCATCAAAACAAGTCGGTTCTGTGCGGAAGCTTTTGACATCATTTTCTTCATGCGCTAAACGTCAGACAGTTTTTGCCAGTGCTTCCATTCCCCAGCATAAACATTTTGTGCATGACTGTATACAGCAAAAGTGGACAAAGGTTAGCTTATGAATGATTCTTATACTGCGAGTTATGTTCAGGCTTGGTTTATGAATCAAATGATTTGGGCTGCTGCTGTAGATACTACCCAAGCCTACACCCGACAATATAATAAATTGCTTTTCTGAACTTGGTTTTCAAGTCAGTTTTTTTTTTCTTCATATTTTTGCAGAGGGATGTTGTTCATGTCCATGTTAACGCAATCATGCCCATGCCTTTGTGCCTCCTTCACAGATTTGTAGTAAGACTTCACTTGTTCCACTTCTTTTGTCATGATATGCATCTGTTTATACATCTAATATCTATTTTCGCAGGTGTGTGGGAAGAGAAACAAGCATCAAGTACTGCTTGCCTTGTTAGAGTCTGATGTACCTGAATCAGCTATTATTTTTGTCGGGGAGCAGGTTTTGGAAACCTCTATATTCCTTTTGACTTCACTCAATCTAACCATTTAACAATCTTTTCTGATTTTTATTTTCAGTCTGAGAAGTCAAAAAAGGCTGGAAATGATCCATCTACAACTCTACTAATTGAATTCCTCAAAACTTCATATGCTGGCTCGCTGGAGATCCTCCTACTAGAGGAGGACATGAACTTTAATTCCCGAGCAGCTTCACTAACAGTACGTGGTTCTATTTTTCTCAGATTCTGATCCTGAATGCTTACTCTGTTTTACTAACCTTCGTGATTTCCCATAGGAAATCCGGCAAGGAGGAGGGTTTCTTCTTGTTTCTACTGATATTGCAGCAAGAGGGATCGATATACCAGAAACAACTCATATCTTCAACTTTGATCTCCCACAAACGGCTACAGATTATCTGCACCGAGCTGGAAGAGCTGGTCGAAAACCCTTTTCGGATAGGAAGTGCATCGTTACCAATCTCATTACATCGGAGGAAAGGTTTGTCTTGCAAAGATTCGAAAATGAGCTAATGTTCAGCTGCGAGGAACTGATTTTGTAGGTACAGTATTAATTTTCCCAGTACATAAAATTTGTAGCTTTGCCTTTGTTTCCTCCATTTTTTTCATAACCACCAATACGGGTGAGTCAAAAGTCAAAACACCATCAGCTTAATGCAGCTAATTAATGACATTGAAAGATTATATGAGAAGTGCATCATTATCAAATAAATTGCTTTATTAACTCAGTTTTGACTTTTCTGCTCCGCATTCTTAGTTCTCACAATTAAAACTTAAAAGTATCATATCACAGATCCATCTTTAATTACTGAATTCTTCAAGATTACTGTAATGCCAGATCTGATGTAAAATCCATCGGATGACCTATCGGCTTCTTGTATTCCCTGCAAAACATCACATTAGTGGAAATGGGATAAGCAAACGAAGAATTGTATGTTTAGTGGGTCCATTTTTTCTTAAATAAAAGAAAAGTTTACCTCAGAGTTTGCGATGATTACATTCTTCCCAACTCTAGCATTCTTGTCTATTATGCATTCTCTGTAGGGAAAAGGAGAAGGCAAAAAGAAAAGGATGAAAGGGATGAGGGAAGTTAACAAGTGAGAACGTTTCTAAGGTAAGCCATGTGAAGTTGATAGTTAGTCTTACTTAATTTTTGTGTTCTCTCCTATTCCAATGGGAACTCTTCCCTCAGCAAGCAGTGATGCAACTTCTGCATCAGTTTCGTAGAAGTCTGCTCCAAGCATCACAGTGTCCTAGAGTTTCCATGCTTTTAGATCATTATATAATCTTAGAGTCTAATCCTTTCATATGATTTAGAAAGATATTTGTTTTGCCTACCTTCAACTGAACATTACTACCTACTCTAGATCTGATTCCCACAATGCTGTGCTCAATCAAGCAGTTGGTTAAGAAGCTTCCATGAGAAATTATCGAATCAACGAGCTTCAAGTGTAATGAACTTAAGAGTTAATCCTGAAGAAAGTAGGCCAAAACCCGAAATACATAGAAGTAGAAGGAAACATCATGGCTGGTTTTACTTGCCTTAGAACCGTCTATTTTTGATGGTGGCAGGTTTCTCCTTGATGTATATATTGGTTTTGCTGCGTCGTAGAAACTAAATGCCGGTGGCTAAAAGGTATAGAGGTAGACGTAAGTGATATTAAAATGAGTATATATGATTATGAACAATATCTTGGAAAATAGAGTTGTCTCAGAATTTTTTTGTCCTTACATGCTCAGTGAGGGCGAGATTTGCCTCAAAGAAAGATCTTATCGTTCCTATATCTTCCCAGTAGTCATTAAAGAGATAAGCCTGCTCAAAAGATCTTGTTATCCCTTGATATAATGTTACTAATTGGACGTAAGTGTGTGCTTAATCAGAATGTTACTGACATTCACATAGAATTCTTTAGCTGAGAATGGTATAATCTCTGAACCAAAGTCGTTTGCTGTGGGGAAACGCCATCTGATTTCAAAACACTTGCAAGATATTTATTCTGGACTGTTCTTAGAACGTAGAGACAGAATATAGAACTAAAAGTGTTACCTCAAGAGATTCAACAGTATTTCTTTCTTGAAAACATAAACTCCCATTGACGCTATGTATGGTTTCTTTTCAGCTTCCTCCTTGGAAAGTCCTAAAACAGTTGTGTCTACTGCCTGAGGTTACCCGAGGTTAGAACAATCTTCAGGTTTTGTTTTGAGATGCTATTATTGTTCAAAAATGATTCCCGGAATTTTCAACATACCATTGCTTTCAGGTCATCTCCTTTAGGTTTTTCACTGAAAGAGAGAACTCTTCCTTTGTCATCTATCTTCATAAGACCAAAATCTGAGGCACGTCTACCATGTAACACAGAAAGAGACTATAAGAAATCATGATCTTTGATTTAGCATAAAAAGTTGGGGGAATGAAATGAAAGGATTTCAAGACTCTTTTGCATTCACCTGTCATCTATTGGTATGCAGGAAATGCTTATATCCGCGCCACTCTGCCGATGATCCTGCAGATTGAAGTTCAAGGTATGAGTCTCTTAGAGTAACTAACTCTCGATGAATGACATAGGCTCAAGTAATCTTGTCTCACCTGTACAAAATCCATATAATCCATCCTGTAGAGGTGATCTCCAGAAAGGATCAACACATCCTCTATATCCTTGCTTCTTGCATCCTATGAAATTTTTTGTTGGATTCTTTGTTTTTCGTGTGAAGATAAGCTAGTTAAAGTCTGATTCCTACCTCGAAAAGCCAGTGGAATTGCCGAACCGCATCTGCTGTACCTTGGAACCACCTATTACCAGCTTCTCCTGGTGTTTGAGTGGCTGCAAGAACCTGAATTTTTTTCAAACAATGGCCTCAGATGCATCAAACCAGTTTTGGCTCGTAATGGATGATGAAAGAAAAAATATCAAACCTCAACATAGCCATCTCCAAAGCCAACTCCATTGGAGTTGTAAGCACGGGCTAAGTGCCTGTTCAATGATGCTGAGTTATATTGTGTGAGTATGTAGACTTTGTTGATTCCGCTGTTGATGCAATTGCTCATCGGTACATCTATCAACCTATAGGCTCCCCCGATAGGGACCTGCAGTTCACGCATATTCTCGGTTAATTATACTGTGCTACAAGAAATTCAGCAATACTGGAGACATTGCAACAGAGAAGCAACTACTAACAGCAGGCTTGGCGCGACGTTTTGTGAGAGGAAAGAGTCGAGTTCCTGCTCCACCTCCAAGAATAATGGAGGCAACCGTCCTTGAGTCTCTTTTTTCAGTCTCAATATCTTGTACCTGGAGGTCAATGACATAAACAAACGCAATGAGCTCAAAGATTGAATAAGAAGAAGAAGCAAAAAGGTTGAAACTTTTTACCTTACTCTCTGCAGCTACTCTAGTTAAAGACATTGAAACTCTCTTCTGAGAGAAGTTAGTAGAGGATTGAAGGCGAACATTAGGAAGCTGAGCCAAGTTGAGCTTCTTCCCCATGAGCTCTCCATTGCAGAAGGTTCCAAGCTTAATGTGCCTGGTCAAGCCCGAGGAGCCACGTAGGCAGCTGGGAGCAGAGAGGGAGATTCTGCAGTCAGCAGAAAGCACCATTTTTGCTGGAAATGTTGGCTCTTGAAGGGTTTGAAGAGTGGGGAGAGATAAAGAGTTGCATGGACTTGCATTTTACTTGATTCTTGGAAGGATTTGCTCCACCCTATCTTCAACAAGTTACATCCACCACCAGTTTTTATTTTGTATTTAGATTTGAGACAGCTCTTTTGTCTTTACATGTCTTACAATGGCATATTCTACTAGAGACTTTATCTCACGAAAAAATAAAATTTCCGGATTTTATAAAAATACATTCGCAATTTAAGTTCTCTTATATAATGGGCTTGCTTGGTTGCAATATGACTTGCAAATTGTTTTTAAAATCATACGCTGTTGGCTTTAGAAAAAAATAGGCACAACAAAAAAACAAAAAAAGGAAATTAGGTTGTGAAAGAAATTTACGACCGTAAAATCACTGAAGTTTTAATTGGATAAATGTGGTTTTAAAGACTAATTAAAAAAGAAAAAAAATCTATACAACCTTTAAAATCAATTTGGTAAATAACCGCGCTACGCCGCGAAACTTTTTTTTTCTTTATTAATTTAATAAAAATGTAATTTCAAATATTCGAATAAATATAATTACATTGGATTAATCATAAAGCAACCGAGAGAAATTTTTTTTTACATGTTGAAATCTAATCGAAAACAAACTAATTTTTGTTTTCGCATAATCATTCAATTATAACATATGAAATTAAGATCGTCAAACAAATCTATAAAATTTAAAACGGTAAATATATTTTATACATAGAAATTGTATGAAAATTAATATCTTCGACGATATTAACAATCTTATGTCATGAAGCTTCAGAAAAAAGTGAATATGTTGTTCCACATCAGTTAATGGTTAAATGAGCCACAATACGGAAAAATAAAAGTATAAACTTATTTCAAAGATCTTAAATCGAATAATTCAGAGAAATTGGTAGAGATGCTGCTGAAAAGCATTGAAAGCGTTTGCAGTCAATTTCTTTTCGATGATTTTTTTCTGTTTAACTTTGTTCTTGTTCCTCATCGACCGCATCAGTGACTTAGGCGTCATCTCTTACATTTAACAGAAAAGCATAAACCTGATAAAATTTTCCGATTGAATTTTTAATGAGATAGAAGTTGTAGAGACAGTTTTAGCACTAAATTTGAGGACAAATTAAAAGGTTCTAGCGAAAGAAGCGGAGAAATAAAAAAGATGAAGAAAATTTTGGTAACTAAAAATAAATAGTTTGATTATCTAAAGAGAAATAGGTTAATAATTAGAAATATTTGCTAAACTTTTAAGTTTTGTTTCATGGATTTAGCTTGATAAAATCACTAATTGTCAATGGTGGTTAATAGAGAGAAATTTTGTTGGTAGAACTTGTCTAGTCTATAGTTCGTCAATAATTTCCATATACGTGGACTTAGTTGACTGTCTACGTGGCATCAAATGGAGTGGACAAGAAGAGAAAGAAGCGACGAAACGACTTTGAAACTTTGAAGAGCCAAAGCAAAATGGAACTAAAATAATAGAGAGAAAGACTCATCGCTTTTTAAAAAAAATCAGCAAAAACTAAGAAACCTCTGCTTCAATGGCGATTTCCAAGCTCCACCTTCTCTTTCTCCTCTCGGTCACTCTCTCACTTCATCGTCCTGTTCTTTCCGACACCGGTAAACTCTCGTTCTTCTGGATTTTTGTTGTTGTTGTTGTGCTCAGTAGTAGGTATAATCGACGACACTGTCGATCGTGAATTTGACATAGATCTTGTCTTAAAATCTGTTTAATTCACGCCTCTCTAATTCCAGTTTCTTGGCTAGGTTTTGAATCTTGAATCATAGATTTACTCTTCTTGCGATTTAATCTGTGGATTGCTTCTTCACCTGCAAATTGCTTTTGTGTGTGAATTCCACAGATGAAGAAGATGTTCTTCTTTCAAGCATCAACAACTACAGAACATCCTTGAACCTAACAGCACTAACACAAAACGAAAAGTTAGAATGTCTCGCAGACGAAATCGCAGACCAATTCAAGAACCGACCCTGCACAAACACCACTGGCTCAGCTTCAGTCCCTGGATTCCCAGACTACTCCAACCTCCTCACCAAATGCCATCTCAATATTAACGTAACCAGAGACAGTGTGATAATGCCAGCTTGTGTTCCTAACCTTGATTCCAACCCTGACTTGACCAATTTCACAAAGTCACAGTACTCCAAGAACCTGAATGATTCTAAGTTCACTGGAATTGGTATTGGTTCTGATGATAATTGGATTGTGGTTGTCCTCACTACAAACATAACCGAGGGTGGCTTTTCTCCGGCTACTAACAACTCTGGCGTTTCTCCGGCCACCAATAACTCAGGAGGTTTAGCATTCTGCGTCGTTAAACGTTTTCTGTTGTTGTTTCTTCTCTTTTGTTTCTTCATGTTTTGACTTCCATTTGAATATTCGGCAGATGAGGAAGACGTTCTTCTTTCAAGCATCAACAACTACAGGACATCCTTGAACCTAACAGCACTAACACAAAACGAAAACGCAGAATGTCTCGCAGACGAAATCGCAGACCAATTCAAGAACCAACCCTGCACAAACACCACTGGTTCAGCTTCCGTCCCTGGAACCGTACCTGGATTCCCAAACTACCCTAACCTCCTCACCAAATGCAACCTCAACATAACCGCAACCAGAGACGGTGTGATAATGCCAGCTTGTGTTCCTCACCGTGATGCAAGCCTTGTCTTGACCAATTTCACAAAGTCACAGTACAACAAGAACCTGAATGATTCTAAGTTCACTGGGATTGGTATTGGTTCTGATGATAATTGGATTGTGGTTGTCCTCACTACAAGCACTCCGGAGGGTGGCTTTTCTCCGTCCACTAATAACTCAGGAGGTTTAACATTCGGCGTCGTTAACGGCTTTCTGTTGTTCC
The DNA here is from genome assembly GCA_900406555.1 of Pseudoturritis turrita. Lineage (NCBI taxonomy): Eukaryota > Viridiplantae > Streptophyta > Magnoliopsida > Brassicales > Brassicaceae > Pseudoturritis > Pseudoturritis turrita. Next base: position 38,155 of record OVBL01001015.1, on the reverse strand, counting down.
TTCTCTTTTATTTCTTCATGTTTTGAGTCCCATTTTTCGTTTCTTTCATGTTTCAAATGATTTCATTGTCTTTTGTTTCCCTGGGATTTTGTAGTAGTGATCAGTTTATTTACACTGCCAAAAAATTTCTTCTTCTTTCTTAACCTTTTGTGCTGTTGGCAAATGTACCATCTAAAGATTATAAAACAAACTAGGGTTTAGTCTAGGTTTCTCTTCTTGAAACCCAATTTTTAAGGAAAATATCATGGCTTTTAGGTAGATTGATTATCAACGCCGTTTGTAAGGAGAGCTCATTGTCAAAAACGTAGAAGTTTACATAAATAGGTTTTTTTTTTTGTCGACTGAATTTCATTAATATAGTAACCGAATAATTACAACCAAACCAAAAAAGATCACTGGCATCACGTTACCAAGACCTAAAGCGGATTACACAGGGTAAAACCACTAACAAAAGACATTAAGATCACCTACAAAAAAATGGATCAAGGGAAATCATAGTGCAAAGAAACTAAAGGCATTAAAATTGGCACAAACACACGTCAATGCCCTAGTTCTTGCAACCATCTTGGTAACCATATTGCAATATATGATTGCCTACGATCCTCTTTAGACAATAAGAAAATCTCTCAAATTGGCTTTCCTTTCCTCAAAAACTAGCTTCCAACAAGAGATATTAGAGAGTTGAGACCTGATTTCCGAAGAATGGAATGAGAAAAAAAGCCAAGCAGGGGTCTCGTAACTCCACCAATAAGATCCTTAGCTTCAACAGCAAACACGACCTTACTCAGCCTCAGATTCCTCATACTATCAATGGCCCAACTCCAGCTTTCCAAATTGGCATCCATCACATTGTTGACCTCACTGAAGGATCTTCTACTATGTTTCAGAACAAGACCTTATGAGTCACACAAAACCCAAGAAGCTCCACTCACTTTTGAACTTTTGTCCCAGGTAGAACCAATGTTGCATTTCACATAGGTAGGAGGTGGTGGAGACCACGTCTTATTCTTCAGCTGACCATTCTTGATCTCATTCTCTTTATCTATTTTGTCCAAGGCATGTGAGACGAACCATTGATCAGCATCTGTCTGAATCTTCCTTATGCTATGTAGAGCCATGAATCTCCTTCCATCAAATTTTTAGGCTGTTTATGTTTTTTCATAGGGACCATAGGATTCATGGGAAGGATCTCCTAATGGTCAACGACACAGTAGCCTTTCTGCTTGTCTCCAAAAGATAGTAAATGTTCTGGTAAACACATTCTTGCTCACACCCTTGATCTGGAGAAGGAAAACTCGACAAAGCCCATAGCTGTCCTGCAACTGCACAGGTAAATAAGATATGATTTGTGGATACACCTTCCAACCCACATGTTTGGCATCGAGAATCAATCTTCAAATCCCTTGAAGCTATTTTTTCTGCAACAGGGACAACCCCACTAAGAACCTTCCATAAGAAAGTTTAGACCTTGGAGACAGTGTGGAGGCTCCAGATTTGTTCTTTTAGACAATTGAGAGAAGGTTGCATAGCGACATCCCTTAAGATGTATTTCCTAAAAAGTTGACAAGCTAACCAGTACCCTGATTTCACCGAGTACTCTCCACTTTTATTATGTTGCCAACACAAGAAATCATAAGATGATATAACCGGTTTAAACTTCATAATCAGATCCACATCAGTAGGGTAAAAAAAATCATCCAGCAAAGGTCTATCCCACATTTTTGTAGACTGATTAATTAAATCCTTGACCCTAAGCTCAAGATCAACAAGAATATTCTTCATAAGGGGCGCTCGCATTCTATCCTCACCAATCCATGGGCTAGTCCAGACCCTTAAGGAGCTACCATTTTCCACCATCTATCTTAACCCTAGTTTTAATAATTCTCTCCCATGAGCAATGCTCCTCGAGGCAAAGGAAGGCCTATCTCCCCCACTAGCATTCAAGAATGATCCAGAACTATAGTATCTACTCTTAATGAAAATAGAGAATAAACATTTAGGTACCTGGAGAAGTCTCCATGCTTGCTTAGCTAGGAGAGCCTGATTGAACATCTGGATATCCTTAAACCCAAGGCCACCAAGATTTTTAGGAACCCACATCTTCTCCCAATTCAACCAATGAATCTTGTTTTATTTTCCAATGGATTCCACCAAAAATCTGCCATGGCACTAGTTAACTTTTCACAGGATCCTTTAGGTAGCTTGAAGCAACTCATTCCATTAACTGGCAAAGCCAGAGAGACAGCCTTGAGTAGAACATCTTTACCAGAGCGACAGCTTTGAGTAGAACATCTTTACCCCCTTGAGAAAGAGACTTAATTAGCCTACCAACCAGTCAACCTTGACTTTAGATTGTCCTGAATAAAGGCTAACATATTCTTTTTGGATCCACCGAAGCACTCTGGGAGTCCTAAGTAAGTACCAACTCCACCCTCATTAAATATGGCCAACTTAGTCTGAATTTCTTCTCTAACCTCTTGATCTATCTTGGCTCCAAAAGTAATAGCAGATTTGGCAAGGTTGATGGTCTGACGTGTGACACCTTCATAAGTAACAAGAATATTTTGAATGATAGAGCATTGACTAACCTCCGCCTTGCAAAGGAAAAGCCTGTCATCAGCAAATATAAGGTGATGTATGGAAAGACCAGAAGGATCAAACTGTAATCCATTAAGAAGACCTGCTTGTTCAGCCTTGTTCATTAAGAATGTAAGTCTTTATGTACAGAGAACAAATAGGAAAGGTAATAGGGGATCACCCTGTCTTAACCCTCTCTGAGGAACTACCAATCCATGGGCGTGACCATTGATAAGTACAGTATAAGTGACCGAGGTTACACAAAACATCATCCAGCCAACCCATTTACTATGAAATCCTAGAGCACAGAGCAATGCCTGAAGATAAGACCATTCTACCATATCATAAGCCTTTGACATGTCTGTCTTAATGGCCATAAACTCTTTTGATGTAGCCAGATGAGTTCTAAGACCATGGAGAGCCTCGTGAGCTATAATAATATTATCTGAAATGAGACGATCTGACACAAATGCAGACTGATTCGGAGACACAATATCAGGCAAGTGAGGCTGCAATCTAGACACCAGAATTTTGGAAATGACCTTATACATAACGGAGCACAAGCTAATTGGTCTAAGATCAGACATCAAAGGGGATTTTACCTTCTTAGGTATCAGACAAAGTTGAATGAAGTTCCACTCCTTTGAGAATGAGCCAGTTTCAAAGAACTTCATAATTTCCTCTGTAGCTTGAGGCCGAACTACCTGCCAGAATTGTTGGAAGAAGACAGCAGTCATTTCATCAGCTCCTAGAGCACTTGACCCTTTGATAAAGAACACAACCTCTTTAATCTCTTTTTGTCACATGACTAATTAGAAACTCACTCAGGCTCTGCGAAATCCTTTTTTCAAAACCTTCATATATGTCTGCTAGATTACTTGGAGAAGAAGAAGTGAACAGAGTAGTAAAGTAATCCACATTCACCATTCCTTTAGAAGCTTTTGATCTATGTAAATTCCCATCTTTCCCAAGCAGCTTTTCTAAACCATTTCTAGTTCTGGCTCCTTTAACCGAAGCATGGAAAATTCTAGTATTTCTATCCCCTACCACAACCCATTTATCTTTGCTTTTTTGCTGCCAATAGCTCTCTTCCTCTCTATAAGCTTTCACTAGATCATCCTGAAGACATTTCATCTTTCTGAAGGATGAGAATATCTCAGATTGCTCAAACTCTAACTCTACTTGAATCATATTGATTTTTTTCCAAAGAGTTAGTTGCATTATTCCTTTTCCACCCACTCAAAGCCTTCCTGCAACTTCTCAATCTGTCATCAATTAAATACCCAAACTGACAAGGAGGATAGTTCCAAGCTCTAATGACTTTTCTTTGACCAAAGGTTTATGTAACATTCTTCTATCAAAGCTAAAGGTACCTCTGTACCTTTCTTGAGAAGAGAAGATTCACCAAAACAGGTTTGTGGTCAGAACCTCTTCTTTCCAAGAAACCTTGGTTAGATGCAGGAAAAAGCTTGAACCAACTCTTATTCCCAAAACACCTATCCAACTTACTTTGAATCCACATATCATGTCTTTTTCCACACCAAGTAAAGCCATTCCTGGTGCTAGACAGTTCCGCCATATCACAACTAGAAAGCATGTTGGAAAATGGCAAAAAATTGTTATTACCCTTCCTCCGCCCTCCAAGTTTTTCACTGTTGTGTAATATATCATTATAGTCCCCTACCATGCACCAGCTCTCTTTTCTTGAGATTCCAATCCTAGACAGCCTCTCCGAACCTATGGCTCTAAGCTTCGGATTTGGGTTACCATAAACACATGAAACAAAAAACTTGATATCACCAAACTGAACATATAAATTCAAAGATTCTTATCTATATACTTGAACTCAACATCAATGGTCTTCTTCCAAAATAATGCTAGACCACCACAAGTACCTAAAGGGTTCACCGTATATACTTGATCATAACCTAGCCATTCCTGGATATCTATAAGGACATTTCTAACATTCATAGTCTCCATCAGAAATAAAAGCTCATGGACGTGCTTTTTACGCAACTCCATAAACCTGGGAATTGTCACTTCTTGAGGCCGCCCCAATCCCTGATAATTCCAGCTGATAATGCTCATTATGGATTGGACAATCCCTCATTTGGAACTATCTCTGCTTTGTTGCTTCTAGCAACCTTTGGTGGTCTTTCTAATTTCTTCCCAACTTTTCTTTTTTCGATATTACCTTCCAAAACACCCATCCTTCTCTCCGTATCTTCTATAGGAGCACTAGCCACAAGTCCTTTTGGCTTCCTTGAACTCTTATGTGGCCTTTTCTAGGTTTCTTCTTTCTCAAACTAGTTCCGGATGGGCTAGCCTCATAGAGGTATGCCCTGGAAGCCGCTGAACCAATCTGGAAAAAGAGCCCATTTCCATGGTTTCCTTCCCTTGACTTCTGGTTTGTATAGAAACCGCCTCTAGTCTCCATTTCATAGTTGTTCCTGATTGTATTGTTGCTGCCATGAGCTTATTTCCAGCATTAACCACCCCTTTGGATCTAGCAGAAGAGACTTCTGAATCGTAGCCAAAGACCAGTCCTTTACCTTTATCGAAATCATTGGTGATCCGAAGAGGGTCTTCCAACCTTAAGATTTTTTTTTGAGTTATTGGATCCTTCTCCACTTCCTTGACAGAATTTTTAATTCGTTCCTTCCTTATTTTCCTCTCTTCACCATTATCAACCATTAGGTACTGTCTCATACCTTCAAGAACCTCTGACACAATACGAGGTCTGCCAGTGAAAGGATCGATACCAACCTGAGCTTCCTCTAATACTCCAAACAACGGATCCGATTCCTTCAGAACTGGGTCATGTTTAGCTTTTCCTAGACCTAGATGCAACTTTCTCTCAAACATCTTGACCACCAGAGGACATGTTACATTTTCATGATTAAGTCTCTGACATCTATAACATCTCTTTTGGATTCTCTCATAGTCAAACAATATAGTAATTGAGCTACCACCAGGTAGATTGATGACCTTGGATCTTCTCAGAGGCCTGGACACATCGAACTTCAGCCTGACCCGAACAAAATCCTTATTTTGCGCCTTAGTTTCATCATAAGCCACTACTATAACTTTACCAATGAGTTCTCCAAGCGCTATAATCGTACTAACAGTGTAATGGTTGACTGGGATATTCCTGATTCGAACCCATATAAGGATGAACTGCAAGTAATCATGAGACATATTTTCAACCCATCTCTCCAAGACGATGGTCCATTCATTATAGGAATGAACGCCTTTCTCCAAAACTTCCAGAAGATCGTGTTCCGAATTGAAGATAAACTAGAATCTCTCATGAGACAGAGCTACACCTCGAACGCAACCTGATTTTTGCCATTTTCTAGGCTTATCAAGTATGAGATTTGACATCTTCTGACCATCGGGGTTGAGAACTCATTACTTTCACAAGAGCTAAACGCCGGCAGATCTGGAAGGTCAAAGGGAACATCCTCTTCTTCTGCCGCAATCGACATAGCCATCATGGCTTTATCCATGGCTACTGTCATCTTTCTTTTACTTTCCCACTTTCGAATCAGACTGAGACCACACGAAATCGACCCACAATCACACTCGATTCTGCTACTTTCTTCTCAAACACAACACGACTTGACACCAAAAATCAGAAACTCTCGTCTGAAGAACTGAAACTGAAACCCTAGAAATGCTCGTAGATTTGAGCAAATAACCATCTTTTGTGAGATACTTTGGGTGGATTATACAAATGGAATGTGTTTATTCCAGACAATAGCCCTATTCTCTAGAAGATAAGAGACTTTAAGTGAGAAAGATGTTTCTAAGCCCTAACAAGGGAAATATTGTGTAGAAAAAGCTTTTACTTAAATAATCTATGAATCATAAATATTTGGGAAAATTGGAAATAAATGAGCTTTTTTTTTTGGAAAAATTACATCCATATGTACCTTTTTCCAAAAACTTTACAAGATAGGTACTTTGTTGTAAGTAGACAAATTGGAGGGAAAAAGTGTGAAAATCTGACCATTTTGCCCTCGTTTATTAGAGGGGAAGATGTTGATTTAGTTGGTGATAAAGGAGAAACTAACTATAACTAATCGGATTGCTTGGCTTAGTTAGTTACAGATAATGTGGGCTCAGATTTGGGTTTTTTAAAAATAAAGTGATGATAGTGACGTTTCTGTGCATTTCAATTTTTCGAGCAAACCATGGACGTCAACCGTTGGATGTTGTACGGAAGGATACTGAGCTTGTGGACAGGATTTCAAGGCAGTTTGTGTGGCTCAGTTTCTTTTTACATTTGTAAAGGGGATATTTTTTTAGAAAGGGTTCACTAGGATAAATCTTCAAGAGGGTTTCAGAGGTTTCTTAACACACTCCCTTCTCACACTGTCGTATCCGTTTATGAGGTAGGGAAAAATTCAGTTATGCTGCTGGGTTTTCATGGTCGGTGACGCGTGGATACTAACTGATTAATGTATATTGTTTTGCAGGGTGCCATGGATTTTGATATACTTGTTTGGTTTGTGATATGCAGAGTGATGGAATGGTGGTTGTTTATACAAAAGGAAGAGATGGAACACTTTCTTCGTTTTACTTGTCCATGCTGATAAGGAACATGGTCAACAACAATTTGGAGTTAGTATGCTGGATTTAGTGTTAATTGTGGATATATTATCGTGGACAACTTAGGTGGATACTTATATGGTAGACTTACTTAATTATACATTTTTATGTGGCTTGGCTTATGTAACAACATTCGTGGATAGACTACTGTGGTCAATCACACATTTCTTTGTTAGCATTCTCGTTGGGTACTTTAACGTGGATAACAAGAATGCTCCCCCACACCTCCGTGGACAGAACATAGTGGATACATACTTAACTGTACAAATTAAAATATATGGCCCGTCGTTTGGACAACACTACGTGGATAAGCTTATGCAGCATAACATTTGTTATTGTGGACAGCAACAACGCACACCAATTGTCCACTCCACACCTGTAGACAACACATGGTGGATACATACTTAGCTGCACATATTAGATTATCTAGTACATCGTTTGGACAACTCTCTGTGGATAAGCTTATATAGCATGTCATTAGTGGATACACTATCGTGGACAGTAACAATTTTTTTGTTGACAATAGTAAATCTTTGCATTGTCTACTCCACATCGGTAAGAAATCAATCAAAAAGCAAGTTTCAAATCGAAAACCTCAAAACAAACAGTGAGAAACAAGATCAACAAAGGCGGCGGTGAAATCGGAAAATTGTAGTACGATCATGATATTATGTCCATATACACTTAATCTTATCCATACTACTATGTCCACACACTAGAGATGTCGATTGGGATTTATTCAAAGAAGAAGAAGAGGATCAACAGAGTTTGGTATAAGCAATGGTGAGATCGGTGGAGACGTTGACGGTGAAGATCAACAGAGACGATGGTGAAATCGGCGGAGGTTGGTGAGACAACGACGAGATCGGTGGAGACGGCGGACTATCCAACGAATCAATCTTACCTTCCTTTATCAACCGCGATTTAGCGCCGAATCTTAAAGACGGTCTTCTCCCTTTCCCGTTTGATAGTCAAGACCGAAAGATCTAATTAATCGTCGGAGAGGTAGAACAAGGCGGAGCTTCAACGGCGGAGTCGTTAGGTTTTTACTAAGTCAAAATTGTAAAACCATCGTTAAAGACACGATTTTTCTCTTCAATTATTTTACAGTTTTTTTTTAAATCTAGAAAAGTTAAAACCATACACCATTTAGTTACTAGGGAAATTGTGTAGTTTCCTCATTTCTTAAAGGGCAATTGAGTAATCTGAACCCAATAATTTGTCTATTTCAAAAAGGTGCATATTTTGTAAAGATTTTTCAGAAAAGTACATATGGTCATTTTTTTTTGCTCTTTGTCCGTTTATACATTTTTTCAAAATTTTCATTTATACCTAAACTGTCATTTGTTATGAATTCATTAGATGGATGTCCATTATAGATCCATCTTAGACCATCTAGACTTACTTGTTCCCCAAGTTCTATTTGTTTCCCCAAGTTCTACTTGTTCCCCAAGTATTGTACTCCTATATATACTCTCTATTCTTGACTTACTTGTTCTCCAAGTTCTACTTGTTCTCCAAGTATTGTACTCCTATATATACTCTCTATTCTTGATGGAATAAGACACACAATTCTCTTTCAATCTCTCTTATTCATAACACGTTATCAGTACGAAACCCTAACCGTCTGAGCACGAAACCCTAGCCACCTAAACAATAAGAAATCTTTGCTGACACCTTCGTCAAAACCTTAGCCATCAACTACGATCTCTCATAAAATCCAACGTTGCCTCTGTCATCGAGTCGATACCATCTCATTTTTACGAAGCCGTCTCCGAAACCATCATCATTGAGATAAGTAACCTCGCGTTCTATAAGTATCGACTTATGCATAAGTTATTGTTTGTCGTAATTGCACTTACGACCGTATTATTCCGTAATTTCATTGCTTATTGATTACGTTCAAAATCCTAATCATAATTATGTCTTATTATTTTGATCATCCCATGTTCTTGATTGTTTAGTTTGATAAACCGTTGGTTTGGTGGATGGATATCATTGGTTTTGTTCGGTTATTGCTTTGATATATTAATGCTTTATCACTTTATCGATTATCACTTCATCATGTTTGGTGTTCGCTGTTTTGGTAGGATTAAACAATGGATTAAATTTATTTTATTGCTATATCATAAATATATAACTTCTCAAAAAAAAAAAAAGGTCAGATCATACTTTGATGGATCCATGCTTTACTGTTTATCTACACTTTAGAAACCAATTGTTTAGTTCTTATATTTAATTGACTAATGCTTTATAATAGGGTAACATGTATTTCTAATTATTTGGTTTGATGATCATAAAAACATGTCTCTGTAAATATGATCATAATAATTAAAATGCTTAATTTGATAAGATAGTATCTCATATTTAGCACATTAGTATAAGCACCAAATATGTTGGTTTATAATTATTTTATTAAAGTCTAGATGATGTTAATAGACATACTATTAATTTTGATGAGGTGATTTTTTATGATATATCAAATTCGTTGATGATTGATAAATATTTTTAGGGTTCTTATCATAAAAATTGATATGCTCTGAATTTGCATAGAGAACCTGATTTATGTCATTGAATTAAATATTATTTCATCCGGAAGTTGCACGAATTTATGTTATTAGATATGCACTGTTTTCTGTACGAATTTTGCACAGAGTAAATATAATCCGAATTTTGCACATGCATGATTTTAACCCGGATTTTGCAGAGACATAAATATAACCCTGATTTTCCACAGGTGAAATTATTAGGATTTTTTCCAGTTTTACACGAACCTGATTTTCGTACAGATTTTGCACAGTATAATCATACCATGAAACTATTAGGATTTTGCACTGAGTTTGTACTTGAATTTAGATTTTCATACATATTTTGCACATTATAATCATACCACTGATTTTGCACGGGTACAATTTTATTTTGGAATTATTTGGATTTAACTCGAGTTTTGCACGAAATTTGTTGCACATACTTGTTATCTGACATTGCTTGGTGAATTGATTGACTGAGAACCTAGTTTAATGCCATGAAAGAAAAACTAGTGAATTGTGGAAGTGTTAATAGGATTATTACTTAGTCTCGATTTAATAAGATGATAATAATAATATCTTTGTTCATCGTGAGATTCAATTCGAGATGGATGAACTTGAAGTTTCATCATCTCGAGGGGGAGAATTAAAAAATCCCACGCAGACAATAAGTTACACATCGAGAAGATTATGTTCACTTCTTAACCATAGAAAATATCTACAAGTTTTTCGGAGCAATTCTTAAAGAAAAGGTGATCACCCGAATGTGATATTACCTAAACCTAGTTATGATTGGTTATATCTAAGACTACAAGACTTGAAGTCCGTAAGTGAATATAAAGACTTGAAATTTGTACGTGAATATAACTCAGTTATGTTCAGAATTACTTGAAAATTAATATTATGCCGAGAGAATATCTCTAATGCAGAGATGGTAAAGCAGACATACTTAAAAATTTCACGCAAGTAATGTTGTCCTGCAGACACAATGTCGTGAACAAGAATTTAAGAAGTGTTCTGAAATTATATATCGTGTCTCCTTAAGGCTGAGAAAAATAATAAGCTATTGATGAGAAATCATGACTCATGTCTGACTAGTTTTGGTTTATTCCCTGAAGTGAATATGATATCTTATATATAAAAGAAGACCAGAAAAATAAAATTCGTTGAGGAAGTGGCTACTAAAGTGATCGCCTCGTTCTCTGTTCTCCGACAACTCCCATTACGGGCTTTAGATTTTCCGGGTAAGCTCGATTTCTAAACTCTTGATCTTGTACCATGTCTATATGTTTTAGTCAAATTAATCTCTAAGATTTTCCGTACTAGATTATAGAATTTTTATTATTATCTCGTTTATTATTTTATCGACACATTATCAAAACACATGATTGATTATCATGGACTAAAGAAAGTAATTTTGAATTTGATATCCCCTAAAGGGAGTTAGTGATTAGCAATGAAGAGTAAACCAGAAGTTTACTAAGAAATTAAATGTTTGGTTTAACTGGATTGGTCATCCTGGTTTAATGATGATGCGAAAAATTTTAAAAAAATAATGTGGACATTTAGTGAAGAACCGAAAGATTATTCCTAATGATTTATTATATGTTGCTTGCTCAGAAGGCAATCTGATAATATGGCGTTCACCAGTTTAAATAATTTGGACTCTATCAATTTTTTGGAACAGATACAAGGAGATGGCTGATCCCCCACCATGTGAAATTTTAGATACCTTATGGTTCTAATAGACGCATCGAGTTGATGGACGCATTGACTCGATGGACACATAAAGTCGATGGACGCATCGACTAAATGGTCACGTTTTTCCTTGTTATCAACCTGCAACCTGGAGTTTGCGAGGTTACTTGCCTAATTGGTTAATTTATGAGAAAATTCCAGATTTTTGTTAAAGGCAATTCGATTTATTAATGCTGGTAAATTTATGTTTGAAGTCTGATTATTGCATATCCATTGGGACAAGTGTTGAACATCCTGAAGCTTATGTTCATACACAAAGTGGTTTAGCAGTATCAAGTCGCATCATGCCAACAAGTAATTATCAGTTCTCCCCATCATTATTGGTTTAGGATCAGAAACCAAATAGTTTCCATTTGAAAAATCTTTGAATGTGAAAAGTGCTCCACCACAGGCTCTAAGATGGAACCTCAAAGGAGGATAATAATATATGTTGGATATGAAAGATAATTAAGTATATAGAGCTATCCAAGAAGGATTTATTTAAGGCTTGATTTGCATACTCTCGTTTTTTTTCCAACATTGGGGGAAGAAAGTAAACAGCTGGAGAAAGAGATAAGTAGGAATGAATTATCAATGATCCCCGGACTAAATAATGTATATTAGAAGTCCAAAAGATAATTTAGCGTATTAATTGCCATACGGATTTGCTGACCCAAATAGAGTGATGAAGTCACCTATACCAGCTGCATATGTTCCAATAAGAATTGATATCCCAGAAGGACAATATCAAACTGCTATTGAGTCGAAAGATCGCATGAAGCGTGATAGACCTAATCTTCAGAAAAGAAAAAGAGCAGAAATTGAGAATGACCAGATCGCGGAAAAATTGAATGATCTCTGGCAGAGAACGAAAGATCTCCAGAAGAAACTTAATGCTCTCCAGAAGAGACCTTATACATGAAAAAGAAAGAAATTCAGGTACCTAACAATGAAGTGATCTAGCTAGTTATGTCATGTCTGGAATAAGATGGAACCGAAAAGCAAATCGACATCGTTATATTTTTGCATGCAGTGAGCAGTTGATATTATGGATAAAAAGAGAGTATCATGAAAGAAAGTCTATTGAAAAGTGTACACAAAATAATGATTGGCCAAAATCAAAAGGAAGAAATGGACGTATAATTATAATCTCTTGCAGAGAAGTATTTGGACCAGTAGTCCGTACACCTGAAGTGTAAAACCAGTGGAAGAAAAATGAGTCTTTGTGTGAAAGAATAGTGAAAATAGTGAAATTGTGAGATATAAATCACATTTGGTTGAACAAGGATTATCACAAAGACAATGAATGTATTATGAAGAGATGTATTCTCTTGTGGTGGATGCAATAATTTTAGTTATCTTATAAGTCTGGCAATAAGAGATGGAACACTGGATAATGACATCTATATGCAATCCTTGAAGGAAAATATGAAGGATACAATCCCTGAAGGATTAATGATATCAGATTAATGTTCCCGAGAACTCTGTTTGATCGAATAAAAGCAAATGTGTAGCATGGGATCTAATAATGTAAGTGTATACCTATGAAAATTTATCCAAAAAAAATATTGATCAAGGGAATCCTTAGTTTGAATATCATCGAAACACTGGCAGAGTAATCACAAGTAGTACGATGACATATACGAAAAGACCACTGTATAATGATATTTATATGAAAGTCCTAGAACGATTTAAACTGCAGAAGCAAAACTTGTTTTGTGCAAATTACGGGCATCACCAGTTTTCTGTGAAGCATTTGATTTCTGTGAAGAATCAGATTCGTACGAATCTCGGGCATAATCCGTTTCGTGGGAATTTCGAGCAGAATCAGTTCGTACGAATTTTGGGCAGAATCATTTTCGTGCGAATTTTGTGAAACCTGAATATTAATGCATGAAAGTACTTGATATATAGAAGCCTATAAAAATCAATCTCTTTATGGATTAAAACAATAAGGACGTATGTGGTATAATCGCCTCTGTGAATACTTGATAAAGAGAAGGCTAGAAGAATGATCATAACAGTTCATGCATATTTATAAGGAGATTTGGAAAAGAATTTGATTATTTGAACATCATTGGAACTCCTGAAGAGATTTTGTCTACAGTAGAATATTTGAAGAAAGAATCCAAGATGAAAGAACTTGGAAAGACAAATTTTTGCTTGGGATTACAAATTGAACATCTAGCGAAGAAGATATTATATTAAGAGATCCTTGCCGGATCTAGATAAAAAGGCTCACATATTGTTGGTCCAGAAGTACCATACTTAAATTGATGTTTGAGAAATTTATCGATCTCTTTCATGATTGAAAGATGAGCTTTCATATGACAAGAAGTAAAATCCAAAATGGTAACTTTTATAAGAAGAGCATGAATAATTTGTATGTACAAGAAGAATGAAGATTGTATGTAAAAGAAATTTGGACTTGATCCAAATGGATCAATAACTAATATTCTATGTGAAATATATGTTATGGACCGGAAGTCTAATGACCCGATAGATTATATGACAATCATATAAGTTTGTTCATTAAGACTCTACTTATAACAATTTACAAAAGATTATATATATATATGATCAGAATTTATCTCCTGGAGAAAATATTTCCGAGGGGGAGAAATATGATGATAAAGCATGGTTGTACTCTTTTTCTCTTATCATAGTTTTTATCCCATTGGGTTTTTCTATGAAAAGGTTTTTAACGAGACAACAAAGAACATGCAAATAATAGACACTAAAGGAGAATGTCATGCATTAATGATATCGAGAGAGACAAAGAGAATGATCAAGATGAATCATCTCAAAGACCCATGAGCTGCAGAAGAATGACGATTTACATGTTCTACAAATTCGTTCAAGTGAAATTTTGGCAGACTTATTTTCCAAGACACTTCCAACTGCTACTTTCAAGAAAGAAGTTCATCATTTGGGTGCATCGTCACAAAGATCTCAAGTTATGCACTCATCAAGGGGAGTAAAAGCGCGTTGCACTCTTTTTCTCTTAACCATGGTTTTGTCCCAATTGGGTTTTCCTGGTAAGATTTTTAATGAGGTAGCATCTTATGCGCATTAGAGAATAGTTTTACTATAATGGCATCCAAGGAGGAGTGTTATGAATCCATTAGATGGATGCCCATTATAGGTCCATCTTAGACCAATGTTCTAGACTTACTTGTTCCCCAAGTATTGTACTCCTATATATACTCTCTATTCTTGATGGAACAAGACAAACAATTCTCTTTCAATCTCTCTTATTCATAACACCCTTTATATTATATATAATCAATTTTAGAAATTTTTTTGTCAAACACGTGAGAAACAAAAGAATATAATTTTTTTTGTCAAATGTGTGATTGTTGTTTGGTAATCGATAGATTAAATCTTGGATTGATAAAATTCATTCTGCTTTATTTAGAATACACCTTCTGCGTTTTATACATTTTCTAGAACGTTCAGATTATGTAATCTACACACTGTACATGTTCTACAAAGTGTAGAATTCATTTACGTTCTACGAAGTGTAGAAGAAAATTTTAGAATATGTCGTCTGCACTTTGCTCTATGTTCTACAAAAGTTAGAATAGGGTGTCTACGAAAGTTAGTTCTACTAATGGCGGAATATGTATTCTTCGGTTTACTCTATGTTCTACAAAGTTTAGAAAAGCAATTCTAAATTAGTTTAGAAAAGCAATTCTAAATTAGTTCAGAATACCGAAAATTAAGAAAAAAAAAATTCAAAATGAGGAAACTGAATCTAATATTTTAGGAAATCGAATATATTGTTTAGATTACGTTATGCGGATTGTAGAATTTGCATTATGCTTTGTTCAGAATTATTAAAAATTGTCGATAATTATTTCTCTATATACCTAGTTTTTGTGTCGATTTTTCCGTGTTTAGCAATTGAATATGATGCAGATCTACGGACATAGTATTTCTGTCAAAATGTGTTCTCCAACATTCAGAGTTTACTGAAGATGATCAAAAGATTAGTTTTATTTACTGGATATGAGGAACAGAAAATGTAATGGAACAGAAAATATAATACTAAGCAAAAGAAGTAGAGAATGTAATCAACCAATTTTCCAGCTTTGCATATATCCTTGCAAACACTCTTTCGACAAGAGACTGAAAAATGAATGCCAAGGAAGTAATCAGGACGATGAAAACAATGAAATAATCCAAAACGTTGAGACTTTTGTAAGCACTATAAAAACAAGTCGCACATTTATAATTCAAAAATCAAATATTTGCGGACTGTATAAATCAAGCACATACTAATAATTTTCTTTCTCTACTCCATTATCAAGGTGAAGATAACGTATGCGATCAGCTGTATGAGATAATGTCTTAAATTTCTCCTGCTCCAGTACTGAACATTTCGATAAATCAGAGAAAAAAGAGAGCTGATTTACGTAACTTGTGATGTATAGAGATCGTTTGAAAACAAAAAGTGGAGATTTATAGTTGATGAAAAAAAACGTGCGAGGTTATTTACTTTGCAATCCACTACAACTTTTGAAGAATTAAATATGATAGTTTCAGAAAACTACAAAATTGAATAGAGCTAAAAATTATATTTCAAATGACCATTAGTTGCAGCAAAATTGTGGTGGTCAAATGGCTGAATTTTATTGCTACTAATCAAGGCTAATATACGATTCAAATTTACTAAAGTAACAAAAAATTCGAACTTGTGGATTTAGTCTTTCGACAAAAAAATTTAGTCTTTGATTTAGCCCTCGTTAGAGAGTTAATTACTAAGGTTTCTTTTTTTTTCTATTTTATATTATCCTATATATTATGAATAAAAGAGATGAGAGAATTGTGTGTGTTATTTCATGAATAACACAGCGTATATATAGGGATACAATAGTTTGGAGAACAAGTAGAACTTGGAGAACAAATAAGTCTAGAACATTCTAGAACATGGGTCTAAGATGGGCCTATAATGGGCATCCATCTAATGGGTTCATAACACTCCCCCTTGGATGCCATTATAGTAAAAGTATTCCCTATTGCGCATAAGATGTTGCCTCATTAAAAACCTTACCAGGAAAACCCAACTGGGACAAAACCATGGTTAAGGGAAAAAGAGTGCAACGCGCTTTTACTCCCCCTGATGAATGCATAACTTGAGATCTTTGTGACGACGCACCCAAATGATGAACTTGTTTCTTGAAAGTAGCAGTAGAACATGTAAATCGCCATTCTTCTGCAGCTGGTGGGTCTTTGAGATGATTCATCTTGATCATTCTCTTTGTCTCTCTCGATATCATTAATGCATGACATACCTCTTTAGTGTCTATCATTTGCGTGTTCCTTGTTGTCTCGTTAAAAACCTTTTCATAGAAAAACCCAATGGGATAAAAACTATGATAAGGGAACAAGAGTACAACCACGCTTTATCATATATATTCCTCCCCCTCGGAAGCATCTTCTTCAGGAGATGTATTCCGAACATATATATCATCTTTTGGGAATTAATATAAGCATAACCTTAATGAACAAACTCGTATAATTGTCATATTATCTCTCGGATCATTTGGACTTCTGGTCCATAGCATCATTTCCTTCTTATCATACAAAATCTCATCTTTAAATCATGAAAAAGATCGATAAATTTCTTAAACATCAGTTTAAGTGTGGTACTACAAGACCAAATATATGTGAGTATTCTTATATAAAATCCTGCAAGGATCTATCAATATAACATCTCTTTCACTAGATGTTAAATTTGTAACTGCTTCTGGCAGTTTAAATCATTATGGGACTTTTATATAAATATCATTATACAATGGTCATTTATCATATATTATTTTCATCGTACTGCTTATGATAACTCTGCCGGAGTTTCGATGATGTTCAAATTAAGAATCCCTTTGATCTTTGATAAATCAACATGGGTACATATTTACATGATTATACCCCATCCTACATATTTTCTTTTCATTTGATCGAGTAGAGCTCCGGGGAACATCTGATATCATTAATCATTCAGGGATTATATCTTTTATATTTATATCATTCAAGGATTGCATGTAAATGTCATTATCCAGTGTTCCATCTCTTATTGCCAGACTTATAAGATATCTAAAAATATTGCATCCACCACAAGAGAATACATCTCTTCATAATACATTCCTTGTCTTTGTGGTAATCCTTTTTCAACCAAATGTGATTTATATCTCACAATTTCACTATTTTTCACACAAAGACTCATTTATCTTACACTGGTTTTACACTTCAGGTGCACGGACTACTGGTCCAAATATTTCTCTGTAAGAGATTATAATTAGAAGAAATGGTTCAAAATGGTGTGTTTTCTAACTTTAATGTCAAGCGTGGTACCCTCGTAGGGAAAATTGTAGAACTAGTACACTTTTTTGGAAATACCAGCGCTATCCCTTAAGTCCAGCAGAGTTAACGCGGACCGGTGGCACACTTTCTACATGTTGGCATTTGCAACGCAAGTAAATGTAGACTACGTAGAGTACAAGTAGAGAGAGAAAATAGTATGCGCAGTCTCTGCTTTTACTCGCAGAAGAAAAACAAAGCGTTCTTAGTCTCTGCCGTTGGAAGCAGAGTATACGCAAACACTGTTTATATTCTACTTGTATTATACAAAAAATTGGTATACACTGCTGTACTTTTTTATAGTTAGGGTTTCGCAGACCAAACCACCTAACGGTAGACCAAAGCCAGACTGGTATCAGACTTTAGGATAATTCATTACAAAAAGAGCTGAACATTGACTCCTTCCAATTAGCTTTGCACTTATGTTTCTTCATAATAAAAACATAAACTCCCGACAAAAAAAAACAAACAAACATAAACTCATAAACAGTTTTATTAGAAGTGATCAGAGTTGTAATCTTGATGGGGTGGAAGAAACAACACAAAGGGGTCTCGTCCTCATCCATGAAGCGCTATGCGAGCGTGTTGTTAGGGAAACGGGCCGAAAGTGAGTGAGTATTGGTTAGGCCCAACCATGAAGTAGACATATCCATGTCCATTGGCTTCATCCTCAATGAACTTCACCGTGGCAAGGAAATGCATGGTTGGCGCGGGGTAGGTCAAGTAGTCCATATATCCTCCAACTCCTTCAAGTGCTTGAACCCTTTTTGTGTCCACTCCTCAAAATCGCAGGTGCCTTGAAAAGAATGGTGACTGATTCTTGTTGAAGTGCTCGTGGTTGTGAAATAATCCCTAATTTTAGTTATGTTCTAAAATAATTTTGAAAATACTAGCGCTACCCCTTAAGGTCACCAACGGCAGAAGACAATCACCAGTAGTGCATTAACCGGTATAAGCCGAAACCAGAAAACTCGAGAAACTCGGTGAAAACCGACTAGGTAGGGTATGAAAACCGAGTGGGTAGGGTTTCGCAGACTGACTGAATATCACCAACGGCAGACCGAATGCAGATCGCAATCGGAGAATTCATTTGTAGAGAGTTTTTGTTGATGTATATTTGTATATACTTCCACTTCCTTTATACATTATTTCATTAATTTCTAACTGTTGTCAAAGTACAACTTATGTTAAAAAGAAAAACTCCACAGTGAAAACCGAGTAGTTAGGGTATCGCAGACTGAATGAATGTTACCAACGGCAGACCGAATGCAGATTGATATAGGAGAATTCGTTTGTAGTGATTTTTTGTTGTTGTATGTTTGTATATACTTCCACTACCTTTATACATTATTTCTTACTGGTTTCAAAGTAAAACTTATGTTAAAAAGAACAACTCAGACAAAAAAATCGTTATCATATGTTTCTTCGTGTATCTTTGTTCAACACGACACTATGTGAAACATTTCCTTGGTATTTACCATGGTTATCGATTTTTCTTCTATTCTGTGTTTTCAATGTAAATAAGCTTTTAAACACTTAGATTGAAGATCACTTTGGAGTTATGACGGCTAAACAAATGTTAATCGAAGTTTTTGAAGAGTTTTGAGTGGTTTAGGGTTTCGCAGACTGTATGCCGATGTAGCGCAGTGTTTTTGAAGAGTTTCAACTAAAAGACAAAGACGGCGCTGACTTAATTGTACGACAAAAGGGGGCACCGTCTTAATTAGGTAATATTAGTTTAAAAATATTTCCACAATATATATTCGTGCCTCAAAACAGTTGTTTCAGGCCCATGAAGCCTAGAAAGCTTGGAAAACACAACATTGACTCTTCTTCTACTTCCCCTCGGCAACCCTAGAGCAGAGGAGTGTATCTTCAATTTTGTCGATCTCTTTCTTCATTTCTCCGATAATTCTCCGATCTCTTCATTTTTCCGATATTTCTCCTTCGAATATATCATGTATATGAATGATTACGAGATGGATTTTCCTGCCATTATTTTTTCCAAAGGAAACGAGCCAGATCCAAATACCAGAATAAACTACAGTTCGAAGTTCAATCATCTTTCACTGGTGGAAGGTGAAGTGGGTGAGGAAGTGTGGGATTATGTCCGCAAGTCACAGCTAGGAGTTATTTGTAAGTTTGAGAAGTTGGGTTTCAGATGGAGTGCGAAATTAGTGCATCACCATCTTATTTGCAAACAATTGGAGTGTGAAAGCCCATTTGAGTTGTGGTTTTTGATCGCGGGGCAGCCAGCACGGTTCTCGCTCTTCGAGTTTGAAGAGATTACAGGTCTTAACTGTAATGAAATTACACAGTTGGATGGGTTGGTATCTTCTGAAGCTAATCACCAAACCTGGAATCGCTTTCGGGGTCTTCTCAAAATACGCCGTCCTAGCCCTTGTATTGAGGACATAGTGAAATTGTGTATGAAACATGGTGGAGATATAAGAAAATCTTGGTCCAGGGAAGATAAAATTAGGCTTAGTTACCTAGCTATTCTGTCTAACGGTCTGTTGGATGTTGATCGGCGTACCGAAATTCCCCTTAACCTAGCTAGGTTGGTGATAGATTTGGTAACTTTCGAAGGGTATCCCTGGGGGAGGGTTGCTTACAAAGATCTTGTTGAGCAGGTTAAGTTAGTAACTAAAGAGAAGATATGGCAAGACTCTTATGTTTTGAAGGGGTTCGTGCAAGTTCTACAGGTCTGGGCGTATGCTTATGTGCCCAAAGTGGGAGAAAATTTGGGAACACCTATAGCTTTTGAAGGTACACATCTGCTAAGATACAAGGGAAAAGTTGGCAGACCCGATATGGAGAAGATCTTCTCGAGTGAAGAGGTATGTATATCTTTGGCATAGTTTGTTGAAGTAAAAATGTAGAGTTTTGGCAGAGTAAGCCACAGTGGCAGCATCTGCAAAAAGACTCTGCCACAAGTTTACATATTCCCATCGCTAGACTTCTGGCAGAGTTACGCTGACTTCTGGCTGACTTCTGGCTGACATTTATGTAACCATATGTTGTATTGTAGGTGATTGTAACTACTATGTGTGAGAGATCCCGGGCAGAAATCTATCCACGTTGGAAAGGTAACGACGTAATAGATGTCAAGCTTGATAATCTCATCAAATACATTCTCTCTGGCCAGCCGTTGTCGGACATCAAATGGAGGGTCTCAAAAATGCCGCCAGTCCCAGAAAACCGCACTGGAAAAAAAAGGAAAGGAGATAATGAAGGAAAGAGAGGAAAAGGGAAAAAGAAGAAGGGAATTGAAGAGCGAGATGGGGAAAAGAGGAAGAGGAAGCGGAAGGGAATTGAAGAATATGAAGAAGAAGAAGAAGAAGAAGATGACGGACGGTATGTCATGAAACCGAAGTTCTCTGTAGCTAAAATCCCATTTACTGGTTCAACAGATTTCGTTGACATCATTGAATTTGTCCTGGATAAACAACATACCAAGTTTGACGCAGTTGTAGCTAGAATTGAAAACGCCAGACTTGAGCAGCAACGAGTAAATTTGGAACAGCAACGAACCAGCATGGAACAGCATACTGTTTTGGGTGAAACCTTAAACAAGTTGGCACAGGTCGTTGGAAAGCTGATGGAGAGGATGACTTGTTTCGAGCAAGATACTCGCTTCTCTAACAACAAACTAAAACCTGACAATCGCATGGTATGTCCAACTCAGCAATTGTTGAAATAAAAGCACTGGCATGATATGCGATATCATGCTCTATCAGATGTGGTAAAACAATAGAGGGGCATGGCATACTCTGCTTGCCTAGGTTGTATCATTCATTTATGTGAGACATGTAATTGTTATGGCATACTAATAATCGCATGCAATTCTATTCATCATTGGCATCCTTTAATATCCTATACGGCAGAGTATGCCCTTAAGGTGTAAGAGGTTGAAGCTGAGTTCATGTAACAGTCATTACTTTGAAATTTTGCAGAATGACGAAGAAGAGACGACGGTGGATAACAGAGGAGATGGCAAAGACAACGAAGGAGAAGGAATCAAGGTTGTTGGCTCTGGCTCCTTTTCAAATGAGAAAGTAAGAGATGGCAAAGAAAAAGTAACTGATAATGGCATCGAGGCAGAGGATGCCAAACAAGAACAAGTAGGAGATGATGCAAAAATAGATTGCAGTGAAAAGGCAGATGGCATCGAGGCAGAGGATGCCAAACAAGAACATCTTCAAGATATGTTCCATGGGGAAAAAATATACAAATGTGAAAAGGTAGAGGATGCCAAAGAAGAACATCTTCAAGATGATGGTAATGATGGAGATGGATATGCTGAAAAAAGTGATGGGAGTGAAAAGGCAGAGGATGCCAAAGAAGAACATCTTCAAGATGATGGTAGAGTTGGAGATGTTGAAAAAATTGATGGGAGTGAAAAGGCAGGGGATGCCAAAGAAGAACATCTTCCAGATGATGGTAGAGTTGGAGATTTTGAAAAAATTGATGGGAGTGAAAAGGCAGGGGATGCCAAAGAAGAACATCTTCAAGATGATGGTAGAGTTGGAGATGTTGAAAAAAGTGATGGGAGTGAAAAGGCAGATGATGCCAAAGAAGAACATCTTCAAGATGATGGTAGAGTTGGAGATGTTGAAAAAAGTGATGGGAGTGAAAAGGCAGAGGATGCCAAAGAAGAACATCTTCAAGATGATGGTAGAGTTGGAGATGTTGAAAAAAGTGATGGGAGTAAAAAGGCAGAGGATGCCAAAGAAGAACATCTTCAAGATGATGGTAGAGTTGGAGATGTTGAAAAAATTGATGGGAGTGAAAAGGCAGAAGATGCCAAAGAAAAAAAAGGAGATAATGATCCCAAAGCACGCCTTCAGGCAGAGGATGCCACTCCCGCATATGAAAGCAATGTCTGCATTAAGGATGCCGCTGCAGCAGATGAAACTAATGTATGCATTAAGGATCCCATTACGGCATTGATAACCAATGTTTGCATGGAGACAGTTGCTTCGACTGCTGAAGATGGTAAAGGCTCAGTGATTGACACTGAAATCATTGAAGAAAGAGGAAGAGGAAGAGAAAGAGGAAGAGGAAGAGGGAGAGGAAAAGGAAACTCCCAGCCAGTTAATATCATTGAACCATCAGTGGATTCAGTCCACCCAACTACATCTCAAATCGAAATATATGAAAACTCCAGAAATCTTCGCCAGACCAACTAGCTAACAACAAGGAGGAGTGAAAGGTTAAGCAAATCGACTGCGCTTCCTGTTGTACCTAGCAACAACATAAAACCAGTGGCCTAGAAATCTGCTTACGAAATTGTATTTGGAGATGTTGACAAAACACTGGTGGACAAGATGAACGTATTCAGAGCCGATGAGTAAGTACACACAACATATAAGATCGTCTATTTTATCTTGCAGTCTAACTTGAATGTTGATTTTCTTCGACAGAACAAATATTTATCCATTTGGAGGGAAAACAACGGCCCGTGAATTCTTCAACTTACTTTTGAAGCCGAGGGAATGGTTACACGATATGGTAAGTACATTCTTCCTCGTCAACAGTGGATCTGACAAAAGTGTTTATTTCATGTTTAGCTGGCAGACCGTTGTTGTTGTGTGTCTAGTAGACTCTGCTTTGGTGCCTAACATTTGTCCTTCTTTTATTATCAGCATCTTGACGCAACACTGAACTTGTATAGACTAAGGCTAAAGAGAAATCCTAGTTCTTTCAAGAGTCCGCAGATTGCTATATTGGATGCAGCATTTCAAATGCTTTGGAAGAATAGGTACGCCGAGTGGCTTGAGCTTGAAAGATGGCCTGGTGGTACTTACGAGAATGTACACGGTATTCTTCCAGCTTATGCCGCAACAAAGTTGGCCTGGGCAAAGACGTTGATACGTTATACTTCGTTCTACACGTGAGCTCGAATCGTTGGATTGGGACGGTCATATCATTGGTTGACCGGGTTGTCTACATATATGATTCCTTAAATACTCCAGAATCAGATATTGTGGCAGCGGCGAGGGCTTTTGCTGAAATGGTTCCTGCCGCAATTCATATGTGCTTTCCTCAAGACTATGATCAAGCAGCTTTTACAATCACAATTGTAAAAGACATTCCCAAAATGCGTCCACAAGTAGGTCATTGTGGAGTATACGCACTCAAATACATTGAGTGTCACATGTTAGGATTGCCGCTATCAGCAAGAGAACTGTGTAATGCCAAAATGATGACCTGGAGGACGAAGCTCACTGCGGAGGTTTTGGATGAGACATCTTCGTATACCGATCAACGCATGTGTGATGAGTCAATTATTGCAAGTATCTACGATCCCTACGACGTTCAAATTTAATTGCATGGTTAGTAAATATATGTATATAGTAAATAGGGAGATTTGTTCTAGTAAATATTACATCTTAGTAGAAGAGAACTTATTTTGCTTATTCTTCGTTTACACGCATCATCATAAACTACGCTGATAGATTGTAAACCGAGAATACGCAGCACCTGCTCATACTCTGCATCTGCTTTGCTTACACTCAGCATAAACATGGGCAGAATAAGTTCTCTTCTACTAAGGATGAAAAACACAAACTCTGCGGTGTACAAGCAGAATTTAAGTTTTTCCTTCCTTAGTAGAAGAGAACTTATTCTGCTTATTCTTCGTTTACACGCATCATCATAAACTACGCTGATAGATTGTAAACCGAGAATACGCAGCACCTGCTCATACTCTGCATCTGCTTTGCTTACACTCAGCATAAACATGGGCAGAATAAGCTCCCTTCGGACATTATCTCTGTCATTGCACGAAAACTTGGCCGCCTCACCTTGTGGAGAGTCGGACACATCTTCCGAATAGGGCGGATCGGTAGAGATGTAGTGTACAGTGATGAAGTCCTCAAGAAACTTAGTCTCGACGATCTATGTGAGGACACAGATAAAATTCTCCTAGACGGGGCGAATCGCAGCTTTTTTGTAAGATGCTTCAACGCCGGAAACCCAACTGCTATTTATTATGAGGCTACAAGACTCGTGACCGCAGAACAAGACATCAGCGTAGCCATGGAGCTTTTGGAACGGCTTGTCCCTTTCAGTGCTAACGCAACTTATCTCTGTGGAATGCTATGTGTATGTGCTGGACGTACGAAAAGGCCTGCACAACTTCTCAAATTATGTGTCGACGT
Organism: Pseudoturritis turrita; assembly: GCA_900406555.1. NCBI lineage: Eukaryota > Viridiplantae > Streptophyta > Magnoliopsida > Brassicales > Brassicaceae > Pseudoturritis > Pseudoturritis turrita. The sequence goes on along the minus strand of OVBL01001015.1, from coordinate 13,173 downwards.
ACACGCTGAAGGTGATTTTAATAAACTCACCAGGCTTGGGGAGGAGGTTCTGGATGCGGTTGTAGCTTTCTATCCACCCATGAACCATTCTTTTGCATCAACGTGGAAATACCCTGACTGTCCAGATTTGCCTTTTCCAAATTGTGCCACTGAGCACGAATATCAACCTGGATGCGAAAACTGCTACCTGTATTGGTTCGCGCCGCATTATATAGGAGATTTGAACTATTTCTTCTAATTTTATTTGTTTCTGTATTTATAAATCCTTGAAAAGTTATGATTCCGTAATTCAAGATGTGGATTTTAATTGAATAACATGTTTTACCCTCGGATTTGTTGAGCATATATATTTTTTGAATGAAACTAAAAGTAAAATCTATAATAGAGCACAGGAAGATTAATAGCAGATTACTGGATGATTCATGCAGATATCAGACGCAGAATTCGCGATACTTGATGCAGATGCAGACTCTTCGATAACAGATGCACACTCTGTGATACCAGATGCACACTCTGCGATACCGACTATTTTATGAGACCCACATCAAACTAAAGACTAACATAAAACAACGGAGAACCATAAATAAGGACAAATAAAAAAAGTTATAAACCAAGATTTGTTTCCTTGTTTAAATAAACTTGAAGCCAGAGTAAAGTCAGAGTGAAGCCAGAGTGAAGCCAGAGTGAAGCCAGAGTCAAGAAAATGGGCATGTTTTTCGATTGTGTCCTGCATTATGGCATTTTGAGCACCTGTGATGAATTTTTGGGCTACTCTGGAAAAGACTCTTTTTCATCTGTGGGGGTGGAGTACTCTGCGAAAGTTTAGCTTTCTGATTTGGTGTTTGAGTAGTCGGAGAATTACGAGATCGTCTCCTTCTCACCTTTGGGGATGGAGTAGTGGGTGAAATATTATCGCTGAATGGAGTACTCTGCTTCGTTTTCTTCGTAACGGATGGAGTCCTCTGCTTCGTTTGATTCGTTGTGGATTGAGTCCTCTGCTTCGTTTTTTGCTTTGTGGATGGAGTACTCTGCGAAGGTTCTGTTTTTTTCTTTTTCCATTGATTACGCTTGAACCGCTTAGCCTTTTCAATAGCAGAAAGGTATCTCTTTGCCTTCGGTCTACCGGAAGGTACTTTTATGACTGGTGGCAGATATTGTTCACTAATTACGTGTGGTGGTAGAATCAAATCTTCGTCTACAGGTTTTATAGGTTCTGAGTACGTTGAATACAAGTAGCCCTTTGTGAAATGATCATCCACCAGGGTAGCTTCATCAGTTTTCCGACTTAATGCTGCTTTAATCGCGTGCTCGCAGAGAATCTTCTCTACATCATATTGTTTACAAGTACAAACTCTCTGCAATCATAAATTTTAAAAAGGAATCGAACTCAGAGCAGATAAACAAGGCAAATGTTTCCTGAGACTGGCAGACTTGCTCAGGATACGTTTCCTGAAACTGGCAGTGATAAATAGCAAAAAAAAACTTACATACCTTCTGTAGATCAACCACACAATCATAATCTCCACCTGTAACATGGCTACAATTTGAATCAGTATGATGAACATTTAAAATTTCCAAGCTACCGTGTCTTTCATGCAGTAACTTTTCAACGTTTGGGGGGAAATTTGTTTTTAATGAGGCAGCTTTGTCTCGCCTTTCCACAAACCACCTTGACAACAACTTTCTAATACCCTCCACGAAATGTTTAACAGGAAATAATCTGTCTTCCTTAAGCGCGGCATTAATGGATTCTGCAATGTTGCTCGTCATTATACCAAATCTATCTCCTGGAAAATATTCACAAGCCCATAATCAAAATTCCGCCTCTTCCAAGTAAACTGCTAATTCACTATTCTGACGACGAATCACACCAAACAGTTTTTCAAAATCTACCAGTCGATATGCATATGCAGCATGACACACCAAACTGAGCATTGCGTTCTTTTTGCACTTTAAGATGAGGTTATTTTTGAGGTGATAGTAACATATTCCCCTATCAGCTGCGGGAAAACCTTCTCAATGGCCTTTGCGATTGATGGATGACGGTCAGAAATAATGGCCAAATTTTTATCATCAAGTATCACACCATGCAAATGTGTAAAAAACCATTCCCATGAAGCATCATTCTCTGAGTCTACAATCCCAAAAGCTATAGGAAATATACCAGCATAACACCTCTGTACTTTCCAGTTAGATGTGCTCCATCTACCACAACAACCCTCCTTAAGAACTCAAATCCTTTGATGGAAGCACCAAAAGCAATGAACAAATACTTAAACCTTTGTTGGGCATCACGTTCAAGCTTTGTAATCGTACCTGGATTGGCCTGCTCTATTTTGTATAGATAGGAAGGTAAATCCTGGTAACCCCTCTCAAAAGTGCCTCTGACCAGCTCTCGTGCATATGCCAACGCTTTATGCGCCTTCGTATAGTCTATGTCAAGATAATGTAGTGACTTAATACAGTTCATTACATGCTTAGGCGTGATTCCTTTAAGATCATTACCACCACTAAACCTATCAACATACATCTTTCCAATAAATTTTGCATTAGCCTGTCGTTGACGATACCTACAGACAGCAGAGCATGTATGAGCTTCTTTATATATCCGAACGAGAAATTCTAGAGATTCAGATGAAACTGACAGAGTCGACGCACGAATCCTCCAAGAACAATTAGGAACAAAACATTTCGCGATAAATAGTTTCTTCTTTGACGTGGCGATTTTGAAATCAAACTTCTCGATGACTGCAATCTTGCGTAATTGCATAATTAATGCTTCCTTGTCATCAAATATTTCGCCAACCTTAATGGATCCAGATTTCTTCATTGGTAATGGCTTCGTAGGCGTCTCATCGAATATATTGCAGAATAAAAGCGGCAGCTGCTGTTTCTTCGCATACTGTCGGCAGTCTCTGCTGTTGTTCGGTGGTGGCATCATATGCTCGTCTTTAACATTACCAACATCATCAAAATCCACACCACCATCCTCTTTGATATCACAAGCTTCATCTTTACCCGCAGCTTCTGCTTTAATTCCATCGTTTCTTTTCCATGACACGCAAAGCCGGATAACCTCTTTTTCCGCCATTGTGATAAAGTTTACAAGTTGCCTATCGTTATTCAAGAAGATAGGAGGTGTGTTGCTAGGCATTTTCTCCATGATATGTGTAGGAAATCTCGACTGCATTCATCTGCGTTTCCAAGTTGTAATCTTCACAAACAATGCGGAGAAATTCCTCATACTTGATTTGGTCTTCAACCGCAAACAACTTGCTTCCTTTGCTTGAATCAACGTCGAAATCCCAACCCATTTTTACCTTCCATTGTCCAAAAACAGTCAACAAATGCAATATTATCCGTAAAAAAGAGAATGTTCAAAAGATCTGCAACACACTATCTTAGAAGATTTTTCGCAGAGCTCTACACTTTGGCAGGGTCTTTTAGAAATAGCTCTGCCAAAGACGTACTAGAGCTCTAGACGCAGTTTAGAAGATGGTGGTTTAGATAACTAGTGTAATGTTTTGAAGTGTTACCTGTGTTCGTTCTTCCCGAAAATATGCTCACCTTCAACCCCTAGAATATCTTTAGATGTAAACAAAGATTGTCTTTCCGAAGAATGTACGTACTTTCGTTCAAAATCGAAGTCTGTAAACAATCTTATACTCGGATTTCGCTTCCGTCTCTTTGAAAATATGAAATCTCCCTTTGAGGGTGAAATCGAAATAGTAGATCTAGGTTAAAGGTGGAGAGGTTGAAAATGTTTATAGCAAACTCAAAAAAAGTAAGAAGTAATGGCATTCTTGTAATTATTGTGAAAAGAGAGGAGTACTTCAAAATCCGACCGTTTATATAATTTAGTTACGTTGCAAATGTCAAGCCATGCCCTGCGAACAGTATGCTACAGTCTGTCGAGCAATATCTGTCTTATGTCTACAAAAAAGCACACACAACATATGCCTTAAGTCTACAAAAAAGCACACACAATATCTGCCTTAAGACTACCACAACTGACACACTATATCTGCCATAAGGCTACACAGTTAGCAGAAGTTAAGAAGAGTCTGTCCAGCCTTAGCCTTAAGGCTACACAATCGACACACTATATCTGCCTTAAGACTACAAAATTAGCAGAGTTTAAGCAGAGTCTGTCCAGCTTTAGCCTTAAGGCTCCTCAATTCACACACTATATCTGCCTTAAGGCTACATAATTAGCAGAGTTTAAACAGAGTTTGTCCAGCCTTAGCCTTAAGGCTACACAATTCACGCAGACTCTGCCAAGCGTAAGGGTATTTTAGACATTTTCAAAAAAATGTACTAGTTCTACAATTTTCCCTACGAAGGTACCCCGCTTGACATTAAAGTTAGAAAACACACCATATCAACAACTGTCCCTTATAATTATACGTCTATTTCTTCTTTTCCATTTTTGTCCAATCATTGCTTTGTGTACACTTTTCAATAGACTTTTCTTATGATCCTCTTTCTTATTCATAATATCAACTGCGTTCACTGCATGCAAAAATATCACGACGTAGATTTGCTTTTCGGTTCCATCTTATTTCAGACATGACATAACTAGTTAGATCTCTTCATTGTCAGGTACCTGAATTCTTTCTTTGTCATGTATAAAGTCTCTTCTGGAGATCCTTCGTTCTCTACTGGAGATCGTTCAAGAATCTTTCTTTCTTCGATCTAGTTATTCTCAATTTCTGCTCCTTTTTCTTTTCCGAGGATTCTTATATTTGGAACCAAATAGGTCTATCACCCTTCATGCGATCTTTAGACTCACTAGCAGTTTGATATTGTCCTTCCGGGACATCAATTCTTATTGGAGCATATGCAGTTGGTATAGGTGACTTCATCACTCTATTTGGGTCAACAAAAGCGTCTGACAATTAATACGATAATTTAAGCTCTGTAAATGAATTATCCTTTGGACTTCTAATATACAATCTTTAGTCCGAGGATCATTGATAATTCATTCCAACTTATTTTTTTCTCCAGCTGTTTACTTTCTCCCCCTAATGTTGGAAAAACTGACTCATTACAATGAGAGTCTGCAAATCGAGCCTTAAATAAATCCTTCTGGGATGGCTCTAGACACTTGGTCGTCATTCATATCCAACATATATTCTTACCTCTTTTGAGGTCCCATCTTAGAACACTATGGTGGAGCATTTTGGACGTTCAAAGATCATATGGGAAATATTTGGTTTCTAACCCAAAACCAATTATGATGGGGATAACTATCATTTACTCATTGGCTTGATGCGAATCAATGCTTCTAAACCATTTTGTGTATGAACATGATATTCTAGATGTTCAACACTCATTCCAATGGACATGTAATAATCAGACTTTAAACATAATTTCACCAGCATTATCAAATCCACTTGCCTTTAGATAAAAATCTGGAATACTCGCGTACTTTAATCAATTAAGCAAGTAACCTCGCAAACTCCAAGTTGCGGATTGATAACAAGGATAAATATGGCAATATATAGTCGATGTATCCATCAACTTTATGCGTCCATCGAGTCAATGCGTCCATCAACTCAATGCATCTTTTAGAACCATAAGGTATCTAAAATATTTCACATAGTGGGTGATCAGCCCCATAAATGTCTCCTTGTATATTTACCAGAAAATTGATAGATTCCAAATTAGTTTGGCTTGTGAAAGTCATATTATCATATTGTTTTCTGAGCAAGCAAATATAATAAATCATTAGGAAGAATCTTCTGGTTCTTCACTGAATGTCCATATAATTTCCATAATTTCTCGAATCATCATTAAACCAGGATGACCAATCCGGTTAAGCCAAATATTTAAATTCTTAGTAAACTTCTGGTTTACTTTCACTATTAATCACTTACTCCCTCCAGGGGATATCATTATCAAAATAACTTTGTTTAGTCCATGATAATTAAACATGGATTTTGATAATAAAGCATGTGCTGATAAAGAAATAAACGGGATAATGATAGAAATTCTATAATATAGTATAGAAAATCTAGAGGTAATTTAACTAAAAACATATAAGACATGGTACGAGATCAAGAGGTTAGAAATCGAGCGTACCCGGAAAATCCAAAGCTAGCGATGGGAGTTATCAGAGAACGGGGGTCGAGGCAATCACTTTAGTAGTCACTTCCTTGATGAATTTTATTTGTCTGTTCATCATTATTGAACCGTAATGGTCTAACCGACTCATGCCAAACATTGAAGTATTCGGTAAACTTCTGGTTTACTATATTATTTATTTCCATTATACTAATCTTTTTGTAGTACAATCTAGTAGAGAATGCATGTAATTTCTCTAAGATACTTTTACTGCCTTGGGTATACTCGTGATTTGAAGGTATTCAATATTTTCTTCATTATTGTCGCAACATTGTTGGATTTGAAATCTCTTTGATTTACTTTATAAACGATTCATCAAGTCTATTTTGAGTGTGAACATAATCTTCTAGATGTTCCACTTACTATGGATGTGGGATTTTAATTCTCCCCCTCGAGATGATGACGCTTCAGGTCAATCAATCTCGAATTGAATCCCACCTCAGAATCAACAACATACCCAACTTGGGTTATGTATTCTATCTTACATTCTTTTAACTTTGCAGACTTGGGAGAGTATAACACATCAATTATTTCAAAAAGGCTTTCCATAGTCAATAATACATATGCTCTTCTGGAGCCTTCAATAAACTTTATACTACCAGATATAGTACTCACACTAGATTTTCTCGTCGTCAGATGAGAGAAATATCTCTTGTTTGTTACCATCTTTATTTTTCTCCTTCTTGTGAGAATATGAGTTCTTCAAAGAAACTCCTCGACTTTGACCATATCCATATCACATCCATATTCACGACCACTTTTATAAACACTTTTTCTGCTAGTGTTATTAGTGTGGTCCTTTTCTTTCTCAGTATATGATTTCTCATCAATAGCTCATTATTTTCTCAGGCATAGAGATGCAAAATATAAGTTCAGAATACTCTTAAATAATTTTTCATGGTGTTGTATCTTCAGGACAATATTACTTGCGTAAAAGGTAGATGATGTCTTATCTAGCATATTTGTATTAGCAATATACTCTCCACATTATATAAACTTTTCTGAATATAGTTGAGTTGTATCCACTTACAAACTCCAAGTCTTGTAGTCTCATATGTAATTAATCTCAACTAGTTCTACGTAATATCACATTCTGGTGATCATATATTTTCTTAAGAATTGTTCCAAAGAACTTGTAGATCTTTTATGGTCAAGCAATGAACATAATCTTCTGGATATGCCACTTATTGTCTATGTGAGATTCTTTAATTCTCACCCTCGAGATGATGAAACTTCAAGTTTCTCGAGATGATGAAACTTCAAGTTCATCCATCTCGAATTGAATCTCACGATGAACAAATATATTATTATTATTGTCTTTTTAAATTGAGACTAAGTAATAATCATATTAACATCATCACAATTCACTAGTTTTTCTATCATGCCATTAAACTAGATTCTCAATCAATCAATTCATCGAACAAAGGTCATATCACATATGCCCATTTTCATATAAATTATTTTACCTAATCAAATTTTAATTGACCATGTATATATAAAGCATGACGGATAAAAATACTTATCTCAACAAGGAAAAGTGCAGCGGAGATAGGAGATCTGACATAGAGATGGTGTTGGACACGGTTTATGTTTCTCAGCTGGTTAGAATCTCATGCAAAATCTCGTCTTATAACCCTGAGATATTCAAAAATTTGCTCATGGACACATGGCTTTAGTATTATTTAAATCAAAATAATTAAGTCCAAAATTTGGAATTACTCAGCATTAAACATCAAACATGAATTTCAAATCCACGTAAATAAATTTAAAGCATGATGAATAACATATACCACAACTTAAAGCAAACGAACAATATCATACTTTTCTCTGTGCATAAATTCTAAATTTTAATTATTCTGTGCAAATATCGGGTGAAACTATATGCAGTTCAATGACGGAAACCACTGCAGATCTGATAACAGAAAAATCTGTGCAAAATTCGGATGAAATAAAATTCCATTGTAAAACCCAAAGACATGGAATTGATTATGTCAAACTAATTCGATGAATAATAATACTCTATCGGTAGCCTTACTTATTTCTAATGAACTCAAGCAATCGTAGACTTAATTCCAAGTTCTTAAATGATAGTAGTTAAGCTGTTAAGTTAAAGCATCATTAAGTATCAGTATTAAGCAACGGAGTTCAAAACAACGATTAACTAAACCAATTCAAACCAATGATTTACCAAACCAATAAAGCAATCAACACTAAAGTTTGCAAAATTAGATTAAGCAAAAAATATTCTATTGTAGATCACAATTACCATGAATCGATCAAAGCATGTGTCAATATATTTTATTGTATGACAAACTAATAAAATCCTAGTTGGTAAAAGCATAAGCCAATCATATATAAATGCACTGTATAATATATTCATGATGTTAATAATTGAATACTATATAATTATGCAATGGACGTATTATAATACGAACACATCATCGTAACAAATAACAAATCAATCAGATCATAAATACTACTTATCTCGATGAGTGTTCTTGGAGACGGAGAAAGCCGGGAAACGGAGACGAAGTCGGCTAGGATTTTTGGTGGAGATCTTTTGTTTAGACGGCTAGAATTTCATGTTTACTCAGTCGGTTAGGGTTTCGTGCTGATAACGTGTTATGAATAAAAGAGATGAGAGAATTGTGTGTTATTTCATGAATAACACAGCGTATGTATAGGGGTACAATAGCTTAGAGAACAAGTAGAACTTGGAGAACAAGTAAGTCTAGAACATTCTAGAACATGGGTCTAAGATGAGCCTATAATGGGCATCCATCTAATGGGTTCATAACACTATATATATATTAATAGAGTAGACATTAGGGAGAAAAATCCAATGTGTTATTCAATGAGTAATTTAAGGGACACATCATTTAATTTTAATCAATCAAAACATTTCAATTAAAAATATATGACATGGTGGAAATCTCTACATATTCTCATTAATTTTATAACATAAACTCATTAATACATTTTTCTACAAATTTAAGCACAACTAAATATAATATTTTAGACTTGCCATATCTATTTTTAATTTTTATTATATATTAACAAAAAAATTATTATTATGAAGATCAATTTAGACCGGGAAAAAATGAATATCAATTTTACACCTAAAAGATATTGAAATAAATAACATTTACATATTTTTAATCAATTTTACACATAAAAATATTAAAACTAATGACATTAACATATGCTTGATCAAAAGTATTTAATTTTATTATATTTATGCACAATATATATCATTTTGTACGTTTATAGATATTAGAAATCATATGCTTTGTTATACACGTTTAATATTTAAAAAGTTGTATATGTTAAAATCGATTCGTCAACCTATTTAATCATTTAATTTCGTGTTTGGCGTGGATCAAAATCTAGTATAGTATTATAATTGAGTTCACGAAACTCTATTACCTCAAACTTTTACCATATAATATGAAAACTATAGAGTTATATGATCGAGTAATTAGAGCCTTAACATTGTAGGCGGAGGGACAATTAAACCGGAAAAAGGTGGTAGCAAATCCTCCGGCATCGGAAGGATCCATAACGATCGGAGAGGCTCTAGAGGCAGCGGTTCTCACGGCAAGGAATAAGCCGGTGGAGTGGAGCGACGCAGCCGCCATACAAGCGGCTGAGGTTAAAGCCATGGGACGGAGCAACATCATGCCCGGAGGCGTTGCGGCTTCGTCTCAAACGCTGCCACTCTTAACGCTCGAGTCACCTCCGACGACGACAAGACCACGCTGGCCGATGTTCTCACTGTGAGTTACCTAAACCATGCAGAATCTCTTGTTTCACCTTGGTAGATGTGTCACCTGTGTAACTCGATGACTTGTGGAAAACGAGCTCATAGACATCCAAGACCGAATTAAGATATCGGAGCTGCACAGTGATATGACTGTGTCAATAGATAGTTCAAGTAGTTGTGCAGTTACCTTGACACAGTGAGACACAAGAGCTGTCTGCAGACAATTTATCGCTGCAAGTGATACCTCTTTACTCCCATTGAAAATGCTATTCTTAACAAAAGCAAGCGAAGACTCCCATCCTATAGACAGAGAATAGCAGATGGCAAGGTTAAATGGTAGAAAAAGTGGTAAAACTTTTGAAACAAATGAGTTGTTCAGAAGGAGATGGACAATGCAAAATACTTGGAGAATTTCGTTTGTCACCTATGATGGATAAGCATGTGCGCAGCTTGCCTCCTCGAGTACCGATTTCTTTTCCTTGCCATTCGTCCTTTGATGATGTTGCAGCCTACAAAAGAAGATTCACTGTCACAAGAGAGCCTCCTAAAATGAATGTATTGACTCTCTTTCCTCACCTTGTGAGAGGCGCCATCCAACATCGGGAAGACATAGTTCCACAAACAATCCTCCCACATGCTTTTTGAAAGTTTGTTCCCATGAAAATGTCCTGACCTGGAAAATTTAATAGCAGCCAAAAAATAAGATTGATGGAGCAGCAAATTACCCAAGTAAACTATTCACATTCAAAAACGAAAAGACTTAAAACAGCAATTTCTCATGATTGACTACTTGTATTCGAGCTTCAAGATCTGTCTTGTTGGAAATGCTAGCCATATGCTCTTCCCCGTCCTCACCACTTGTTGAAGGAAGGTGAGAGAGAGAGAGAGAGAGAGAGAGAGAGAGAGAGAGAGAGAGAGAGAGAGAGAGAGAGAGAGAGAGAGAGAGAGAGAGAGAGAGAGAGAGAGAGAGAGAGAGAGAGAGAGAGAGAGAGAAGAGAGAGAGAGAGAGAGAGAGAGAGAGAGAGAGAGAGAGAGAGAGAGAGAGAGAGAGAGAGAGAGAGAGAGAGAGAGAGAGGCGGTTAGTGAGCCAGATGCGGCTTAAACCAGAGACTCGACCTCGGCGATTGGGTTAGAGTCGGTCGGAACCTCTGAGAAGGGATTGCGGTGAACGAATAAAGGAGAGAAAGAAGCCATTTTTGTCAATAAGAGGGTTTAATTTCAAATCCATTTTAAAAAAAAATTCAAAAATACTAATTTTAATTTCTAAAAAGCAATTCTGAAAATTAGGGGCATAATAAGATTTTAATTGAGGAAATTTGTAAAAATATTACCAAAATTTTGTGGATTTTGAAAACTAACCCAAGTTTTCAAAAATTTGAAAACTAATTTTTTTGCAATAGATTATCAAAATATTCTAAATAAAAAACCAAATATATAAAGTGTTTTTAAATAAAATTATATTATCATTAGATAATTACTTATATTATACAATAATTTACAAAATAAAAAATATATCATTTCGCGTGATTAATTAAAAGAAAAAAAAATTAATTACCCACAAAATATAAAATCATAAAAAATTACATATGTGAAAAGATTAAGAATGGTGATCACCATAAAATTTATGATTTGTGTTCAAATTATATAATATTTAGTTCATTTGATTCAATCTCTCATGAATAGTTGATTATATTTGGCCTACCAAAATTCTTATATTTTGCACAATAATAATGGAAAAACATCATAAAAATCCTAAACTACCAAATTTCGGCGATTTAAAACATGAACTTTGGCGTGGACAATTTAAATCCCCAACTTTTGTTGACTGATTTTAAAAATCCTGAACTTTTGTTGACTAAGCCAATTTAGACACGACGTTAAGTCGTTGAACGGAACCAAAAAACGGAATTAATTATCCGCTGATAAACACAGTTAAGAAAATGACGTCGTTTGGATCTCTTTTTTAAAACATAAATTTTGCGAAACAGAGGATCGAACTCATGACCTCTGATTCAAAAACGAGCCTCATACCATTGAGCCACTGTGACTTTTGTTAAATTTATGAAAACTATTTATATATAACATTAATAGCTAAACGATTTTTATAACATAAATCCTAATTTTTATTTATTTATTTCGCTTCTCTCTTAAATTACCAAATGTATAGATACATATCGGCTTATATGTAAAGGAGCCATCGTCGTCGTCTTCCTCCTAACATGCTCCATCTCCTCCTTCTCTCCGACGAAGATTCCACCAGTATGCCAATCATAGCTCCGCCTCATCCTCCTCTTTCCATCTCTGCAAGCACTCACCCTCCGCGACTCTCGACCTTCTAATCCTAATCCTCGTTCTCTTCTCCGGCGCTTTCCTCCTCTCCTCTTACTTCTCCTATCTATTCCACTCATTCTCTCTCCTCTCCTCTCACTTCCCTTCCCTCTCATCTCTTATCCCTTTGATCTTCTCCGGTCATGATGAAGAAGATCCATCTGGAATCCCTCCGGCGTCTGTCTTCTTCGCCTTCGCCGTATTCTTCGCCGTGACGATTGCGTTCCTCGACATATGTTGCGGACCCAGATCGAGGAAATGTCAGAACCCGAAGTGCAAGGGTTTGAAGAAGGCGATGGAATTTGATTTGCAGTTACAGACAGAGGAATGCGTTAAATCGGGAGCTACTAAGGAGATCGATCGTTTGCCGTGGAAAGGAGGATTTTCTAATTGGGGATTTTTAGAGAATTAGAATTTATGTTATAAAAATCGTTTAGCTATTAATATTATATACAAATAGTTTTCATAAGTTTAACAAAAGTCACAGCAGCTCAATGGTATAAGACTCGTTTTTGAATTAGAGGTCATGAGTTTGATCGTCTATTTCGCAAAATTTATGTTTTTTTAAAAAATATCCAAACGATCGTTGTTTTACTTAACTGTGTTTATCAACGGATAATTAACTCCGTTTTTTGGTTCCGTTAAACGACTTAACGGCGTGTCTAAATTGGCTCAGTCAACAAAAGTTCAGGATTTTTAAAATAAGTCAACAAAAGTTGGGGATTTAAATGGTCCACGCCAAAGTTCATGCTTTAAATCGCCGAAATTTGAAAGTTGAGGATTTTTATGACGTTTTTCCCCAATAATAATTGATTAAAGGATTTACTTTTATGTTCTAGTATAAGGAATAGTCTTGTGTTATTGTGTCATTTACAGGTTGAGAGAGGGACTTGTAGGCTTAGATCGTCAAAAATAATGAAAATGTCATAAAATGTGAAACATTAACCAACACATAG
>OVBL01001014.1:0-178606 GCA_900406555.1 Pseudoturritis turrita | reverse complement strand
CCGAACCGCTATTTTCAACCGCCATTTTTCGGACTCAGTTTTTGGACACGACTGCTAAGGTGAGGAGTTTGGACTTGTGTTATTCACAATACCTAGTTATTCTTTTCCTTATCCGTTATATGCTAGGTTAAGGATGATTGCTTGAGATAGGATTATTGTTGATTAAGATGTTTATTAGTATAGTTTGATTTGATATATATAAGTAAAGAATGGTAAAGAGTAAGGATGATTGTTTGAGATTGTTAGAATATGATAGTTCTGCGGACGATCGCATATGTAAGCCCGTTGCAGAACTTTGTTTGTTGGACTACGGACGATCGCATATGTAAGCACGTTGTAACTCCATTAGGCCTTAGAGGGCCAGTGACGGGGAGGACAGACCCAAAACGCGAGAAAGGGGTTGGCTCCGCCGTGAGAAAATAAGAAAGAATATGAAAAGCTGAGTAAAGAATGTGGAAAGTGGAGTAAGATGTGAGACGTATACGTATGAGATAATGGTTCAATGATAATGATGTATGTAAGTATTATGATAGGTTGATTGTGATTAGGCATGCTAGGTTGTGTGTTGTTTGTGCCATTCTTAATTTAGTATATGCGTATAATGTTTGGAATGATTGTGTATTGTGAATCACCGTGGGTCGGCGTGGCCGCCTCCCTCACTGAGTAATTCATTACTCACCCCTCTTTTCCCCCTTTTACTGTGTGCAGGTCTATTTCTTGTGTTGCTTGTATTGCAAGCTAGGGCGCGAGACCTAGGGCTCAAGATGATCGGGATCGGGTGTTTTAATTTTGGTATCAGAGCCTAGGTTAGCCAAGCCGGTTCTGACCGGGGCTGGTCCTAGGTTAAAAATATTTTCGGAATGTTCCAAATAGTTTGATAAAATGTTTTTGGGAAATGGGTCCTTTGAGAAATCTACGGTCTCGCGCTAGAATTGTTTGGTCTGTTTGAAAGTCTAGTTAGGTTGAATGATTAGATGCATTGTAGTATTGTTTGTTTGTTTGGCTAAGGGAGTTCCCTTAGGCAGTTCTGTTGGAAGAGTGTAGCCCAACAATTTGTGCAATTTTGAAGTCACACCTAGTGTGAGTTCCGAATTGACAAGTGTTGCGGTTCCGGAGGCGAGCCATCAAGAAGACAAAGAAGAGTGGAGCCACACAAGCAACAATGGTGGAATTCTTGGAGATGTGCAAGACACTGCAATCAAGTTGTGAAAAGTGAAGGTACACATAAACCTTGTGGAAATGAAGATGAAGTGGAATGTGTTGAACATGGGCAATAGAAATAGATGATATGGTGAGAGTACATGAAGTGCTTGAGTTCGTTGGGATTTTAGCAAGTTTGAGCATTTGTGCTACGTCTGGTGAAGTAGAGCTCGTGAGTCTAGAATTTATTTATATTTATTATATTATATTGATTGAGTGTTTTATTTAAATTCCCTCGGAATGTGGATGAGTTAGAATGTGAAAGTGAAAGTAATAGTAAAGCGAAAGGAATGTTTAAGGCAAGAAACTGGTATGGGTTGAGCCTTTGGTTACGAAGTAACGTGATTAAGATGTTAGATGTGTGGGTAAAAGATAGAGTGATGTGTGAATGACAAGGATGCCGGTAAGAGACAATGACATGTAAAGAAAGCCAATGGACTCAAGGCTTGAGGATTATTGTGGAAATTTGGAGCTAAGCTTTGTGATTGTTTACCACTGCAATGCGGCTAATTCCAAAGAACAATGGACGGTTCATGGGAAAAAGTAGTTTGAGAAGAAATATGTTCGAGAAGGTTTGCGAGGCTCGTTACTTCGAGCTAGTTAATAAGGACGGTGAAGGACATCATGTGTACTTGTCGCGTCTAAGGTTAGGATGGATTTCCCAGTTGATTTCTAGTGGAGTGGAAGAAGTATTTACTATAAGATACAAGGGGCATATAACCCAAAAAGAACGGAAATCTCGGTGGGGTGTTAGGGAAGCATCGCATCAGTCTAGATAGGCAAAGGCTCTTCATAATGCATTGCTTGTACAGAAATCGGACACAAAGGAGTCACGGTCATTGACAAAGAATGGGAAGGAGTGGTGGTCCAAAACAGAGAGTTAAGGATTTTTCCTTCTCTAATGACAGTTATAAGAGGTATGGATAACATCTTGCGTTAACGTGTTGCTAGATAAGGAAGTCTGCAAATGTAATAGTTGTAAACGAAATACGACTCATCTGACGGGAATGATAACAGAGGTAAAATATACAAAAAAATGGACATGGGAAGGAGTTGGATGACTCATAGAAAGCCCTAAAGGTTTGGATATCATCCTATGAGGACACGCTGCTAGTTACAAACATTTGTGGTGCAAAGGCTATATGGAACTGGGGTAAGTGCGTACAACGATGAAGGAGTTATGGTAAGAGAAAGAGGATTTCAATCATACATTGAAAATAAAATGAGTAGCGTAGTAAGACCATGGTGGGAGCACGGCGATGAATCACTCACACTTGGATGTTCCACTGCAATGATCATGAAATATAACCGCTTGTTAATTATTATTAGAGTTAATCGAAATGGTAAGGACCCATTCTCAGTTAGGAAAGTAAAAGGCAATACACACCTACAAATTTGGGGATTAAAGATGATTTCTCGAACCATGAGTATCAGAATAAATAGATGAGTGACAAGTCTTACAAGGAACGATCTCCCTTGTATTGAGTTAGCACAAACGGAAGTCCCCACTACTAACGGAAAATAGGTAGGGACAATATAAGAAATCAAGTTTTGTTTAAAAGCCCTTGAAGTTATGGACTAAGACAATGAGACCATATTAGAGTACTAGTGGATGGTCGGGTTTGAATAGCTCCCATAGTGGAAGTGAAGTGCAGAGATGTGATTTTTCTTTTCAAGAAGTGGTCTTTGGAGTTTCAACATCAATGAATTACGGATGTAACCAGGATGAAGTGATGGATTGTAGGAATTTTTATTACATCAGGAATGTGTGTGGACTTGATGATGATTAGATCAGAAATTAGAAATTCAGGCGAGATGACATCAAAGTAGGACTCTTTGAGGTATGGTCTAAGTTAAAGTGGGGGAGACAAGAGATTCACGATCTCAAGGACTTATGAGTTTAGTTACTACAAGAGGTAGTGTAGTAAGTAAAGCTGCTAAGAGATGTAAAGAAAGAGGTTCATTATCGTCAGTAAATTTTTATATGGACAGAAAGTGAAAGGACATGGGAAATGAATTAAAAGAGATGCAGTGTAACCGAGAAAATGAGGATGTTAGCGCAAGAAATATGTTGAGCTATGGGAGATAAAGCGGTATATGGGATCACACGGATGACGAAATGAGTTGGGTATGTAGCCGAAAGGTTGGATCTACCAAGAGTTGTTGGATTCTCGGGAAATACTTTATGTATGAGTACTACGCAAAGTAGTCAGGAAATAAGAATAATCTCACCGACTTCACCGGAGGACCTAGAAAAGAATTTATTAGTGTGAGAATTACGTAAAGGATCTGAAGTCGACAGGAAACTAAAGATTGAAGAAAAAGAGTGGGAGCTATGTAAGTGTATTATGAAATAGGAGGCATACAAGAAAAGACGTTTGGACCAGAAATCGTTCGAGGACAAACCATTTAGAACCCTATAGAGACCAGAGCAGAAACAACACATGTCGCGGATTCGAGGACGAATCCAATTTAAGTAGGGGAGAATTGTCACATCCCCATCCCTAGCCCACTATTAAAAAAAAAAAAACAATATATATTAAAAGAAGAATAAAGAAGGAAAAGAGAAAAGAGGAAGGGAGAGAACGTGAAAGAGTTGGTGAAAAGAAGAGGAAGAGGAGAAAGAAAGGACAGTGCGTGAGGCAGAAAGTTAAAAGAATAAAGGAAGAAGAAGAAGAGGACAGATCGTGACAGAGAGAAAGAAGAAGAAAGAGAGAGAGGGAGAGAGAGAAATGAGGCGATCTCATTGAGATCGTGAGTGAACAAAGAGGAAACGTGAAGAGAAAGGGCAAGGAAGGAGAGGAAGGTTCGGTTTAGGTGAAGGAGATGAAAGAGGGAATATACAATGGTGGAGAACTCACCGAGAGAAGAAGATCAGAGACGAGTCAAAGAAGGAGCTGAATGGAAAAGGAGGCAGTTCTGTCCCGTTCTGTGGAAAGAGAGAAACGGACGGGAAAAAACAGATTGGAATCAAATCGAAACTTTATGGGTAAGTAGCCAAGTTATAGATCTTTCTATAGCCGAAAAACCGTTTGTCAATCTGAGTTATGGTCTGAAAGTTATTGGTGTTTATCATGGGACTTATCTGTACAGAGTGAAGCTGCGGTCAGCTGACTTCGCGTGCGTTTTACGACCAGTTCCGATGGAGTTAGATTATGATCTTTATATCCGTGGAAAGATCTTCTTGTCTAGTTTTTGGAATACTTTTTCCGATCTGAAATCTGAGGTAAGGTCCGTCTGAAAATCGATATCGAAGTTGTTCAAAAAACATAGTTTTGTGAACCTAGAATTTATCTAAGTATATTAATTCTGCTTCCAGTTTCAAGTTGTGGTTTTTGGAGGCGTTTTACCGTGGATACAAAAGGACTCTGACTACGATCTTGATATATATGGGAAGGTGTTGTTGCAAGGAATATAGATCAAGTTTCGATTTAAGATCCGATATAACCAAAATTTTTAAGTGACTTAATCCTAACCACTCATTTTAGGGTTTTAGTTAGATTTTTAATTTTTAATTTGGTCATTTAGCAAAAATCTCCCCTAAATAAAGCTGCAACGGTAACAAGATGCAGCCACGTGTACGTACACATGTGCCTCCCCAACGGTTACATTCTTCTTTCCTCATCTTTTTCTCTCCAACCAAACTCTCTCTCTCACTGTATTCCTCTCATGGAGCCTGCTCAGATCGATTGGAAACGATCTGTCTCTCTATCTCTGTGTATTCCTCTCAAGGAGCCTGCTCAGATCAATTGGAAACGAATCGATTCTCGTTTTGTTGAAGACGTGTTTTACGAACACATCAGAGCTCCCAAATGATTCGATTTCTTGGCCCCAAACCATTTAGACTCCATTGACGATGATGCTTGGTTCTGCAAACCTGTAAAAAATGTCACATCCCCATCCCTAGCCCACTATTAAAAAAAAAAACTATATATTAAAAGAAGAATAAAGAAGGAAAAGAGAAAAGAGGAAGGGAGAGAACGTGAAAGAGTTGGTGAAAAGAAGAGGAAGAGGAGAAAAGAAAGGACAGTGCGTGAGGCAGAAAGTTAAAAGAATAAAGGAAGAAGAAAAGAAGAGGACAGATCGTGACAGAGAGAAAGAAGAAGAAAGAGAGAGAGGGAGAGAGAGAAAGAAGGCGATCTCATTGAGATCGTGAGAGAACAAAGAGGAAACGTGAAGAGAAAAGGCAAGGAAGGAGAGGAAGGTTCGGTTTAGGTGAAGGAGATGAAAGAGGGAATATACAATGGTGGAGAACTCACCGGAGAAGAAGATCAGACACGAGTCAAAGAAGGAGCTGAATGGAAAAGGAGGCAGTTCTGTTCCGTTCTGTGGAAAGAGAGAAATGGACGGGAAAAACAGATTGGAATCAATCGAAACTTTATGGGTAAGTAGCCAAGTCATAGATCTTTCTATAGCCGAAAATCGTTTGTCAATCTGAGTTATGGTCTGAAAGTTATTGGTGTTTTCATGGGACTTATCTGTACAGAGTGAAGCTGCGGTCAGCTGACTTCGCGTGCGTTTTACGACCAGTTCCGATGGAGTTAGATTATGATCTTTATATCCGTGGAAAGATCTTCTTGTCTAGTTTTTGGAACACTTTTCCGATCTGAAATCTGAGGTAAGGTCCGTCTGAAAATCGATATCGAAGTTGTTCAAAAAGCATAGTTTTATGAACCTAGAATTTATCTAAGTATATTAATTCTGCTTCCAGTTTCAAGTTGTGGTTTTTGGAGGCGTTTTAACCGTGGATACAAAAGGACTCTGACTACGATCTTGATATATATGGGAAGGTGTTGTTGCAAGGAATATAGATCAAGTTTTCGATTTAAGATCCGATATAAACTCAGTAAGTTATATGTATTTCTTTCTGGTCAAGAAACACTCTTTCTGTCAAAAACCCAGAAACCTTATTTTGAGCTAAAACGCAAACGTAGGTCTGAAACGCTATTTTTAAACCACAACCGCCCGAAACGCTATTTTCAACCGCAATCGCCCGAAACCGCTATTTTCAACCGCCATTTTTCGGACTCAGTTTTTGGACACGACTGCTAAGGTGAGGAGTTTGGACTTGTGTATTCACAATACCTAGTTATTCTTTTCCTTATCCGTTATATGCTAGGTTAAGGATGATTGCTTGAGATAGGATTATTGTTGATTAAGATGTTTATTAGTATAGTTTGATGTTGATATATATAAGTAAAGAATGGTAAAGAGTAAGGATGATTGTTTGAGATTGTTAGAATATGATAGTTCTGCGGACGATCGCATATGTAAGCCCGTTGCAGAACTTTGTTTGTTGGACTACGGACGATCGCATATGTAAGCACGTTGTAACTCCATTAGGCCTTAGAGGGCCAGTGACGGGGAGGACAGACCCAAAACGCGAGAAAGGGGTTGGCTCCGCCGTGAGAAAATAAGAAAGAATATGAAAAGCTGAGTAAAGAATGTGGAAAGTGGAGTAAGATGTGAGACGTATACGTATGAGATAATGGTTCAATGATAATGATGTATGTAAGTATTATGATAGGTTGATTGTGATTAGGCATGCTAGGTTGTGTGTTGTTTGTGCCATTCTTAATTTAGTATATGCGTATAATGTTTGGAATGATTGTGTATTGTGAATCACCGTGGGTCGGCGTGGCCGCCTCCCTCACTGAGTAATTCATTACTCACCCCTCTTTTCCCCCTTTTACTGTGTGCAGGTCTATTTCTTGTGTTGCTTGTATTGCAAGCTAGGGCGCGAGACCTAGGGCTCAAGGTGATCGGGATCGGGTGTTACAAAAAAGCTCTTAGATATTGTAGGTTTTACTCTTATCAGGTTTAATGGCAAATTGGCGATCGCAATTTCTCACTAGTTTCTTTAGTCAAATCACGAGTCACGCTTACTTATAACCTAGCTTGATTCCTAATATCTATGGCGATTTGTAGACGGAGATTTAAGGATCAGAAACCCAAGGAAGAACGTAGCTCCAACTCTATTCATGTCCAATCGCCATGAAAAAAGGTACGGTCTCCTGATTTTTTCTCATCGTAAGTTACGGATCTGATAAAAAAAAATTGTGCTCCACTATTTCACTATGATTTCCAAGATTGTCTGTCTACTTTTTCATCATTTTTTGTTTGGTGTGGTTTCTGGAATTTTTTTGGTTAGTTTGATTAACGAAGCTTTCTCGAAATCATTGTGGATTCGTACACGGACTGGAACTATGGGAAGCTCACCGTGTAAGTCTGATCCGAAATTGGTCAAGTTAGTTCTCGATTAAGAAATATCCTCGATGTTATTGTATCATAAGTGCAGGGTAAGTCATAAAATGAAATTATGTATTTTGCTTTAGATGGTTCGAGGTTACTATTTAAAACATTACATATGGAAAATCTGTAGCGTCTTCAAGGCAATTTCCTAGTCGTCACTAATGTCGCTACCACATAGACCATCCTCCTTTTGTATGTGGAACAACGATTTATTGAACATAACTTTACCGGAAAGACGAGGATCAAGGTCTTTGATCATTCTTCTCTCTTTAGTTTCCTTCTTCATTAGCTAACTCTAAAGCTTTTATAATGTGTATATATACCATGAGTTAATATTGTTCAGAGTTTGAGAACTTGGCGTTTACTTGCAAACAGCTTCTGAAACAAGAGCCTCATGGGATCACTGGCACAAGAGTTAAGGCATAATACCCTGTTTCCTCCCAAGACTATTATTTGATTTCAATTTGATATAGACAAAGAGACTTATAAACAAAAAATTGATAGATAGAAAGTATAGAAGGACTGAGAGTTGTCAAGTGTTAAATCAGATGTGCTCTCGAGTTGTGTTTTTGAGAATACTGGTTTAATTGGTTTGTCTTATTCTCGAAATCAGGCTGGCTAATGGTGGATTGGATGCGGCTGCAAAGGATCTAGTAGATTCTCAAGGAGGCTGGTCAAACATTCTGGTATGGTTCTTGTTATGTTGCTACGATTTCAATCCCTAAATGTCACTTGGTTTTCTCATATTCATTTGTTGCTGTTTCTCTTTGCCTAGTGCTCAGAAAAGAAACTTGAGTAACATAGAAGAACCCTCTTGTATATGGAAGCATTGCATATAAAATAATCCAGAGGTTATTGAAACTTTTCTTGACATGCTTAATTAGTGTACATAATCTATTTGATTGCTTTAAAAGCTTTTACAAAACTTTTCAAGTGTTACTTTAAAGAGCAAGTCAGCAGCTATCAACTTAAGAAGGTAAGAGTCTGAAACTTAAGTTTCTCCAAGACATGTAATGACGTCATTGTCATATATTAAATATTTAAATAAATATAATGAACTTGAAATTTTTTAATTAAATATTCACAAACTATCTCACACCTAATGTCATAGTTTCTACAACAAATCAAAAAAGGATAATTGTCTTAACTTGTCTTGAATCAATATACAGTCAGACCAATCGAACTAAGCTAGACAAAGGGTGCAGAAGTTTCTGGAAGAACTTTCTTCTTGGAGTAAAACAAGACGATCAGTCTGCCACGAACTTCCATTTGTAAGTTATCCTTTTATTGATCCCATGATAAAATCTAATGCACAGAACAATATGTTTTTCGTAATGTCAGAATCTAGGCGATTTTGTACGCGCTCATCTGCATACCATTTTGGATTTTGCAGCTTAAAGCACAACAATCCTTGGCTAATAAAACATGAGAGATGAACTTCTAGAGAAAATCCAAAAACTAGAGCAAAAAAAAAAAACAGATTTATGGTAAAACATCAAAGCTTTTGCATGGTAGTATAATAGAAACATATTGGTGTCTTGGTTTCTATGGTTTGTATAGTACGTTGTAAGTTTACTCAAACCGGAAACACACAATGTCGTGTAACTCTCAGACACCATTATGCTTATTTCAGGTTTATCGCAATGGAGCTCTAAAATAAATGTGAGTCATCTTCTTGTTTCTTGAGTTGACTCCTTCTCCCAATATGTTTCTTCAATCTTTTTTTCCTACTTATTCTTTCATTTTGCTTGTAAAGTTTTAAGTTACCGTCTCTTTTCTTCTTTTGCAGAAAAAGATTATGTAGTTTATGTGATCATGTGAGTCCCAAAAACGAAAATTATCTATGGCCAGACAGGTCGTTCATGAGAGAACTGATCAATTCCCATTTGGTGGTTTGTTTCACTTTTATCTTGCAGCCAATCGAGTCCAAAGTTAAAATCTAGTTGGAGCAATCAAAATTCTTTTCAAAATGCAACTATTCACGCAAACTAATTTGTTTTTATGTTTATTGAAACTACAAAAGAGAGAATTTGTTTGATCTTTTGTGGTTTTCTTTGATTGTGAAATTTTGTTTTTGAAGGTCCAGTCATCTTTGACGTTGTTCACCCTCTCACGGGGAAGGACAAAGTCTCCAAGAAAATAATATCTCTCAAATGGGTCCGCTTCTCTGCATTTTTCTCCTTTGCTAGTGGACCAATTTTGACTTCCCAGGTTTCAACTTGATATTTCTCAGAAATTTATCTTTGTTACTCTGTGTTCAATATGGTGATGAACTTATGTTAATAAGTGGTTTTTTTGTTGCATTTAGGCACTGACGTCAGATTCCGACAGTTAGTTCATTTCACTGCACCGTCATGATCATGAAATTCAGATAAGAGTGTACAAATCTTTTGAGTTGGCTTTCATCTTACAAATTTATTTTCATCTTAAAAATAATATCTCTGTAAATTTATTTTCATCTTAAAAATAATATCTCATTAAATTTCTTTGATATCTTGTGCAGTTGGAAACTCTCTATCTCCTTTGGACCGTCTTAGCTTTTTTCCAAATATGTTCTCTCTTTAATCTTTGCTTGGTCATTTTGACTTTGCTCTTGGAGGTTGATCTTGTGTTGCTTTTAAAGCTTCATAAATTTTGCATAATCGAAGAGATTTTTCATTAAGTTCATGATCAGACATAGGTGATGCTTTTTCTCTTTCTCAAAGGTTCATATATTCGTGGGAATCATGGTTCTTAGGTTGTGATTGACTTTTGTATAAAACTTTGTTGATAGTGCGACCTCAAACAGTATACTGGATACAACTACTGATTCAGAAGATGCTTAGCACAAACACTTCCTTAGGTTGGTGAGACAATTGATACCAAATTCTTCCAAAAAGGGATATAATTTTGTTACGTCTTACGATTTAAAATTTGTATTTGTTTTGTTGTAGGATCAGGTTGCAAGTTACCACGAAACACTCAGCAAAACCCATAATATACTTTTCCATTGCAGTTGCAGGAACAGATTGATGTTCACGTCAATCTCGGTAATTTTCTAGTATTTTCTTGTTACCCCCACACACATGGAAGTAACGAGCTTTTCACGTATGCTTGCTTCCACACTTGTACAGCACCATTCAATGTCGATGTTCTACAATGGATGTATAAACCAGTGAGTAAAACCAGGGTATGTTCTTGCTCAAAAGTAATTTCATTTGCTTGAGTACAACTTCAAAGCTTTCTGTGTTACGGTTAGGGTATTTTGTATAGCCTGTTTTTCCATCTGTTTCAGGATTGTGAAGTACCATGAACCGAGTATTAGATTTTTGTAGAGGAAGGTAACATACTTTCGACATGCCACATACATATCCATTAACCAGTGAGTAATTTGCATCCATATCTTAAATAACCTTTCCAGTAATTTTACACAATCTTCTTTTCATATCCAACTCAAAATTCTTAATGATTTCCTATATGTGTGTGTTTTTTTCATCATAGGCGTCTATATGTCCACATTGTGATGGTGATGGTGAGGTGATTTTGAATATTTAAAGAATGTGTGTGCAAGAAAAGCATCAAACTCTAATTCCTCAGGGAGACAAACAACACATGTAGTACTCGATGTGAAATCATTCTTTCTGTTATGACATGTTTCGATATGCTTATTTAAATAATTGATACCACTCTTCATGATTCTTTTTTGTTAGACATTCGACAAGTATTTGTTAGCTTGCTTCCTAGCTTAATTTCTTACATAATGACTTTCTTTTTTAGCTATTGTATTTTTTTTTTAACTTCCTTACTTTCAATCTTTAATTTTCTTTCTTATTTTCTCATGAGTTATATTGTTCAGAGTTTGAGACATTGGTGTTAATTGGCCACCCAGCTTCTGAACCAAGAGCCTCTTGCGATCTCGGGCACAAGACTTAAGGCAGAATACACTGTTTTCCCCCAAGACTATTATTTGATTTCAATTTGATATAGACAAAGACACCTATGAACAAAAAATTGATAGATAGAAAGTATAGAAGACATGAGAGTTGTCAATGGTTAAATCAGATGTGCTCTCGAGTTGTGTTTGAGAATACTGGTTTAATTGGTTTGTGTGGTTCTTGAAATCAGGCCTGTTAATGGTGGATTGGATGCGGCTGCAAAGGATCTAGTAGATTCTCAAAGAGACTGGTCAAACATTACGGTATGGTTCTTCTTATGTTTCTACGATTTCAATTCCCTAAATGTCACTTGGTTTTCTCATATTCTTTTGTTGTTGTTTCTCTTTGCCGAGGGCTCAGAGAAGAAGAAACCTCTTGTATATGGAAGCTATATTAATAAACCAGAGGTTATTGAAACTTTTCTTGAGATGCTTAATTAGTGTACATAATCTATTAGATTGCTTTGAACATCTTTTACAACTTTTCAGGTGTTACATTAAAGCGTAAGTGGAAATATCCAGCACCTATCAAGTTAAGAAGGTAAAGGTCTGGAACTTAAGTATCTCCAAGATAGGTAATGACGTCATTGTCATATATTAAATATATAACAAATATAATGAACTGGAAAGACTTTAATTAAATATTCACAAACTATCTCACACCTAATGTCAAAGTTGCTATAGCAAATCAGATAAATTGTACTTTTCTTAACTTGTCTTGAATCAATATACATACAAAGGATTATTAGTCTGTACATTCTTTCTTATCATTCATTTTCTAGAACCTATAAGCAGTGCAGAAGTTTCTGGAAGAACTTTCTTCTTGCAGTAAAACAAGACGATCAGCCTGCCACGAACTCCCATTTGTAAGTTATTGTTTTATCGATCTAATGATAAAATCTAATGGACATGACAATTTGTTTTTCGTAATGTCAGAATCTGGGTCATCTATATACCATTTTGGATTTTACAGCTTAAAGCACAGGAATCCTTAGTTAATAAAACATGAGAGATGAAGTTCTAGAGAAAATCCAAAAACTAGAGCAAAAAAAAAAAAACAGATTTGTGGTAAAACATCAAAGCTTTTGCATGGTAGTTCAATAGAAACATATTGGGGTCTTGGTTTTTTTTATGGTTTCTATAGTACGTTGTAAATTTTCGTTGTGTTCTCAAAGCAGAAGCACACAATGTCGTGTAACTCACCGTTATGCTTATTTCAGGTTTATCGCAATGGAGCTCTAAAATGGTTGTGCGTCAGCTTCTTGTTTCTTAAGTTGACTCCTTCTCCCAAGTATTTTTCTTCAATCTGTTTTTCCTTCTTATTCTTTCATTTTGCTTGTAAATTAGAAGAAAAATATTACATAGTCTATATGGCCAGACGGGGTTGGTCATGAGTACTGATCAAACTCCATTTGGTGGTTTGTTTCACTTTTCTGTTGCAGCCATTCGAGTCCAAAGGTAAAATCTAGTTGGAGCAATCAAAATTCATTTCAAAATACAATTATTCACGCAAAGTAATTTATTTTTTGTTTTTATGTTTATTGAAACTACAGAAGAGAGAATTTATTTTATATTTTGTGGTTTTCTTTGATTGCGAATTTTTTTTTTGAAGGTCTAGTCATCTCAAATGTCTTTCACCCTCTCATGGGGAAGGAAAAAGTCTTCAAGAGAAGAATATCTCTCAAATGGGTTCCGCTTCTCTGCATCTTTCTCCTTTGCTCTTGGACCAATTTTCACTTCCAGGTTTCAACTTGATATTTCTCAAAAATTTATCTTTTTATCTCTATTTTCAATATGGTGATGAACTTCCGGTAATAAGTCATTTTTTTGTTGCATTTGGCACTGACGTCAGATTTTGACAGTTAGCTCATTTCACTGCATCGTGGTCTTGAACTTCAGATAAGAGTGTACAAATCTTTAGAGTTGGCTTTCATCTTACACATTTATTTTCATCTTAAAAATAATATCTCCATAAATTTCTTTGATATTTTGTGCAGTTGGCACCTCTCTATCTCCTTTGGACCGTCTTAGGTTTTTTCAGAGTACGTTCTCTTTAACCTTTGCTTGGTCATTTTGAATAATCGAAGAGAATTGTCATTAAGTTAATGATCAGACATAGGTGAAGCTTTTTCTCTTTCTCAAAGGTTCATATATTCGAGGAGGTTGTGATTGACTTGTGTATAAAACTTTGTTGACAGTGCGACCTCAAACAGTATACTGGATACAACAACTGATTCGGAAGATGCTTAGCACAAACACTTCCTTAGGTTGGTGAGACAATTGATACCAAATTCTTCCAAAAAGGGATATAATTTTTTTATGTCTTGCTGTTTAAAATTCGTATTTGTTTTGTTGTAGGATCAGGTTGCAAGTTACCACGAAACACTCAGCAAAACCCATAATATACTTTTCCATTGCAGTTGCAGGAACAGATTGATGTTCATGTCAATCTCGGTAAAACTTTTTCTAGTATTTTCTTGTTACCCCCACACACATGTAAGTCGTTCGTTTTTCACGTATGCTTGCTTCCACACATGTACATCACCATTCAAAGTCGAAGTTCTACAATATATGTATAAAACCAGGGTATGTTCTTGCGCAAAAGTAATTTCATTTCCTTGAGTACAACTTCAAAACTTTCTATGTTACGGTTAGGGTATTTGTCATAACCTGTTTTTCAACCTGTTTCAGGATTGTGAAGTACCATGAATCGAGTATTAGAATTTTGTAGAGGAAGGTAACAAATACTTTCGACATGCCACATACATATCCATTAACCAGTAAGTAATTTGCATCCATATCTTAAATAACCTTTACAGTAATTTTACACAATCTTCTAATCATATCCAAGTTAAACTTCGGAATGATTTCCTATATGTGTGTGCTTTTTTCATCTTAGGCGTCTATATATGTCCACATTGTGATGGTGATGGTGAGATCATTTTGAATATTTAAAGAATGTGTGTGCAAAAATAGCATCAAACTCTAATTCCTCAGGGAGACAACACATGTAGTACTTGATGTGAAATCATTCTTTCTGTCGTGACATATTTCGATATGCTTATTTAGATAATTGATACCGGTCTTCACGATTCTGATTTAGTTATTTTGTTAGACATTCGACAAGTATTTGTTAGCTTGCTTAACTTGCTTCCTAGCTTAATGTTTTACATAATAATTTTCTTTTTTAGCTACTGTAATATTTTTTTTTAAATTCCGTACTTTCAATCTTTAATTTTCTTGCTTATTTGCTCACAACTGTCTCACTTTTTCTTCCATTGAAATACGTATTTTGCTCTAGTTAGTTTACATAGAGAGAATTTTTAGCGTCTATCAAGGCAATTTCCTAGTCGTCATTAATGTCGCTACCACATGGACCATCCTTTTTGTATATGGAACAACTGTTTATTGAACATAAACTTTACCAGAAAGACAGGGATCAGGTATATGATCATTCTTCTCTCTTTACTTTCCTTCTTTATTAGCAAACCCTAGAGTTATATTGTTCAGAGTTTTAGACATTGGTGTTTACATGCAACCGAGCTTCCGAACCAAGAGCCTCCTGGATCTCGGGCACAAGACTTAAGGCAGAATACACTGTTTTCCCACAAGACTATTATTTGATTTCAATTTGATATAGAAAAAGAGACCTATGAACAAAAAATTGATAGATAGAAAGTATAGAAGACCTGAGAGTTGTCAAGTGTTAAATCAGATGTGCTCTCGAGTTGTGTTTGAGAATACTGGTTTAATTGGTTTGTGTGATTCTTGAAATTAGGCCGGTTAATGATGGATTGGATGCGGCTGCAAAGGCTCTCGGAGATTCTCAAGGAGGCTGGTCAAACATTCTGGTATGGTTCTTCTTATGTTCCTACGATTTCAATTCCCTAAATGTCACTTGGTTTTCTCATATGCTTTTGTTGCTGTTTCTCTTTGCTTAGTGCTCATAGAAGAAACATCTTGTATATGGAAGCATTGCATATTAATAAACCAGAGGTTATTGAAACTTCTCTTGAGATGCTTAATTAGTGTACATAATGTATTAGATTGCTTTGAAAAGCTTTTACAACTTTTCAGGTGTAACATTAAAGAGTAAGTGGAAATATCGACTTAAGAAGGTAACGGTCTGGAACTTAAGTGTGACACCGCCCCTCCGAGTAGAACGGAGACGGCATGTCCAAGGGCATTAACTTTAAAAATACAAGAAAACACTTGATAGTTCAATGCCACTTAAATCCCAAGGATCGTTTACAAATTATTTTACAAAATATAAACTTAAACTGTTAACGTAAACTTCAAAACGACAACGTCTTTTAAATAAATAAACCAGCATTTTCCCAAAACCATCACCAAGTCAATGACTACTGCTGCACGTCCTCGGGCTCACCTGAAAAAGAGAGGGGTGAGTAATTGGGAATTACTCAGTGAGTGTGGGCCCTAGGGACCCACGATATACCTCCTCAGATATTCATACCCACAACAGACGAAAGTCCAAAGCTAATACACGCAGCAAACACGTCCGAAGACACTCACAGATCAAGAAATGACTTCCTAGACCCAACTGGTGGCATATAGCGGCACACACGCTGTCCGTCCTCATGACGCTTATAGGCTCGTCTAGCCACCGACGAGGGAACTATGGTGCGCCACACGCCTTCCATATCCCCAACACACATATTGAACTATGGTGCGCCACACGCCTTCCATATCCAACACAAACACAAAGGCCAATCGCCTCAAGCCTACAGCTTAACCCAACCCGCACAATAATTTCCCCACACAATGCAAACACCCGCAAACATTATTCATAAATCATTCAACGTTTTCCATTTAACAATTCTATATTTCTAGGTTCGTCAAACATCAACTATTCTACAACGAGTTTATATTATATAAGTAATTATAATTGCGCATATTTATCCATATTCAATCAACAATCAAATACGTGTATTCATATAAATACAGCGTAGGTATACGCGTATTAACCGAAGACTACTCAGTATGAAATAGATTTAAATATAGGAGGAAGTAGATCACGACCAGTCCTCACCTTAGTCACTACGCGTCCCTTTGGTGTAGATTACGGAGGTTAGGGCGACGAATGGCGACAGATTCAAGAAGACGACGAGACGGAGTAGCTTCCCGACGACTCCGACGGCTTCCCAACGGTGGTTTTCCGGTGATGGTCAACGGCTTAGCAAAGTCAACAGCCCGGTCAAAGTCAACGGTCTGGTCAAAGTCAACAGCCCGGTTAAAGTCAACTGTTCGGTCAAAGTCAACGATCCGGTCAAAGTCAATGGTCCGGTCAAAGTCAACTGTTCGGTCAAAGTCAAAGACTCGGTCAACGGCTCGGTCGCGGTCAACGGCTTGGTCAACGGCTCGGTCAACAGCTTGGTCAACGGCTTGGTCAATGGCTCGGTCGCGGTCAACGGCTTGGTCAATGGCTCGGTCAACAGCTCGGTCAACGGCTTGGTCAATGGCTCGGTCGCGGTCAACGGCTTGGTCAACGGCTCGGCGACGGCTCCGGCGGTGGCTCCGGTGGCTCCGGCGGCGGCTCCGGTGGCTCCGGCGGTGGCTCCGGCGAACCCTTCTCTCTCCTCTCTCTCTCTCTCTCTCTCTTCTCTCTCTTCTCTCTCTTCTCTCTCTTCTCTCTCTCTTCCTTCTGATTTTGAAAACACCCCAAGCCCTCTATTTATAGGGATGGGAATTGGTGGGGGTTGGTGTAGGGCTGCTGGCTTGAATTCGGATGGGCTTGGGTCTAAATCCTGGTGGGCCAAAATCTTCACTGGGCCTGGGCCCCAAAATCCTGCTGGGCCAGGATGTTACAATTCTCCCCCACTAAACGGGAATTCGCCCCCGAATTCGAATCATCATCTAACGGTTCTCTAGCATCCTTAAAAAGCTCTGGGTAGTCTGCCCTCAATTCATGCTCATGCTCCCAAGTTTCTTCCTGAATTCCATCCCTTTCCCAGCACACACGAACCATCCTGGTTCTTTTTCCTTGGTTCTCCAATTCTTGACATACTAAGATTTTAACCGGTCTACTCACAACAGTCAAGTTTTGGCCCATGTCTATTGGCGACTGAGTTAAGATCAACTCTGGTTCTCGAACCACCTTTCGCAAAACTGACACATGAAATATATTATGAAAGTCTGATAACTCCTGTGGTAAGTCCAACTGATAGGCTACTGCTCCTATCCTCTCGATGATCTTATACGGTCCCATGAACCTTGGCCTTAACTTTTTCAACTTGCGGTTCTTATCAGTTCCTCTGAATGTCCTCATCTTTAAATATACGTCATCCCCAACTGCGAACTCTAAATCCTTCCTGCGCTGGTCTGCATAACTTTTCTGACGATCGTGCGCCTCTTTTAGTCGGTCCTTGAGTAAGTCTACTTGTTCCACTGTTTCTTGAATCATCTCGTGCTCTAAGTCTCGCCTCTCCCCCACTTCGGTCCAACACAACGGGGTTCGACACGGTCTCCCATACAGAGCCTCGTATGGGCCATTCGAATACTGGAGTGATAGCTGTTGTTATAAGCAAATTCGACCAACGGTAGATATTTCCCCCATTTTCTTTTCCAGTCTAACACACATGCTCTCAACATATCCTCAAGTGTCTGGATCGTCCGTTCAGACTGTCCGTCGGTCTGGGGATGGTAAGCCGTACTGAGGTGCACCTGTGTACCCAATGCTTCCTGGAAGGCTTTTCAGAAAATCGAGGTGAATTTTGGGTCACGATCCGATACAATGCTCACTGGTACTCCGTGTAATCGCACCACTTCATCCAAGTACTTCTGGGCCAACTGCCTTGCTCCATCTGTTTTCTTGATGGCAAGGAAATGTGCTGATTTGGTGAGTCGATCCACGATCACCCAAATTGCATCACTATTCCCGATCGTTCTTGGCAGCCCGGTAACAAAATCCATGGTTACCATATCCCATTTCCATTCTGGTAAGGGTAAGTTCTGTAACAACCCACTTGGCACTCTGTGTTCTGCTTTTACCATCTGGCATGTCTGGCACTGAGAAACCCAAACGGCGATGTCTCGCTTCATCCCGCCCCAGTGGTAGTAGCGCTTCAGATCCCGATACATTTTCGTACTTCCCGGATGAATAGAAAATTTTGAGGTATGAGCCTTACGCAATATCTCATCCTTCATATTTTTGTTGTTTGGTACACACACCCTGTTCATGAACAAGAAAGTCCCATTTTCGGCTGTGTGATATCCGTCTGCTCCATCGTTAATCAACTTCCTTAAGGCGTCGTCATGTTCCTGCATCTCACGTATCTTCCACAGTAAATCTGCCTGGCGTAGGGCTTCCAACCCAATAGCCCCTCCGTCAATAGATGTTGCACACAATCGCAAACTAGCCAAAGTTGCGACGAGCTCTTGTACTTCCTTTATCCCCGAGACATCCGTCTTCCGCCTACTAAGGGCATCTGCTACTTGATTAGCTTTTCCCGGGTGGTAGGTTATGTCTAGGTCGTAGTCTGCCAACAACTCCATCCATCTGCGCTGTCTCAGGTTCAAGTCTCCTTGAGTGAAGATATACTTCAAACTCTTGTGGTCCGTAAATACTTGTACCCTTTCTCCGTACAAGTAGGAACGCCATATTTTTAGAGCGAAAATCACTGCAGCTAGTTCCAAATCATGTGTCGGATAATTAGCTTCATGCGTCCTCAGTTGCCTCGATGCATAGGCAATCACTTGCCCCTCTTGCATAAGCACACATCCTAACCCTGTCCCAGATGCATCCGTATATACTACATACTGTACTCCCGGCTTTGGTAGCACCAGGACAGGAGTTTGTGTCAGGTGCCCTTTCAGATTCTCAAAACTCTTCATACATGCTTCTGACCAAACGAACTTAACATCCTTCCCGGTCAGTTTTGTCATTGGCTTGGCCATACTAGCAAATCCCTTTACGAACTTCCGGTAATATCCTGCCAATCCTAGGAAACTACGAACCTCAGTAGCATTCCTAGGCGTTGGCCAATTAGTGATGGATGTGATCTTTTCCGGGTCAACAGCTACACCGGCTTCTGATACTACATGACCCAAAAATCCAATCTGCCTTTGCCAGAAACTGCATTTGCTCAACTTCGCATACAGTCGTTGTTCCCGTAATTTCTGCAACACTATTCGCAGATGTTGGTCATGCTCCTTTTCATTTTTTGAGTAGATCAAGATGTCGTCGATGAACACGATCACACAATTATCCAAGTATTCTCGGAACACGTTGTTCATCATCTTCATGAAAGCTGCTGGTGCATTGGTTAGCCCAAAAGGTAACACAACGAACTCGTAATGGCCGTAACGCGTTCGAAAGGCCGTCTTCCTTACATCTTTCTCTTCTATTGGAATTTGGTGGTAACCCGAGGCCAAATCTATCTTTGAAAACCACGATGCTCCATGTAGTTGATCTAACAACTCATCGATCCTTGGTAATGGGTACCTATTCTTTATCGTTACCTTGTTCAACCCGCGATAGTCGATACAGAGTCTAAAGCTCCCATCCTTTTTCTTAACGAACAATACTGGTGCTCCCCATGGTGAACTGCTCGGTCGAATAAACCCTTTATCGATTAGATCCCCTAGCTGCTTTTTCAACTCGGCCATCTCTGCTGGTGCCAATCGATATGGTGCTTTCGAGATAGGTGTAGTTCCAGGCTCTAGCTCGATGGTGAATGCCCCTTCCCGTGATGGGGGTGGACCCTTTAACGGCTCGAACACATCTGCATACTCTGCTACGGCTGGCACGGTACTTAGCTCTGGTGCCGAATCTTCCTCACTCATGGAAATGGTGGCGAGGTATGCTTTGTTTCCTTTCTTCAATAGCTTTCCCGCCTGCAGCATCGAGATAATGGAAATTCCAGCATGTTTCTTGATCCCTTGAAAAACCAGTTTCCCTTCCATCCTCGGAATATGAACACGTGCCCGCAGACAATCCAGCACCGCTCTATACTTAGTCAACCAGTCCATCCCCAGAATCACCTCGTAGTGGTTCAGCTCCGTTTTTATGAGATCCCCGTGTAATTCGACGCCTTCGATTACAATAGGTACGCCTTCGAAAACTCCTGTGGACTTCACTACTTCCTTTCCGGCCGTTTCGATCTCCTTTGTTCTTTTAACAAACACGCTCACTATGGTCCAACACTTAGTCAGCTCTGGGCATACAAAGCTATGCGAAGTTCCTGTATCAAACAATGTATGGGCTGCTACTCCTCCGACCAAAACCGATCCAGCTATTGGTTCCTCTCCACCATGCTCCCCTGTGGCGAAGAGTCGGGGTCTGACCGCTTGCCTCTCTGGTGGCGGTGGCAACTGCAGCTGCCCGCGGCCCCGTTCTCCAGGCTGTTGTCCCACGAGCGGAACCATGCACTCTCTTGCAATGTGTCCAATCTGACCACATCTAAAACATGTGCTTTTTAGTGGCTGAACTACTCTAGGTAGGTCCACTCTTTGTGGCTGGATTGCAGTGCAATCCCTCTTGACATGCCCAGGCTGCTGACACCTGAAACAAATGACATTTTTAGAAACCGCTCCCGATGCCGGTGTCGAGTTCGCAGTGTCCCAATTCCTCTTCTGGGTCTCTGTTCCTTTTCCAGCCTTGGACTGAGCATTTTTAGCCAACTTATACTCTTCTTGTAGTCCAATTTCCAGCACAGCCGCGGTTTCCACCAAATCCACCATACTAGTGTACTTCCTTACCGCACATCGGTTTCTGAGTTCAATCTTCAGCCCCTTCTGGAACCTACGGATCAATTCTTGCTCATCCATACGTCTGGTTGTGAACCTCCTCAGACGATTGAACTCTTCTTTGTACTCTCTTACGGTTCGGTTGTCCTGACGAAGATCCTCAAAAGCACTCTCCATCCGATCCATGGCCTCTGGCGGAAAGTACTCCCGAGAAAACTCGCCTCTGAAGTCAGCCCATGTCAACTCATAATGCCCTTGTGTTCCTTCAATCACACCTTCCCACCATATCAAGGCGTCGTCCTTCAGGTAATGCACAGCCAGGTCCTTGCGGTATTCATGTGGACACCTGATTGCATCAAAGTTCCTCTCCAACTTCTTCCTCCAGTTATCTGCAGCTACAACACTAGCCTTTCCATCAAAAAGCTCCATTTGCATATCCCTCATGTGCCTCATCATTTCCCAGTACGACGGTCCTTGAACTTGCACAACAGGTGGTGGGGGTGGAGGTTGATATTGTGCTCCTCCACTCAGATTGTTCGCTGGTGTAGCCTGACGATGCACATTCCCTCCCTCTGTCTCGTTACGCATCTGATTTCCAAAACGGTCGCGGTATCTCTGCAATTCCTCTATCATGTCTGCAAGTATGGCAGCTGGGTTAGCTCCTTGGGTCGTCCCTGCTGGATCCGAACCCACTGGTCCATGCTCAGTGTTGTTCCCATTGATACGTCCTGTTGAAGCCGACTGGTTTTCTGTCCTAACTTCAGGCTCCACAGCCGCACTGGTTCTAGCAACACATGCTCGAACAACACGCGCTCTCTTTGGCGGCATCTGAACACAGAAATCAAGCCGTCATTCTCTGTACAAAAATTGAGTTACTGATACCAAAAGAAAACAGAAGTGAAGTCAAGCTAGGTGATGCTCTATACTTTTCTTTCAAAATCCCCCCGTTTCCCAAATGTATATATAATAGTTGAAAGAAAAATAATTTTTATGGATTAGTAACTTTAAAACTTGTTTTTAAAACAATTTTTTTTTTTTTTTTTTTTTTTTACAAACTGCCTCCCGGGTCAGAACCGGTTTGGCAACCCTTGGCTCTGATACCAATTGTGACACCCGCCCCTCCGAGTAGAACGGAGACGGCATGTCCAAGGGCATTAACTTTAAAAATACAAGAAAACACTTGATAGTTCAATGCCACTTAAATCCCAAGGATCGTTTACAAATTATTTTACAAAATATAAACTTAAACTGTTAACGTAAACTTCAAAACGACAACGTCTTTTAAATAAATAAACCAGCATTTTCCCAAAACCATCACCAAGTCAATGACTACTGCTGCACGTCCTCGGGCTCACCTGAAAAAGAGAGGGGTGAGTAATTGTGAATTACTCAGTGAGTGTGGGCCCTAGGGACCCACGATATACCTCCTCAGATATTCATACCCACAACAGACGAAAGTCCAAAGCTAATACACGCAGCAAACACGTTCGAAGACACTCACAGATCAAGAAATGACTTCCTAGACCCAACTGGTGGCATATAGCGGCACACACGCTGTCCGTCCTCATGACGCTTATAGGCTCGTCTAGCCACCGACGAGGGAACTATGGTGCGCCACACGCCTTCCATATCCCCAACACACATATTGAACTATGGTGCGCCACACGCCTTCCATATCCAACACAAACACAAAGGCCAATCGCCTCAAGCCTACAGCTTAACCCAACCCGCACAATAATTTCCCCACACAATGCAAACACCCGCAAACACTATTCATAAATCATTCAACGTTTTCCATTTAACAATTCTATATTTCTAGGTTCGTCAAACATCAACTATTCTACAACGAGTTTATATTATATAAGTAATTATAATTGCGCATATTTATCCATATTCAATCAACAATTAAATACGTGTATTCATATAAATACAGCGTAGGTATACGCGTATTAACCGAAGACTACTCAGTATGAAATAGATTTAAATATAGGAAGAAGTAGATCACGACCAGTCCTCACCTTAGTCACTACGCGTCCCTTTGGTGTAGATTACGGAGGTTAGGGCGACGAATGGCGACAGATTCAAGAAGACGACGAGACGGAGTAGCTTCCCGACGACTCCGACGGCTTCCCAACGGTGGTTTTCCGGTGATGGTCAACGGCTTAGCAAAAGTCAACGGTCCGGTCAAAGTCAACGGTCTGGTCAAAGTCAACAGCCCGGTCAAAGTCAACTGTTCGGTCAAAGTCAACGATCCGGTCAAAGTCAATGGTCCGGTCAAAGTCAACTGTTCGGTCAAAGTCAAAAACTCGGTCAACGGCTCGGTCGCGGTCAACGGCTTGGTCAACGGCTCGGTCAACAGCTTGGTCAACGGCTTGGTCAATGGCTCGGTCGCGGTCAACGGCTTGGTCAATGGCTCGGTCAACAGTTCGGTCAACGGCTTGGTCAATGGCTCGGTCGCGGTCAACGGCTTGGTCAACGGCTCGGCGACGGCTCCGGCGGTGGCTCCGGTGGCTCCGGCGGCGGCTCCGGTGGCTCCGGCGGTGGCTCCGGCGAACCCTTCTCTCTCCTCTCTCCTCTCTCTCTCTCTCTCTCTCTTCTCTCTCTTCTCTCTCTTCTCTCTCTTCTCTCTCTCTTCCTTCTGATTTTGAAAACACCCCAAGCCCTCTATTTATAGGGATGGGAATTGGTGGGGGTTGGTGTAGGGCTGCTGGGCTTGAATTCGGATGGGCTTGGGTCTAAATCCTGGTGGGCCAAAATCTTCACTGGGCCTGGGCCCCAAAATCCTGCTGGGCCAGGATGTTACATCTTTACTGACTTGAGCTTCGAAAAGCCATCGAAAACACCCCGCCATCTTAAATAAAAAAAACCTAAGTTTTCGTTAAAAAACATCGAATAAATACAATTATAACATTATAGATTGTGCATATTGAGATTTGACTTCTCCAATAAAAAAATGTAATAATAATTTAAGATAAATGCATCTTTTGATCATATAATAAATTAATTATTTTAATCTTTTTTCTAATACACAATTATTAAATAAAAAAAAATTGTACATATAAATAGTAGTCTAACTCACTATATATAATGCAACACATACGCGGAAAATCGAAAATTGAACATTTTTTAAATTTTTTTGTTAAGATAGTTTGATATATAAAATATATTATTATGTTCTTGCAATAAAATGAAAATTTAGATTAATGAATTATTTTTTACATCTTTGTTATAATCTTTTTAAAATTTTTTTATTTCTTTGCTATAACTATATTTTCTTTTTAATATATATATTTTTTTCCATCTTAATTATATATATTGATGATAAAATATTACATGAACTACATATAAGCCGGAGGCTATAGAAAAAATCCCGGAGACTAAGCCAACGGACCACTAGATCCTCGGAGCCTAAGCCTACGGATTACAAAATCCTCAGAATCTAACACTAGATCCTCGGAACCTAAGCCGACGGATTACAAAATTCTCAGAGTCTAAACCCTGCGAAAGGGAGACAAGAAATTTGCCAAAAACACAACCAGGATTTAAACCTAAAGGGAACGCAATCCCAAGTATGACAACTAAAAACCACAACTAGACTCGAGCCTGCTCATAACAACCAACGCCAGAAAGACAAACCAAAACCTTGAAAGATCAACTGCGAAAATATATCGAAAAGGCATAAAAACCCAAACAGACGATAGGCGGCTCTTTCTATAGCGAATAAATCTACCTCACCACGTAGCGGTTCCTAAGATACTAAACCGACAAGATGGATGAAACTAGAAAAACTGGATCTTCACACAAAACTCCCGGAATTGAC
The DNA here is from genome assembly GCA_900406555.1 of Pseudoturritis turrita. NCBI lineage: Eukaryota > Viridiplantae > Streptophyta > Magnoliopsida > Brassicales > Brassicaceae > Pseudoturritis > Pseudoturritis turrita. Next base: position 153,716 of record OVBL01001014.1, on the reverse strand, counting down.
GATGCCGAATAAACCCCGACTTGACGATGCCTAGATAGCATCCTTTGAACAATCCAAGATCTCGATCAGATCTATAACAACGTAGAGACAAAAATGAACCCACACTAACCGGACCAACCGAAATCGGACCCCGAATGGTACATGATCGAAACTGGAAATACCCGAGAGCCACAAAACCACACAAGGTGACCCTTCACCTCCAAAGCACGGCCAAAGGAAAACAGAGATAGGAACTCGAAGCGAGCCAAGCAAGATCCGAAGCAAATCCATATCTCAATCACCCACGAAGCAGCCATCTTCCCCCGGAGCCGATGAGACAGGCCAAAAAACGGCGAGAGAAAACCAGATTGAGACGCAGAGGGAGAGATCGCGACTCCAGGAAGATCGGACCCCTGACCACGATGGCCAAGACCGGCTCATCGTCTTCACTGCCCGAGACCAACCATCTCCCGAACCTTCCCTTTACCAAGCCAGAATTAAGGAGACAAAGTCTAACCCGATAAGAAGACCCATGGTTAAATCCAAAAAAACCTGAAAGTGACGAAAGAAAAAACAAGGGGCTACTGGCGTCGACGTTATGGAAGCCGCCGGACGCCGGAGCCAAAATGTAACGGAGATGAAATGAAGGTACTGTAGTAGAGGCGGCCTTTTGGGAGAAACTAGAGTTCTTTTATAGTTTGAACAAGTTGATATTTGTTTTTTTTTCTTTTTTTTTTTTATAATATTATGTATGAATATCTATATTAAAAAAAATTAAATATTTGATATGTATTAAAATTTGGTGAGTTATTAATACATGTTTTGATGTGTTGAATTATAATTGTGTCTACTTGTTGTATTGGGTTCAACTTTATATAATAAAGATTTACGAGAATACGTAAACTGTAAAATTCGATTTTTTTTTGCTGTAAAAAGCATGGGGTAAACTGTAAAGTACCAACAACAAAAAAGTAGACCAAGATTACGATACCACCACTAAATATATAGTTAAGAGAGTAATGAAGCATTGTGAAGGAATTGTGGTTTCTTTTGACACCAAGTTGAAGACAAATCATATGAGCTATCCAAAATATCGAATCACTTGTTCATCCAATTTCTTTCATCTTTGATCCCGAACATGAACACCCTAAGCCACTCCCGAATTCGAAAATTCACGCTTTTTTTTTGGGTTTTTGTTCACAAACGTGGAAAATGCACACAAGCTGCTCGACGAAATTCCCCAATTACTCAGAATGGGTCTGCGTCGCGTGGCTCTCACGTGATAAAGTCAGCCTCTTCGATACCTTACCGTCGATTTTCCCGCCTGGGCTCTGTTTTCTCTTCGAGACCAAGAAATCGCAAGAAGCTTGAGAATGGGTACTGTCCCCAACATGGAGACTCCTTACGTAGAAGAAGATGAAGAAGCACAACAACTCTATGAACTTGCCGGAGGTTACTTCGCTCAAGGAGATCACATCAAGGCCTTGGAGGTCATTGAAGATTCGATTTTGGCCAATGGGAAGGACAAGGTCCACCAATTACTTAATCTCCGGCAGGGTAATATCTTCCATGAACTAGCGATAAGACCAGAGAACACTGACGTGAAGTTCGCATTCTTGTTGGCTTCTGTTGAATGCTTTTCGGAAAACGATGGCTTTTCATCGTTTTGTGCTGTTTCACTCTTTGCTTTGGCTTCTTTGCTTGGATCATCCTTGTATTACAAGAAGTCTGTTGACAAAGCAAAAGAGTATTTGTCTATTATGGCTTCTTTTGGTCGCTTGAATGCGAACGAGCAGAAGAGTCAAATGGAAATCCAGAGTTTACTCAAACTTGCCGAGTCAAGGATCCCTGGTGCCAAGTCTTTAGTTGGTTCTCCTATGAAAAATTGTGAAACAAAAGTTAGGGAGTCAAAGAAAAATCCAGACCCGAGGAAGGATGAGGTTCAAAGATTGAGGTCGTATTGGGCGTGTTTGAATCTTGAGATCAGAAGGAACTTAATGAAAGTAAGCACTGCGGAACTTACAACTTATGTCGAGAGATTATATGGCAGAGAGGGGCGATATGCTTTGGAGCAAGTTCTCACTTCTGCCAGGGAAGACAGAAAATGGAGATTTTGGATGTGTCGAACTTGTTCGGACAAGTTCTCTACTACTGCAGAATGTAAGAATCATCTTGAACAAGAACATGCCGTAGAATTTAAACCTTCTTCGACAAAGGCTATTGCCCAGAGGATAAGTAAAGTCTGGGCTCGTAAGATAACATGTGGAGGTTGGGAACCAGTGGATGCAGTACCTGCCGTTGAAATGATTAAGAATCGGCTCGAAGATGTGATAGCGTTTGCATATGAGAATGGCTGGTCCAAAGACTGGCCTTTAGCTGCGGATGAAGAGCGCAGTAAGTTACTCCAGGAAATCAAATTGCTCCTTGTGTCGTTTTGTGACCGTAAAATTCTCTCATGTAGCGGTCGAGACTTGGTGATGCATTTTGTGGTTGCGCATTTTAAAGAACTTGAAGTTTCCAAACATGTTCTTACCGAGTGTCTCCTACTGGAAACACCTCAGAGTATATGTTTTTTGGAATCTCATGAACTCCATCAAATCCTGGAATTTCTAAAAAACATCAAGTGTGAAAGGGATGATGGCACATATCTTGTTTGCAGAGCAGTGGACAATTTCTGCAACGATACTCGAGTTAAAGAAAAGATCGACTTTGACCCTCAGTTTTCATTTCTGCTTCTGGATAAGAGACTGCTGCAATGCAAGATTGCTCGATTCGATGATGAAGGGACAATCAATGTTTTTGATCCCAATGTTCACTACGCCAAAGCACATGCTCATGGCGATGATATCTTATCCTGGTTAGCCGACCACTCCTCAGGAGATGAGAGATTTCGATTTCCCAGACCTATCAGGGCACACAATCTTGATATTTGGGTGGCTATTCTGAGAGTCATTCAGTTCACTTGTAGGACTTTGGAAACCAAATACGCAGAGAAATTCAAGCTCGGACATTTTAATGAAGTTCTTATTAACACCAAGAACTTATGTATACGCGAAGATGAAAGAAGAAGGAATATTCCGGAAGATCAAGGGAACATGTATGCATCTCTTCTATGCGATAAATATGAAAAGCTTTTAAGGACAGTCGCTGGAAATTCTCTCGAGACAAGATTAGACTTGTCTGCAGTACGAGATGTTCTCCTAGGAGTATCGTATCCGACATTTGATTTCCCCGATTCAGAAGATTCCCTGAATGTTATACGCGAGCACAAAAATCTCAGTGATGATAAAGTGTTGAATTCCATAGACCACCTGAAACTAGTGGTCACCAACAAGGTTCATTTCTGATCTGAATTTTAATTAACAATAGGATAACATAAATTTGTTATCTTAAAAAGTGTCTATTGATTTGCAGGTTCCTCTAATTGATTCAAAGATTTTGCTGATTGAAAATTCAAGGATTAATTTGTTGAATGACCTCACCAGACTTTCTGTTTTTGACTACCGCTCTTACATCCTTCGACCGCTGAAAGAATTCTTGCTGGTTGGTTTGAAACTTCGGTTTTATACAGAGATGAGAGAGCTTTCGTCTTCCCTCTGATTTGGTCTTTCACTTGTTCCTTATATTCTATTTGATGTTTCATCGTCTAGGATGGAATTGTAGATGTGGAATCCAAAGCCAAGTTAGCTGCAGCAAAAGCACATCTTTTAATTGAGGAGGAGAATAACCCACAGTCAAAGAAGAAGAAAAATAAAAGAAAGAAGGTCTTTAAAATTCTAAATTCTCTATTTGCTTTGCTGAATTTTCGGTTACTCGGTTGTATGAAGGAATGGTCTTCATGGTGCAACAGAAAACTTCAACGAGCATGTCATGTCCCCTTGATAAGACTGTTGAACAGTAAGTACCTCAAGAGTCCTTTTTGCATGTTGATAAACTGTTTTCGGTTTTACTCTGAACAAAACGTGTTCTTACATGTCCAGTGAACATTCTGTCAACCTTGAACCGGAAGGTACTCATTCAAGTGAAAGGGGTCAATTCGAAATTTCATCCAACACTGACAATCAAGAGGAAGCTGCTACAGGTGACCCTGGTTGTAAAAGAGCTTTTCAATTGACAGACATGCCTGAAGAAAATTCACTGTTGAAACATTTGGAGTCAGCACATGGAGCAGCTGCAACGAGACGCAATTCAGCTCTTGAGATGACACTGAAGGTAAAGCAGGCACCAACAAACATAACATTCAAAAGCTTCTACTGTTTCAGCTCATTCTTTATTTTCATGTATTAAATCTTAACTTCCTTATTTTCTTTGACAAATTGTGCTACTGCAGGCCCTTTGTAACATTAAGGTTCTTAAAGAGTATTTGGTGCACAATCAGCATCAATTTCCTGACAACCTGGAAGAACAAGTTCCTTGTGCATTACAAAATTTCTTTACTGCTTTTGTCTCGAAGCAGATAAAAGAAGAGGGACTCTACAGTTACCTCCTGGGAAACTTACTTGCTTCCCTAGAAGAAGTTCATTCCATGGTCTGTGCGGATAAATATAAGCTTCTAAGTTTTCTTGATAGTTGTTGTAAATGTCATTCTGGTTTTTTACTCTTTTCAGTCAAGGAATGCTGCTGAGCTACTCATATCCATCCTTGAGTTTTGGCCTTGCTGGAAAAGTCCACAAATAGAAAGCTTGGCAACTCGTCTTTTTACACTGGAAGAATATGAAAGAATGAGTTGTAGCAAATGCAGAAAGAAGCCAAATTATACAGAGCAAAGTTCTTATGGAATTGTTACGGCTGCAGATTCAATCAGAGACCTGAAGGTATGTTTCATTTATCTGTCTGTTTGTCTTTCCTACAGAAACTTGTACTACCCCTTAAAGAGCTGCTCTGTGGTTATATATACATGCAGTGTGCTTTTGGGAATATAAAATTTGAGGACATCCTTAAAGTGATCCGCATGGAAGATAAAATGTTATGCGACATTAAAACAGGAGGCTGTGGAAAGGCAAACTTTGTTCATCACATCATAAGTAGATGCCCGCCTATCTTCACAATCGGTAAGTTTTGAACATGATTGTGATTGTATGTACTCATATTCATTTATTGTGCACTATGATAAAAAAACGTTGGTGTTTTGTGGGTTTGCAACATTAGTCTTGGAATGGGAGAAGAATGAAACTGAAAAAGAAATATCTGAAACAACAAAGGCTTTGGAGTGGGAGATAGATATCAGCAGGCTATACGAAGGCTTAGAACTAAACACCAAGTATCGGCTTGTGTCAATGGTAAAATCTGAAACAGGGTCACAAATGTTTGTCCTATTGATCTTCTGTATATCTCTGTTACAGTTTCAGAATATGTGATGCAGGTTGGTTGTCGTGAAGAAGAAGAACACATCTGCCTAGCTTATAAAAAGAACCGGTGGGTCAGTCTCACTCTGAGGCATGAAGCTTTAGCAAAAGAGGTAAGACAAAACAGTTGCCTTTGTCTTTTTTTGAGTTGAGTTGAGAACTTTGACATTGTTGATATGTGTGGTGATGCCATAGGGTGTTGGTAACTGGAAGAGTGTGGTCAGATTCTGCGGAGAAAGGAAGGTTCGGCCAGAGATTCTGTTTTATGAAGCCGCCCGATTGATGGCCGAACAAGTGACAGAATTGTAACAATATGGGAACCCAGCATTGATGTACAAAATAGTGGGAGTTGTGTTCTTTGTTCTTATATGAAGCTTGAGAAAGAGTAACACAGACAAAAGTTAAGTAGAGACCATAGGATGAGTGACTTTTAAGGCTATATAACCAATTATCTGTTGGAACTTTTGTCGAACACTCATTGGGCCCGATCTATCTACAGTAGAGCGCACAAATAATAAATTGAATCCAACTCTTCCGAATAAACGATTGATTATATCATCAGATTTGTTTTTATTGTATCATATCACTTATTGGAAGTAAAAATCAAAGGCCTTCTCATCTTAAGAACTAAAATAGCTTTTTCGACTAGACTATGTTTGTTATTTGCTTCTGAACATGTGATTTTTGTTTAGAATATTTCATTTTTTATGACGACATTAAATATTTTCACCACACACAAAAAGAACTTCGCAGAGCTTTGTTTGATTAATCAACAAAAAAATGTGGTTGGAAGATAACACAGCACCATACATGACAAAGTAAAAGCAACCATAAACAAACAATGGAGATGTAAATTGTTCTATAATAATATGATTTGTCTAGAGATAAAATACCTTCGGAATTGTGTTCCCTTGGAAACTACATTTGTTCATCTACACAAAGTCCTTACCATGTACACAACGAGCAACGCGCGAGAGCATTGTGTAATCTTATAACAGACAAAAACCACAGATGGTTCAGCTCCCTAAACACACTTTTTATCTTCACTTTAGCATTAGTGCAACACGAGAGGCTTCTGCTTCATTCTCGCCTTCTTTATCGGTCTCTCTATCATCATCATTTCTCCTCAAAATCGACATCGATGATTTGGGACTTAGGTGGCTTTTTAGAGTTGCCCTTGTTGTTGTTGTTGCCGTCTCTTGAGAAGAAGTCGCCTTGTGGCTGCCACACTATGTTCCCACATCCCTCGCATCTGATGACTTGGCTCTTGTATCCTATGAACTGCCTCTTACATGCTGGGCATTCTCCCTGTGCACCACCAAACGTTATAACAGAGCTTTGAATAAAATTTGGTTCAAGAAACTTCAGCATACAGGTCATCCCGGAAATTAAATATCGGTTTCATGTCATATCATATACTAAATCGAAGAATGTAGACAAAGGATCTGAGTTTTCGTAGCTATATACCTTGATAACAAAGTTATTGGCTACTGCACCAATGAGAAGAGGGCCAGCAATTGGAAGAACCCATGTCGCAACTATTATCACTCGGAACAGCCATCCAGAGAGGGCAAACCAAAGAAAGAAAATAGTCTGGAGATGAAATCAAAGCATATCCAAGATTAGAATTATAGGCTTTGTCAAGTAGTAATTACTAAAAACCATGTATAATCAGATAAGTCATCAAACTATATGCCCATTTGTAAATTAAGCTACTCAATGAATATGAAACCCATGGAAGGAGACTATATGGTACATGCTTCCGTTCCTGTTATTTTTGGTACAGGATATATATAACTCGGGCCAGTGCTCATATGCCTGAAGCCTGATAATAAATCAACATCACAGAAACTAATTTTGGTTTTCATAGTCCTAGCCTCCTAGCCTGTTGCTTTTTATAAGATATTTATAGACAATGGAACCCAGAAAAAGGTACAGAACTCAAAGGCCAGACCGGTGAGCTTAAGCGGAAAAGATCTTATTGCTATAAGGATACTGCCTTCAAAATTTTCAGCTCCGGCTCTAGAGCAAAAGCAAAAGAAAATAGCAATGTATTACTTACAGCAAAACTTCCACCAAGCGGTGTATTCAAGAAATCACTGAATTGCTTCCTGTACTGTAAGGAAAAAACAGGAGGAAAAACTCAGCACAAGCAAGAGTGATGTAGGTACAAGCACGTGATATCATTGGTCAACTCTTGTCTATCACAGCACAGATAATTCTATTAAACCGACTAATTGCACAGGAATGATTCAACAACATCACAGTGTATACATAAGAAGTAAATGCTAGCCTTTCGGAGCATCTAATCCACAAAGCCCATTGCATCGAAAACAAATGACGAAAAAGGGAACAGAATGAAATCTCTTTACTTCAAAAGAATGAGCTTTATTTCCAAATGACCAGTGCCATTCTGCTCCCTTTGATATATGAGATTAGGGATAATCTCAGAAGCAAAAATCAAGACTCGAGAGTCTACTAGGAGAATAGCGAATGCGAATCTAGAGGAACTGCAAATCAAATGTCCTTTGGCATGAATAACATTTCTTTCTCAATTCTTACGATCCACTTCAAGTTGATGATATAAAAACTTATTTCTGCTTGCATTTGCTTCATTAGCAGAATCTAGCTGAAGCCGTCTCTATTAGTGTATTCTCTTTCAGGTCACTACTGGTATTAGCCATTTCCAGATTCTCTATCATATAGCAGAAGCAATTGAATAAGAGGAGAAGGCACCTTGGGGAAATTTCTACTCAAATCGACGGAGAAGCTGCGGACGCGAGGGCTAATCCCAAATTCGCGATCAATCTCACGAGCACGGTCACCGGCAGAACTTGCGGCGGAGCTAAAGCGGCGAGAGACGGAGTACTGGCGGTCGATGCGCTCGGCGGCCTTCTTGGCCTCAAAGACGAGTTGCTCGAAGCCATCGTTGGCGGTCCGCCACGCGTCTCTCCAAGCCTTGCCGGACTTGACGCTATCGGCGAAGCGGTCGAAGTCGCCTCGCTGGAAGGCCTTCACCTGCAGGAAGGGGGCGGCGCGTGAGGAGTACGTGCGAAGGCGCAAGTGTGGGTGCGGATAAGGCGTGGGCGGTGCGGAAGGCCACATGAAGTCGCAAACCTTCATGATAGTCGAAAGACCATGAGATTCCGAAGAGCGATTCTAGGAAGAAGAAGAAGAAGAAGAAGAGGACAAGGTTTTTGTTTGTGGTTACTCTTCGCCGTGGAGAAGAAGACGCAAAGACGCAGAGAAAGCTCAAGGAAGAGCCGATATGGAAAGATGTGCGGTGATAAAAACACTTTCGCCTGTTTTATGTTGATCAAAAAAAAAAAAAAAAGACTTTAGACCCCTTGTACATATTTCGTACCGTCCGGTTTAATTAGTTGTGGCAAAAATGAAATGTTCCTTTTTTTTAGTTTGGAAAATATCCATTTCACAAAATAGGGGAGGTGTAGTGATCCTGATCCTGACCAAGACTAAGAACTAGGTCAGAAATCAAAATGGGTGGATTAAGAAAAGAACAGTTGGGATAGCTGGAAGTTTGATCATATCAAAAATCAAATGGATCGGGTAGAATTAGTTTTTATTCGAAGGGACTTTAAGATCAAGATAGGTCGCTCAAGTCAAAGTGGCGATTCAGGCAAAAAGAGATTGAACTCGGTAAAAGATACTTAGAAAGAAGTTCTGCTCGAAGAATATTTCAAAAAGATTGAGTAAATCACAAGTTGGATCGAGATCAAGAATCGGCCAAATGGAACGATGTGACTTATGAGTTGAGATGGGCAAAACTAAGGACGTGGGGTCAAGGAAATGTTCGGGTAGGACGAACATTCCTAGGTTAGGTTAAGGAAAGAAAATTAGTCTATGTCCCACCAAGGCTATCTTTTTGGGTCGAAGAAGTTGAACCCACAGTAATAGTATTTACGGATACTATTCCATCAGAACATGGGGTAGATCCATGAATAGTCCGAACCACACGACAATTTATTCTGGTCGGGAATAGGACCCACCAGCCAAGCAAATGATTATTTGCCCAGCATGGACCCTACGGGTAAAACGATTTCTGATTAAATCAGAAAATAGGGCCAATGTACAGTAACTTTGATCGAAAAAATAGTAGTTAGGTCGAGAAAATGTCAGACTGGGCCGAGCAGTCATGACCGCGGGTCACAAAAACACAGTCCAGGGTCGTATCATTGAGGAAATTATACCATGAAGATCCTACTGTGGTATTTAATCGAGAAAAGACATGTGGGCCAGAAAAGTACATTTTACTCTGTGAAAATATTAACCGGGTCACGAAATAGGAAGTAATAGTACTTTTGGTCGGAAACCAGTGAACTGAATCGAAGGAAACAATACATGGGTCGAGGGAATCTACATCAGAAGGGTCACGGGTCAAGTTTGGATCGAATCATACACGAACTAGGACAATTGTGTTGGATGAACAGTACCGGGGAAGCATATTTTCGGAAATCACGCGGATGGTTGGCTGGGTGGGTTTTGACGTGCCAGATGGATTATCCACCCGTCCGGAAAACGAACGCTGCATGATTTTGGCTCGGCAGCTGGCAGGAAAGGATGACACGCACCAGTACACTCGTCGGACCAAGGTATACACACTGCAGTGTGCATGCATGACCAGATTGCTTATATAACTAGACCTTTGGGTACAGTTTTTGTATCCGAACATTACCCAGCAAAGCTCTGCTGTTTTTAGTTGAGAAGTCTGACCCGGCTGTCCCATTCCACCTGAGAAGCTCTGATCCATCTGTACCGCAATTCCAGTCCGAACCCTTAAAAAATCTCAACCCAAAAGCGTTACCCATCATATTAAGTATCCAACTATCTGTCCTGGATGCTTATAATGGGTTAATCCGGGAAGGTTATGGAGAAATACGGGTGAGTTGATGGGTTAACGAGAGTGAACCGAGCGTGTAGAATAAGTTTCTTAAGGGAAGCCTAAGGGGAAGCTTTGTCCGAATCCTAGGGATTTTTTCCTTAAGATTGGCTCGCGGTTGGTAAGAATTTAGTAACCAAATCCTTGCTTAAATTCTATCTAAGAATTCGGCCTAAGGGATGGTCCATTTTTAGTTCAAGTTGCTGGATCGTGGGAAGCTCTATCCTAGACCGTAAGCCGAGTTGGTGAGTCTGGGATGACGTGTGGTGATGAGTAGATCACACGATGAGTAATTATGTTTGAGCGCCTAGATTTCTTAAAAAAGACTAGGGTAAAACGGATTGTTGTGGGTTGCATGTGTAAGTCCAGGATGCATGTCATATGATGCATGCTACGACTTAGTTTTTTTTAACGAAATTAGCATGCATGCGTTATTCACTTAGTGAATTGACAGTTTGAGTGATGTTTGTTGCATGCGTTCTTCACCTTGGTGAATGAACGAATTGATTGATGCATGTATCCGGGTAAAGGGTCAATAAACGGATTGATTGGTGCATGTACTCGTGTAATGGGTTAATTGATGAATAGATAATGCATACGGGAATTGTTTGGGTAAATGGGGGGAAATTTACCTAAGGATTAAAGTACATGTCTCGAATAACCGGATTTGCGTAGTTCGTGATGCATGATAGTATTTATGCTTATTCGGTTAAATGGATTATATTCGTATTAACATTATTAATCGAATTGAGGTTCTTAGTAAAAATCTCTGAAACCGGCTAAGTGTGGAATTGCTGATTGAATCCGTGTTGAGTGTCGATTTGCATAATGAATTGTGTGTTGATGGTATGATAGTAATGTATGACGAATTTAATGAGATTTGAGTGATGATTGTGGGAAACGGAAATGCATGTAAAATTTCTTAATGAATGAACGGATGATGTGAATGTGTGAGATATTTCGTATAGGATCAGGACTACTGTTTGTTGAAGCATAGTATCGGATGTGATTAATACTTAATATGTGTCGTGGTGATAGAAGTTATATTTACATGTTATGATTAGATGCATGCGTAATAATAACTTAATGAATGTGAGACGATAGACGTTGCCGGGGGTAAGTTGCGGTTAACGGCCGAGTGGCTATGGGATAACCCGCGTGAACCATGGACGTGACTCTGGGTCGCTCTCGGAGAACCAGAGTTTGGTGTGCGGGCCTGCGTGGTCGGCCATCCCTTGTGTGTACCGGGAACGGCGACTTACCGTAAGGCCTTATTGGAAGTGACATGAATTGTAATGCATATAGCCTAGTGGATGTGTGGTATAATCTTGAGTGATTACTTGCATTGAGAATTATCGTGTTGAGTCGAGTTCGTGACTGAGTCTATTATTGATCTTGATTGCATTTGTAGTATAATGCTTGGTGAATTGAATATTGATTTATGCATGATGATTGTGGAGTGATGATTGTTATTTTAGGGTTCGAGATGGGATTGACTAACGTGTATTTTAGAAGGCCTGGTCTCACTGAGTAATGCTAGATTATTCATGACTCTACTTGTTTTTCAGGAAGTCATAGACGGGGGCTGTAGAGGGAATTCAGACGTTAGGAAGCCAGAAGTAGTTTTCCGTGTGCTTGTAAGATATTTTCCTTCAAGTATTTGGTTTTCTCGCATGGATCCATTGTATTATAATCGCGGTTTGAACCCTCCGGTTTTATGAAACCTAAACAATGTGAAATAAATAAAGCTTTTATGTAAAATTTTCTTTGCGGGTACTTAGTGATATTAGCTCTGTCCGGGCTAACACAACTCTATTCTCTGGTACGGGTTGGCAAGCCTTAGGTTGGGGTTTAGAGAAATGGTGCATAGGGAGGATTGACCGAGTCTCTGGATTTGTTCTAAGGATTTAGCCGATTCATCTTTTGTATCCATTGGTTGTAGCATTCACGGGCTGTCTAGTTCATAGATCGGTTCGGGGGTATTACAGGAGGGGGTAATAGTGTTCGATTCTAATAAAATACCGTTGATAATTTTATTTTTTTGAAAATTCATTTCAAACCCTAGCCGCATGAGAGAGAGAAAAGGGAGATTTTTCGGTCAACAGCTCCGACGTCTTTCATAGCGCCAGAGTTATGTCTATGTTAGTTTGTTTTTATGTGGTTTTGTTAGTTACAAATCGAAGACCCTATGTGATTTGTGACTTTTTTCCTTATATGGTGGGTTTTCTTCTCTATGAGTGGACGGCTAAGTTGGCGAATAAATGGATAGCCTAGATCCGGGAAGGTGATGAGGCTAGTATTCTTTTTCTCTACTTTGTGAGAATTTTACAGTAGATCTAGTCGTTTTGAAAATTGTTAAAGTACAAAAGAAGGTGAAACCCTATGGGTGTTGATCGGATAAATAAAATTCTTGAAGATGGTTTTATATCTTGAAACTGCTATTCAAACAATGAAGACGATGAAGCAGATTTGATGATCTAGCTTCATCTGTGAGCTATTCAAGTGTGTTTTTGTTTTTTTCCACAATCTTTTGGTTGTTGATTCATAACTATAGCCTTTATTGATGTGCGTGGAGTTGTTTTGCTTCTCGTTATCCGTTAATACTTTTTGGTAAACGGTAGTATGAATTGACTCTTTGAAATAAAGAATTTTTCAGTGTTAAAAAAAAAAAAACCATTTGGAACTCCTGCAGGTTTCGATTGAGTGGGGATCCATGGGGTACATGGGTAACTTGGTCGACCAGTTTCTGAAGTGAACTAATAATTATGGTGGTGTAACAAGTTTTAGGCTTGAGCTTTGATATAAATGGTTTAGTTCTCTGATTATGTTTCTTTGCTTAATCCCATGTGTGTATGTTTTTCTGTTTGTTGTGCAGAAACTAAAGAGAAGGGACGATACAAGCAAATAGCGAGTTCCCAAAGACAATGTGGCTAAGGTACGTCTCGGTGAGCTTTAACCCATCTCACAAGAGTATCAAAGAGAAGCCTTTTACAATGATCACACACCCCAACTCACACCACTCATCAAAAGAGAAGAACACCCAGAAAAGAAGATGAAGAACAAAAAAGAAGATGAAGATACACTCACCCCTTAAAAAGTCTTTTCTCTCACCCTCTCTCTTACTTTCTCTTACTTTCTCTTTCTGTTGTGAATTGCTTAACCTTGCTCACTTTCTCTCTCTGCTTCTCTTCTACTCTTCTTATAAAACCTTTACTTTTCCGTTAAACCCTTTATCCTAGTTTTTTCAATGAAACGCAGGGTAAGGAGTCGATAATCTCCTTCTGGGCTTCAACCTGTGTTTGTTTCTACCTTAGGCCTTAATGTGATTTCTGGCCCATAGTAAAAAAACAGCAAGTCCATATGTCCTAAGTGTAATCGGATCTCACAATCTCCACCTCGATCTAAAAGAAATAGCATGCCGCCTCTCTTCTCCGTTCTCGATATCCATCGCCGGAAACCTAGCTCTTCTCCGAGCTAAATTCAGTCTCTGAGAACTCTCAGATGACTTCTTTCTTCCTCTAATTTCTTTACTGACAATGACTTTGTGAGAATGTCAGCCGGATTCACTTTTGTGTCAATCTTCGAAACCACAATCGATCCATCAACAACTACATCGCTGATGAAGTTCAATCGGACAGCCATATGCTTCATCCGCTCATGAAAGACACTGTTCTTCGCCAAACAGATCGCACTTTGCAAATCACAGAAGATTTCAACACTCTTATGAGGAAATCCCAATTCACAGGTAATTCCCTTTAACCACAATGCTTCTTTACCGGCTTATACTAATGTAATATATTCTGCTTTTGTCGTTGACAAAGCGACTATATGTTGCAGCCCAGAACGCCAACTCACTGTGTTTCCTCCAACTTGGAAAGCATAGCCTGTAATGGATCTCCTTCTATCAAGGTCAGCTACGTAATCACTGTCACAATACCTTTTCACCTCAAATTTATTTGATTTCTTGAAAGATAACTTCAAATTTGATGTGCCTTTGATATACTTGAGTATCCATTTAACTGCACTCCAATGTTCAGTGTTAGGAAAACTCATAAAGTGACTTACCAGACCAACATCATGAGCAATATCAGGCCTTGAGCCAATCATGGCGTACATAAGGCTCCCAACAGCGCTGGAGTAAGGTATGTCTCTCATGTGTAACTCTGCTTTAGCCTTATCTTCCTGCTTAGTACTAGAAAGTTTGAAATGACATCCCATAGTAGTAGTGACTGGTTTTTATTCAGTCATACCAAAATTTCTTAAGACTTTCTCAATATAAGTCTCTTGTGAAAGCAATAGGACCCCCTTACTCATGTCCATGATAATATCCATGCCTAGGAACCTCTTTGCAGGACCTAGGTCTTTCATTTCAAACTCCTTGCTAAAGATTTCTTTAAGCCTCCCAATTTCCTTCATATCCGTAGCAGCAATTATCATGTCATCTACGTAGAGTCGTAGATTGACATAACTCCCATCATCACATGTTTTGAGTACACACAAGGATCAAACTGACTTCTTGTATAGCTTTGTGTCTTCATAAACGGATCAAATCTCAGATTCCACTGTCGTGGAGAATGCTTTAACCCATACAAAGACCGTTTGAGTAAACATACCTTGTTACCCTTAGAGAAACCCTGTGGCTGCTCCATTAATATTCTCTCTTCCAAATTTCCGTGTAAGAAAGTCGTCTTAACATCCAATTGCTCCAATTCAAGGTCTAGATTGACCACCATAGATAATACCAGCCGTATTGTAACGTGTTTAACAACTGGTGAGAATACTTCATGATAGTCTATCCCTTCAATCTGTGAAAATCCTTTAGCAACCAACCTAGTTTTGAATCTTGGTTCCTCTACACCTGGAATTCATGGCTTGAGTTTGAATATCCATTTGCAACCAATTATTCTTTGTCCTTCTGGTCTATCTATCAAACCCCATGTATGATTCTTGATGAGAGAATCCATTTCTTCCTTTGTAGCTCCTGTCCATTTGAGCATGTTCTTCCCACTCACAGCTTCCTGATAGGTTCTCGGCTCCTCTTCTTCCATAAGTCCAGCCACTATCAAAGCATAGGCAGGTACATCACAATCATCAAACCTGCTTGGAGGTCTGGTTTCTCTTTTCTCCCTATCTCTGACTAAGAGATAATTCCGAAGGTCTGGTGATGAATTTTCAGAATCGGACTCTTCTTTAGATTCTTCTACAACTTGATCTGTCTCAGAAATGGCTCCACCTTCAGCTGAAGTCTCCCTTAAAGAATCTGACTCACCCTTGTTAGCATGATCTGTAGGTAGTGAAAATGTAACTTTCTTCTTCCCCTTTGAACTTGGTTTCTGTACTGCTTCATCAGGAACCTTTCCAATGTCTTTACAATATCTTCACATAAAGTAACATCTCTACTCACAATACACTTCTTCTCTTCACCACTTTATATCATGTATCCTTTAACACTCTGAGGATATCCCGTAAATACTCCTTTCTTAGCCCTTGGCTGCAATTTACCTTATTTCATATGATAATAAACCAGGCATCTGAACCTTCTTATGTGAGAGTATTATGGTTTTCTACCAGACCAAACCTCCTCTGGTATCTCAAAATTCAGTGGTGTAGGCGATGTCCTATTAATCATATAAACCACAGTAGATGCAGTTTCAGCCCAAAATGATTCTTCCAATCCTGTCTCACTGAGTAAGCTTCTCACCTTTTCAAGAATTGTCCTGTTGAGTCTCTCAGCAACTCCATTTTGTTGTGGAGTGTATGGACAAGTCTTGTATCTCATTATTCCATGATTCTTACAATGATCATCAAACATCTTATTGCAATACTCAAGACCATTGTATGTCCTCAAGACTTTTATGTTATTTCCACTCTGATTTTCCACAAAAGCTTTCCATTCAACAAATTTGCTGAAAGCTTCATCCTTAGTTCAGAGA
This sequence comes from Pseudoturritis turrita, assembly GCA_900406555.1. Taxonomy (NCBI): domain Eukaryota; kingdom Viridiplantae; phylum Streptophyta; class Magnoliopsida; order Brassicales; family Brassicaceae; genus Pseudoturritis; species Pseudoturritis turrita. The sequence continues at coordinate 137,562 of OVBL01001014.1, read as the reverse complement.
AAATACACCCAAACCTTTCTTGAGTAGTCATCCACAAATGAATTGTAGTACTGACATTTTGACAGGCTTGGAGTAACATTTGGTGATTCCCATAAGTCAGAATGCACATACTCTAATGGTCCTTTAGATGTATGTTTTACTGTCTTAAATGGCAGCTTATGAGACTTCCCTAAAATGCAATATTCACTCCGATTCAGTTATGAAATTTCCCCACATTTAATCAGCTCTTTCTTAACCAACAACTTCAAACCTTTTTCACTCATGTCCCAACCTGCTGTTCCATAAGACTGTCTTATCTCCTGACTTAACCGCTGCGTTAGCTTGTTCCAACTCTGGTTTTCCATCAAGCATGTACAATGTATCTATGTAATCACATGCCAGAACTTTCTTGTCATCCTTGAAAACTTGCATTATGTAGTTTTTGGATTTAAACCAACATCCATGAGTCTCCAATTGATCCAAAGAGATCAGGTTTCTTCTTGCTGTAGAAGAGTATCTAACATCAGTTAACAAAACTATTGATTTGTCGTAGTTAACTATCTTGATTTTACCAATGGTTGTGATTTCACAGTATGTATCATTTCCCATCAAAATTTTGCCTCCGTCAACCTCTTCTACATCAAATATTAGATCTTTCGTGAATATCATATGATATGAACATCCAGAATCCAAAACCCATCCATCTCTTTTTTGTCGTCCTAAAGCATTCAACATCAAAGGCTCAGAGTTCTTTGCCTTCCCAATGCTGGCCTCTGCATTTGAGTGACTGCCACTGTGTTGAAATCTCTTAGGACAATCCTTTTTAAAGTGTCCTTCATTCCCACAAATCCAGCAGCTTCTCTTAGGTTTGGCCTTGACTTGCTTATGTGATTATTTCCCTTTAGACACAAATCTCTTCTCCGGTCTACCACGAGCTTGAACAAATAAGCCTTCATTACTTGTTGTTGTTGGCAAGTAATTTCCCTTGGCTTTTAGATCCAACTCTATAAAGTAAGCTGATCTAGTTATCTCCTTAAGAGATATGGTATCTTGACCTCAGCCATATTTCAAAGGTATGAATCAATGGCTCAAATTTCTTAGGTAAGCTATTTAACAAGATAACAACTTGATCCCCTTCACTCAAATCCACATCCAGACTAGAGAGGTCGGAAACCAATTTCTTGAAGACATCCAGGTTCTTATCGTCCTCCATCTTGTAGTTGTAGAACCTTTGTTTGAGATAAAACCTATTTGGTAGAGATTTGATCTGATATGTGGACTCAAGAGCATTCCACATTTCATATGCAGTGCGTGACTTTATCACCTTTCTGAGCACTGGATCTATCAGGCTCCAGCTCAGAAGATTTTTGACCCTTATATCTTTGTCAAGTCTCTTAACATCAGTCATGACTTTTGTTATAACTCCTTCCACTTGGACCCTTTTCCATTTTGGATTCACAAGACCTCCTGGTTGGAGGACATAATCAAGTCCTAAGATTTCCAACTGAGCAAGCACCTTGTGTTTCCACACTGCAAAATCTCATTCTCCATCGAACTTCTCAACCTCAAATCTGCCTTGAGTAGGTTCCATGTTCTTCTTTTCCTGATATGATCACAATAAAAAAGAAAAAGAAAAAACAGCAACACCCACAATAATAACAACCAACACACATGCGTTTCTTCAATCAAGCAACAAATTTCAGAAACTTCACAAGCTTCAAAATTTATCAACTAAACTTTCAAAATATTCAAGGTTTACGAACTAAACCTTCAAAAGCTTCAAGCTTTACCAACTAAATCTTCAAAAGCTTCAAGCTTTATAAGCTATAATGCTTCAAACCAAGGCTCTGATACCACTGTAACAAGTTTTTGGCTTGAGCTTTGATATAAATGGTTTAGTTCTCTGTATATGTTTCTTTGCTTAATCATGTTTGTATGTTTTCCTGTTTGTTGTGCAGAAACTAAAGAGAAGGGACAACACAATAAAATAGCGAGTTCCCAAAGCCAACGTGGCTAAGGTACGTCTCATTGAGCTTTAACCCACCTCACAAGAGTATAAAAAAAGAAACCTTTTACAGTGATCACACACCTCACCTCACACCACTCACCAAAAGAGAAGAACACCCATAAAAGAAAATGAAGATACACTCACCCCTTACACAGTCTTTTCTGTCACCCTCTCTCTTACTTTCTCTTTCTGTTGTGAATTTCTTAAACTTGCTCACTCTCTCTCTACTTCTCTTCTACTCTTCTTATAAAACCTTTGCTTTTTCGTTAAACCCTTTATCCCAGGTCCTTCAACGAAACGCAGAGCAAGGAGTCGATAATCTCCTTCTGGGCTTCAACCTGTGTTTGTTTCTACCTTGGGCCTTAATGTGATTTATGGCCCATAGAAAAAACAGCAAGCCCATATGTCAAAGTGTAATCAGATCTCACATGTGGATCTCTGAAGTAATCAATGCAAATTTTGAGATAATTGATGCAAATTCGCTCTGTAAGTAATTTGTAGCAAACGAGATCGGATCTCATGGCGTTGGAATCAAACTTTCTCCAATTTACATGGGATCCAGATTGTAGGGATTCATATGGCAAAATCCCTGAATATATTTGGGATTCTCTATTTCGACATGGTTGATGAGATTGCGAATAGATCTATTCATGATCCCGCTTATTTTAGGCTCGATTTCTTTCCTTTGGTTTCAAATATGTTTGATGAGTACTTCTAAAGGAAAATATATTGTTATGTTGCGTCATTACAATGAGAGTCTTCTCCCATAGTTGAATATCCAAACAAAGCTTACATAATTTATGAGATTGTTCTTTGGCTTAAAATATTTTGTATGAATTAACTATTTATTAATTCTTTATTTTAATAATGGCTATTTCGTTTTATTTAGATGCAAGAAGTTGTGAAAAATGCCATATTAAAACTTTCGACGGGTATAGTCAACAGAAAATTTGTAGGTAAAGTACATTACATTTTACTAAATATATATTCTTAAATTCATTTACTTTATATATTAATTCTAATGTATATTTTTTTTCTCAAGTTTGTAGATCTTTCAAGCTAAATCAGAATTAGTTGGACAGAATGTTGTTGTCGTCTTCGCCAACAATGACGTAATAGACCTCGATGAAAGCACTCTTTCAAACCACTTTAAAGTGGGTTCGAGTGATTACTAGAGGGTCTTTCGGCATGCCTTTTTTGGTGGCGGCAACATAGGCGTTGAGATGAAGTGGAAGCAATCCGTCGACTTCCAATGGTTGTGTAAATCCTTCATTTGCACAACGTTGTCTCCGTTGAGACTCATCGCCTGTGCCCCTGCTCTAGCTATCTCCATGATGATGCACTGATCTTGGCGAAATGGATTCGTTGAGACCATTTGATTGGCCGTGTCTTCAAAATAGATGTCTCACGGTGTTCATCACACATATTCGTTCGACGGTTTTGGCAACAGCTCTTTGAGCAGCAAAAGACATTTTTGGGTGGTGTTTCGGTTGGTGGTTTTGTGTGGTTTTCTTAGCTATCTCTCATTTTCAGAATAATTTCCAAATTTTTCCAAGACAGTTGTGGGATTTGAAACTAGTACAATTGAATTTGTCGAGGGTTTGTTAAGGAAAACTGAAAAACTTCTGCGTATAAACCACAAAACGAAGATCCAAAGATGGTTTTATTGATAAGCTGTTTTGAAAAGCTTTGCGTACAAGAGTTTGAGAGAAAAAGTCTAGAGTTTTTGGCTAAGTAAATTCTGGATCCCCCTTTTTAGAGGATGTACATGAGTATATATACAAGTTTAGGTCGGTTAGGGCTATTCCCAAAGTGATAAGGAAAAATTCCTAATCTTTCGGGATATCCTTGTTCGTAGGTCGGTTGTATCTTTATGGGCCTTCGTCTTGGGCTCGTGTCTTTGCCTCATGGATTGGCCCATACCAAAGATTATGAATCGGCCCATGTGCTGAGGTCTACGGATCGGTCTATCGCAGAGAATATAAAGCCTACGGATCGGCCCATCATTGAGCATATGGATCGGCCCATCGTTGAAGCCTACGGATCGGCCCATCGCTGAGAATATGGATTGGCCCATCGTCAAAGGCTACAGATCGGCCCATCACTGAGAATATGGATCGGCCCATCGTTGAAGGCTACGGATCGGCCCATCGCTGAGAATATGGATCGGCCCACCGTCAAAGGCTACAGATCGGCCCATCGCTGAGCGTATGGATCGGCCCATCGTTGAAGGCTACGGATCGGCCCATCGCGCATATGGATTGACCCATCATTGAAGCCCACAGATCGATTGGCGTTAAGGCCCATGGGTCGTCTTCGTTGCTTGATGGGTTGGTTCGGTTCCTATGGTTCGATCCATTCCAACACTTAGTCATCTTTTTAACTGCTGATCTTAAGGGTGAAATCCGACCCCAACAGTTAGCCCCCCAGCTCGACAGTATCAGTGATGAGAGTGTCGAGGTAAAGAGAGTCAAAGTTAAGATCAACATTCGTGTATCCTATTGATATACACGCCGATCCGTGGTGTTATGTGTATGACGATCCATGACACAATATGTCGCATGCTCGTGCTGATCCATCGCATGATGTGTGCGCCTATCCATGGCACGATGTGAGCGCCTATCCGTTGCACGATATGTGCACCTATCCATTGCACGATGAGTGTGCCTATCCATTGATGTAAGGATATGATGCCTATCTGTTGTATGATGAGTGCACATATTCGTTGATGTTAGGATATGATGCCTATCCATGATGCTGAAGATGATGCCTATCCGTGATGTTCGAAAGGCATGCCGAACCGTTCAACGGACAATCCACTGATGGAGAGGTTGATTTCATTGCATGATTCGTGTATGCCGATCCGTTGTACGATTTTAAATCGATCCGTCACTCGTGCCGATCCCTCTTCCCGAGCCAAAGGGATAAGCGCATTGGGTCACGAAGAGTTGGTAGATTCGTTTGGCTCAGCGAATGGCCCTTCTTGCCTTGGTAGGAAAATTATTTATTCAGCTGGCTCCGATGAAGCGGGAAGTAGTGCTGCGAATCCACTCAAAATTGAGGTTCCTTTGTTGATCGATGAGCCATTCGATGGGACCGCTAATCCTTTTGAAGTAAAGATTAAAGAGGAAGATTGGAATTTTGATCTCGCCACTGTGAAGCATCGATTTGAGGCAATGACCTTGTTAACCGAAGAGACGTTGCAGATACTTCGGGCGTGATTTTCGATATTTGAAGAAGTTGAGTTAATCGTTCCAATGAAAGAGGAGCGAGCCAATGATCCTCCTCCTGGACACTTCACTTTATACGAAAGCTTCTTCCACCATTGTTTCCTCTGGTTCCCAATCTCCGGAGTGATCCTTCGTTTCTTGTGGAAACTCAACCTTGCTCTTGCTCAAATCAATTCCCGTGGAGTTCATCATTTGATCGGCATTCTAATTCGAAGTCTTGAGTGTGAGTTGGAAGTCGGAGTTAGACATTGTGTTTTCTTGAGATCTGCCGAAGCAAAACGAAGGGCGTTGTGATGTACAATATAGCGAACAAAGGCAAGAGGAGAATTATCGGTGGATTTTCAAGCAAGGATCATTTTTGGAGGGATAAGTTCTTCTTTGTGCCGATTTCTGATGCATTGGTGGAAGCAGGATGTACCTCTCTGGTCAAAACTGAATGGGGAACTCTTGGTAACCGACCTGTAGCTTGATTTGGGATGCGGCTTGGTTTTGTTGTTTCCGACGTGGTATTTTTACAGTTTATTGATCTTGTCTTCTTTTGTTTGTTTTGCAGCTTGCCAACTCATTCTCTCGCTTCCAGACGATCTATCTGAGGTTCAAGAACAACTCGCAGCTCAGAAGTGTGATTGGCAACGAGATTTTTCCTTGTCAAGAGTAGAAAGAGCTCGAGCCATCTTCGATGGTTATTTTCTTGAGGCTTCCTCTTCCTCTACCTCATCAGAAAACTCCCGATCCATGGCGCCGAGACCAACTTTCTGAGATAAAAAGGTTGCCCAGGCCAAAGCTGCTTGTGCGCCGATCCCGGTTGTAGCCGACCCGAATTCTAAATCTGGGAATCCTTCTAAACCGACTTCACGTGCTTCGAGGAAAGCTGTCTTGGCTGTCTCCAGACCTGATGAGTCCGACTTGGCTCATCATAACGAAAAAGACAAGGACAAAGAGAAAAGCAAGAATCAAAGGGCATCGAGCCGAAAGAGGGCTATTATTGATAAAGAAAAAGGTCCAGCCATCGAGCCGACTGAGAAAAGGCAATGGCGCAGCGATAAGATTTGCTCCAACCCCGATCCGATAGCTTCTGCTTTGGTTTTGGTCCTTCCTCTTGTTTTCGCAGCGCCTTACAACGACGCGTCATCTTCGGTGCTCCTCTTTTCGAAGATTACCTGCCCTAGAGCTCGCTTTCCTCCACCCGATACTTTGGTTAAGGAAAATGCCTATGCCGATATGGCTCTCCGCGGTGTTAAGGAAAACGACTGCCGATCCCCTTTTTCTCCTGTCTTCTTTTTGGCTCCGTATACATCGGTTTATATGTGTATTTTTTTTTTTCATAGTTCATAGCCTACCTCAACAAGATGGCTCTGGAGTACGAATCCGGTGCACGGAAAGATAGGGTTCGTGTTGATTACGCAAGGAAAGTAGCTACTGAGTTAGAGGATAAACCTAAGGAAATGGAAAGCTAGCGTTCCAAGGAGATGGAGAGGGCTTCCAGGATAGTCAACAATCTCCAATTTGAGTTGGACTTGGAAAAAAGGGTCGTACGGAATTGGATCGGCGGATTATACGATTGGAATAGGGCAAGGTAAAGCGTGAGGCCCACATTGCCAGTTTGACGAGGCAACTCGATGCAGCGAATGAGCTTCAAGCCGTCAAAGTGGAGCAAGCCGTTTTGGAGGCGAGACAAGAAATGGTGGCTAAGTTCCAGGACAAGATCCATCGTGCTTATGGGAAGATTGATAAGATGGTTGGCCAACCGAAGGAAGATATGCTGGACTTGGCGCAAGTCGAAATAAATCTTGAATTCATCGGGATGCTCCAAAGTGTGGAAGCACCAACCCTGGAAGACGAGATCAGGCAGCTTACTGAGCAAACGGAAGGACTCGAAGGTGCTTATGAGGTATTTGCCAAGCTTGCCGACGATCTGAAAGAGGATTTGAAAGTTTCTCCCGTTGCCACCGATCTGCTGAAGGAGCTTAACAACGGTGAGCCGGTTGAGATGGCTGTTGGAAGTATTGGTGTTCGTGATATGTCAGGTTCGAATAGAGGAACCCCGGGCATAGCTGAGCTAATTTCTAAGAGGACATCAGAGGACCCGACATCTATGGATTCGAGTGATGGCGAACCGTCGACGAAAAATACCGCCGATCGCTCTGCTGAAAAGACTGCCGATCCCTCCCTTAAGAAAGTCACCGACCCATTTTTTGAGGAGACCACCGAGCTCTTAGTCGAGAAGGTTGCAGAAGTTGAGTAGCCCCAAAAAAACCTTGCCTGAAGCTGCTCTGGTCACTGACCTGGATGGGGAGACAAGGGCCGAGGCAGCTATTTCTTAGATTTTTCCGCCGTTTGTAACCTCTATGTTTTTCGCTTTCGAACTTGATTAGATGCGGTGCCTGGATGGCTTTATCCATTGTCGTTCTTTTGACTTAGTGCATTTAAAATTTTGGCCTCGTACTCAAGGCAATATTTGTCTGGTACGAGATGGTTTAATGAATATGAGAAAGGTTTTAGTTTTCATGTGAGGTGTTTAATTTGCAGTCGGCTTTATCGAGCGTTTCTGAATGCTCTCGATCATTTTAAACTTCTTCTTGTAAAGAATAAAATACCTAAGACAAGCGACTAGCCATTTTTGGTATCCATAGTCTTTCGTTTAAAGATATTTAGACCAACGAATTGTTTGTTGGGTTTAGGATGAACATTTCGGTTTACAGGTATGTTAACGTAAACATATCCGCTCCGCAATGAACATAGATGTTTCGACCAACGATTTGTTTGTTGGGTTTAAGATGAACTTTTCGGTTTAGGGATATGCTACCGTAAGTATATCCGCTCCGACAATGGACATAGACATTTATATAGCGCGCTTTTAATCCGTTAGGATGTAATAGTTAGATCCGTAAAGGTAGTCCGTTGCTGTGGCCAGCAGCAACGAGAGTGAGATGAAATGTCTGTTTAGTTAAGACTTTGAGTAATCCGTAAAGGATGTGAATGAGATGCCTGTTTTTGTTAAGGCTTTAGTAATCCGTAAAGGATATGATTTGAAGATCTTAGCTTCAAAAAGCTTGCATTAAGTAGACGTAGAGTCTATTAAAAAGATGGGAGTATACGAGTACACTTCCCCCCTTTTTTGAAGTGGGGGCAGCTGAACCCATCCGAAGACGAGTTGCCTACGTACCCTTCGCAGGGATCAAGCCACCGCGTAGTTCATGTAAAGTGAATCAGTGATAGTACCTCTATAGGTGAATTGCGTTCCATGACCGTGGTATTGGGGCATCAGACATGTTGGCGAGTTCGTAAACTCCAGGGAGGACTACATTGTTGATTTTGTAAGGTCCTTCCCAATTTGCTCCAAGTTTGCCAGCGTTCTTTTCTGCTGTATTTTGAAAGACCTTCCGTAACACTAGGTCTCCTTCGTAGAACTTTCAATTTCGTACGTGAGAGTTGTAGTACTTTTCTGCTGCATTTTGGTAATTTTGGATTCGGACCAAGGCTTGATCCCGCCTTTCATTGATCAAATCCAAATCTTCAAGCATTAGTAAGTGATTGAGCCCTTCTTGTTCTGGGAGAAGTCTTCGGCGGATTCTGGGAAAATGTATCTCTGGTGGAATGACGCATTCCGTCCTGTAGATGAGGGCGAATGGAGTTTCTTCAGTGGCTCGCCGTGGCATCGTCTGATGAGACCATAAGACTCCTTCGAGTTCGTTAGCCCATCGTCCTTTCTTTTCATCCCGACATTTTTTGAGACCGTCGAGAATGGTCTTGTTCACTGCTTTTGCTTGGCCGTTTCCTTGCGGGTACCTTGGAGTGGATTTGCTAAGTTGTATCTTCCCTTTTTTGCATAATGCTTCGAATCTTGTTGAGATGAACTGTGAGGCATTGTCAGTAACAATTTCGTACGGGACCCCATGTCGGCATATGATATTCCTCCATACGAATCTTTCGACTTAAGCGTCCCTTATGCTGGTATAAGAATCCGCTTCGACCCACTTGGAAAAATAGTCTGTTAAGACTAATAAGAAGCGCTTTTGCTTTGACGGGTGGAGTGGTCCAACGATGTCCATAAACCATCGCATGAAGGGATAAGGTGATGAATTGTTGGAGCGTAGCGTTGACACTTTTCGCACTTTGCAGAAAACTTCTCACAATCCTTCACCATAGCTGGCCAGTAATAATCGTGACGCTTGATTTTGATAGCCAGTGCCCTTCCCCCGGAATGGTTATCGCAAGAGCCACCATGAACTTCTTCCATGATTTTTCTTGCCTCTTCTCCTTCGACGCATGTGAACAATGGCCCCGAGAACATCCATTTGAAGATGTTTCCGTCGAGCAAGACATATCAAGCCGCTTGAGATTTGATTTTCCGAGCCGCCCATTTGTCAGAAGGGACTCAGCCATCGTAGATGTATCCTCGGATTGCATCGAGCCATTTTTTGTCGCAACCATATTCCATTTCTTGCGAATCTTCGTTCATATCGATTGCTTCTCCTTAAGATGGAATATCGTCATTGAGGATGGGTTGTGGATCTTCTTCCATCATTACTAGGTCTTGTTTGATCGGAGGTGTGTCCGTCGGATTCCCTTCTTCGATTGTACATGATTCGTTTCGATTAGAAGGTTGTTTGCTCGACGTGTCCTCCATCTCGACATCTCCTTCGATTGTGTCAGTTTTCTCCTTTGCTTGCTTGGCTGCTTGAGATCGAGTGACTGCATTCACTGCCTCCGGAAGAGTTATTCTTGGGCGGTCGATGAATTCCACCGGAATTATTCGCTTAAGAGCCGGATCGGAGGTGGATGCCAGAGCTGCAAGTGCGTCAGCCAAAGTGTTTTCCCCTCGTGGAATAAGTGTTAGTGTGAAGTCTTTGAACCGTACAGCTAAATCTTTGACGACCTTTAGATATGCTTCCATACGGTCGTCTTTAGCTGTGTATTCTCCACTGAATTGGTTTACGACCAGCTGTGAATCACAAAATGCGTGAATGCAATCGATCTTAAGTCCTTGTGCGAGTTTCATTCCGGCGATGAGGGCTTCGTAATCTGCTTTGTTGTTGGATGCATGAAAACCTAAGCAGATTGCTTGAGTAGCTCGCCAGTTGGAGAAGTTAAACGTATCCCAACTCCTGAACCGTTTTTAGAAGACGATCCATCGACATGGAGTTTCCAAAGTGAGTTCGGGGCTTCCATCTTGATGCTTTCTTCGGGAAGTTCGATCAGGAAATCGGCAAGGACTTGTGACTTCATACATGAGCGCCCGCGATATTCGATGTCGTATTCGCTTAATTCTATTGCCCATTTGGCTAGTCTTCTGGATTGGCTTGGACTGTGCAGAACAGATCGAAGTTGGAAAATACTCAGAACCACTATCGAATGAGACTGAAAGTAAGGCCTTAACTTCCTTGCAGACATGATAGTAGACAGTGCCAACTTCTCCATCTGCGGATATCTGGTTTTGGCATTAGTGAGGGTCTTGCTGACATAAAAGATTGGCTTCTGCTCACCTCACTCCTCTCGAACAAGCACCCCGCTTACTGCTGTGGCGGAGATTGTGATATACAAAAATAGAGGCTCTCCCTCAACTGGTTTGACGAGCACTGGAGGGGTGGCTAAGTACCTTTTCAACTGCTGGAATGCTTCTTCACACTTCTCCGTCCATTCGAATTTCTTGTTTTTCATAAGGTGTCGTAGAAGGGAAGACACTTATCGGTGGAATGCTGCACTTCTTGTTTTGTGTTTGGAGATGTCTTTTGAATGAGTGCGTCGATCTGTTTTGGGTTTGCTTTGATTCCTCGATGGGTAACCATGTATCCAAGGAATTCGCCCGACGTGACTACATATCTGCACTTTGTTGGATGCCGGGACCGCAAGGCCTTGATGATGAAAGTGGAATCTGGATTGCATGCATGTAGATCGTTATAGCTTCCATTGTCTAATCCTTGAGCGATTGCACTTATGTGGAATGCTCATTGTTGTTGTTGTTATATATATGTGATTATGTGTGATTGATATCCTTTGGGTTGAGATGGGAATTGTTTACACCTGTTAGAGGGATCCGGACTCACTAAGTAATCTTAGATTACTTACGACTCTACTTGTTTTGTAGGTGAACCTAGCGGGTAGACCTTTGGGAAGCACTATAAGGACTTAGGATAACCAGCGGTAGATTGCTTGCCTCCTTGTAAAAAAAAACTTGTGTTTAATTTCAGATATGACTTATCTTGAGCTTGTAGGCTCCCGACCGACTCTAAGGATATTTTAATGTATTTTGAACTTAAGTATTGTAATATGAAAGTATTTTATTATATCTTAAGTTTCAAATGGTACTAGTCTAGTCCAGACGAACTAACCATTTAACGTGATTCGGGTTGGCAAGCCTTGAGTCGCTTTAGATGGGAAAAGACTAGTGGATAGTTGGACCCGGGTCGCTAGATTTGTTCTGGCAACTTAGGTCCGACCGTTCTCGAGTTTTGGTTGTGCCATTTTCGGTTGGACAGCTCTGGCCGCTGATCGGGGGTGTTACAACCTATTTAGGTGGTATCAGAGCATGGTTCTGGTCATGCTCACTGAAACTTGTTTTCAATAGGTCTTATCGAGTAACTATTGAGTCGCAAGAGGCAAATAGGATAAGCTAGTAGTCTTGTGCTATAAAATTAGGATGGGATGGGTTAAGACTTACCTTATCATTTGGTGCAAATGTGTTCCGGGGGTGAGAATTCTATTGGAAACGTGGGGATACCTGAAGGGATTAATCCCACCCTGTAGAGGTGGAACTTCCGAAAAATGTTATATCAGAGGACGAGGCAAGTAGTGCCCCCTGCTTCGGTACATGCAAATCCCGCAGCACCAGAGCCTGTGAACCCCGATCCAGTTGGGCGAGTAGCGAATAGTCAGTGCCAAGAGAGTTTTAGACGTAGGGGAGGATCGAGAGGATTGAATGACCATACCATGAATCCTATCTACGATATGCTGGATCAGATGAATCGACAGCTGGTTGCAAGAAACCCTCAAAATGCACATGTGGCTCAACCTGATTATATACAGTTGGTAATGATGGTAAAGAACATGGGGACAAGACCCTTCGCTGCTGTAACAGATCCATTCGTAGCGGATGCATGGCTACAGAGTCTTTAGAGAAACTTTACTGCAACGCGATGTCTAGAGGATTTCAAAATGGACGTAGCAGTACACTACTTGGAAAAAGATGAGGGTAATTGGTGGGAAAGTGTGGAGCCTAAGTATGGGGATACGAAACCAACTTGGCTAGAGTTTCGAGGCGAGTTTGAAAAGAAGTACTTTCCATCTGAGGCCAAGGACAGGCTAGAGGTGCAGTTCTTTGATTTAAAGCAAGGCAATCAGACTGTCAAGGAATTTGAAGCTGAGTTCACAAGACTTCGTCGGTATGTACATTATGTACAAGGCGATGAAATGCTATCATCCGAAGATTCTTGAGAGGTCTTAGACCAAAATTGAGGAGTCGGTTGCAAGTTGTAGAATTCAATAGTTTGTCTCATCTAATAGAGCGTGCTGTTAATGTAGAAGAGGGAATCATCGACGAGCAGGAGGATATGCTGCAGGTGGACGCAACTAAAATGGAGGAGGGGATCAATGAAATTCAGCAGGTTTCCCAACAACCTAATCAAGGAAATCCAACCAACGGGGAAGGCAGAACAACCGAGGAAAGGGTCGAGGTGGTAAGGGAAGTCGGGGAATATTAGCAGGAGCTTCACCACGAGTGTGTTATTAATGTGGGAAGACTGGACATATCAAGAAAGATTGCTAATGACTGAACCAGAGAGGACCCTCTGCTCCATCTTATATTATGTGCTTCTTGTATGGAGAACAAGGACATTACACAAGCACCTGCTCGAGTTAGCACCCAACTTCTTACGGAAAGGGAAAGACGATACTCGGGTCAACACTGAATCTTTGTGAGGGAGAGCTGCCCATGAAAAGACAAGCCGTTGGCCGTGTGTATAACCTCTAAGTAGAGAAAACCCCTAAACTTCAGACAGTTTTTCAGAAAAAGCAAAGTTTTGAGAAAATGAAAAAATGCTTTCTCTGTCGAAAAGATGGCCACTTCGCAAAGAATTGTCCAAATCAATCCCGGAAGAAGAAGCAATATCTCATCAACTCGATATCCACCCTGGTACCTGAAATCGACCTCGACAAGCATGATCTTGAGTCCGTATTATCCTATGATAGTAATGACAAAGACGCTATCTGTGGCTACTCAGACTCAGAAGAAGAATCTCAATCTTCTTGCGAAGAAGAAGACGATAATTGCTGTTTCAGAATCTCTGAAATACCACAACATGATGAGATACAAACACCACACTTACCGGTGACAATCTTTGATCCCTCGCGAAAAGAAGATCCAGTACATGCTATCGTATTCATCGACACAGGAGCTCATACGACGATAATGAATCCCAGGATTCTTCTGTCATCCATGTGGTTACCACATCAACAAGAATTTCGAGTCGCAAAGTCTGGTTCTTTAACAATCAAGCTCAAGTCCAAACCAATCACGATAGAGATCTTCCCAAGATGCAAAATAACAACATAAGTTCTTGGTTCATTTGCGCCCGGCAAAGATTTGATACTAGGATGGGATACATATTACAAGCTGAAGAAAAACTTCGATATATCAATCGAACCACGAGGAATAAATGGAAGTCATTCTACAAAGCCTTCACGACTATACCTCGTCTGTTTACAATCGAAGGATTTCCATCCCAAGAATTCAACAAGATTAAAGAAGAAATCACGACACATTCGTGTGCAGATTCTCACACTGACTTCCTTCAGAAGTGCACCAATCCATTATGGCTAAACTCGGAGTTCTTCATCTCATTACCATTCAAGGAGAATCTTCACACTACCCCAACAAAGGCAAGTCATGCAGGAATGCCGCCCACTCTATTGCAGCAAGCGAATGAAGAGTGTGATCAACTAGTAAATCAAGGAATCGTGGAGACAACAAATTCGCAATGGGCATGCAAAGCATTTTATGTCAACAATCGCGCCGAACAAACAAGAGGAAAACTCAGATTTGTCATTGACTACAAGCCTCTGAATCAATATCTTCAAGATGTTAAGTTCCCTTTACCTAACAAGAAGGCCCTTCTTCAACACCTTCAAGGCGCAACGATATTCTCAAAGTTCGACTTAAAATCGGGCATTTGACAAATTGGAGTTCACCCGGACGAAAGGTACAAAACGGCATTCTGCCTACCAAATCGACATCTCCAATGGAAGGTACTACCATTTGGTCTCAAAACTACACCATCCCTATTTCAACAAGCGATGTTAAGAATATGCAAGCCTCTCCTCCACAAGGCCTTAATTTACATCGACGACATCCTCCTATTTTCGTCAAACGAAGAAGAGCATATCAAATCTCTCAGACAGCTACAACATATTGTCAAGGAACATGGGATCATGTTATCGGCCCAAAAATGATCATAGCCCAGCCCAACATTGAATTCATTGGTATGCAAATTAAGGATGGACAATTTGCACCACAAGCCCATCTAGCTACAGCGCTCCTTGAGTTTCCAGATGAACATCTCACGAGACGACAAATTCAGCAATTCCTTGGAGTAATCAATTATATAAGTGACTTTATCCCGCAACTTTCGGTGATGACACGACCACTCCAAAAGATGCTGACTACGAATCTACCACAATGGGAAACACGACAAACAGAAGCGGTCAGAAGCCTCAAACTAGAGGTACAGAAGCTACCACCTTTAAAGATTCCCTCGTTAGGGACACGTATCCTGCAGACTGACGCAAGTGACAAATATTGGGGAGCAATTTTATTCGAAGAAATAAATGGAAAATGTCAAATCTGCGGATATAAAAGCGGACGCTTCAAAGATTCCGAGTTCCATTACCACTCCACGTTCAAAGAAATCTTAGCGGTCAAGAAAGCAATTGAGAAGTTCGAGTTCCATCTGATTGGACATAAATTTCGCATCGAAATGGATATGTCTTCTTTCCCGAAGATGTTACAATTCAAGCAAAAAATGGTCCCACACCAACAGTTACTACGATGGAGCGAATGGTTCTCAAAGTACGACTTCGAATCCTTCTATTTAAAGGGCACGAAGAATACCCTTGCTGATATGCTCAGTAGAAACCCGCCAAAAGAAATAAATATGATGGCAAGCTCTTCTTCATAAAAAAAGAGTTGCTACGACTTCAGCAACAACATGCCCGAAGACGCTCATCAGCTAATCAGCAAAAAAACCTTACACGAGCATCTTCAACAAAAGATTTTTCTATACCAGTCTAACATCTTGGCAAGGCATGGAATCAACTGTCATTACATCGCACCGCTAGGAATACACCCCGATTACCCGTTTGCCTACCTCTACAGGATTGACAATCAGAACCTACCAGAAGAAGTACTATGTTTTCTCTGGTACCTATGCTCGATCTACACCATCGGATCACTTTCGACATACAGTGGCTGTACCAATATGTCAACTCCCACCAAGGACAGCAGGATTGTCTCTCAACGTTCTTAACATGGTTCGCACCGTTAATCATATGGAGCGGCAAATTAAGAAAATCGGCAAAAGCAACAGGCCTACCATTCAAGAAACTCAAGAAACACGGAGGTCCAAATCCTTTTTTCAACCCTCATACGATACTTCTTCCATAGACCTGTTCAAGTCAACGTCAAATCCGGCAAAGTCCACGCCCTACCTACGCTCATCCATCACCACGACTATCAGCGAGGAGTTCGTCCAGACTACAACATCAACGACAATAAAGCTTATGAAGATTTCCAGACCCATGCATTTCGTCTCAAAAATGCCAGGCAAACATTCCCCATTCCGTTCAACCCTAATTGGTCGTATTATCCACTCGACTATCAAATGAGCCTCAATGAAGATCTGCAGTACTTCATGACTCAGCAAGAAAGTAGGGCAGCAATGGCAGCAATAATAGCCATTCAGAATGCAGCAGTGATGGCAGCCGCCAGTTGGAATACAGTCAAACAAGAACAACCATCTCACAACTGCCCAACGGAATATTTCCAAGATGCTCAAGACCCCAATGACCCCAATGACACTATGAACATAGACGAGATTGGGAAAATGTTCAGCATTGATGTCAACACGGAAGCACAGCCAGACTATGAAGAACCCGAAAAGATGTACGACTGTCCAGGTGATCATTCCGGATGCTGCGACAAACACATTATCGAGTTCGAAATGGATCACTAAGTAAGCCAGTTTATGCATCAAAAATCATGTAAAATTATTAATAAGTGTGTTAAAAGTATGTAGCGATGATGTAATCGCATAAATAAATAATGATATAAGCGATGATGTCATCGCTGAGTGTGATGTAGCGATGATGTAATCGCTGAGGCTGAGGTAAGCGCTTATGTCAGTGCGCACCAAACGTCTCCTATAAATATGTGTGTACCCCCTTGTGAAATATCATCTCATAATTTCCATAACAATCTCTCTCTAGTTTCTCTCTAAATATTTCTGTAAAATCCTCTAGTTTTCTAGGCTTCTTAACATCTTCATAAGCCCTGATTTCCTCCTTTCATTCGCAAGTCGCGATTCTTTTCCGCTTCTTTAGGTAGGTGTAGTAGTCAGTTAACATGACGGTCAACACGACTTTTGTGGGGAGGTAATATTCCTAACAGTGGTTGAGCACTCAGAGGCAAGAGGCCCGTTAAAGCTCCTTTACCTGGAAAATTACCATACCCGCATCTGTCAATACGACTTAGTCAATACGACTGACTATCTATGTTAGCTTTAGATCTGGAACTCTAAGATGTTTTTTTTTAATTGAAACATTTGGAATAAGTTTGCTTCATTCCTATAATCATAGTTTTTTGCCAAGAGTTATGCATTAGTTCATCTGTTTGAATTCCATATAGTAGAATCATAACCTACTACAACTGATGATTGCTATAAGAATTTAGTGAGGTATCGTATATATTTTAGCAACAATTTTCCGTTCTTATCATTGGTAGGATCTTCAATTTGAGATTTTGATTGGTATTGAATGTGCAGGAAGGGACTGCCTGTCTGCTAAGTACAATTGTAATCTTGTTTTCTGCTACCTACCACAATATTTCTGCCAAATACATTTGCTTCTCAAATGTGTTTTCTGTTTATATAATTTTCTGAATAAAGTACAATCAGTACTTTGATGTCTACATGACAAGTGGACATTGCCACGTTTCTGACCAAATCAGTTTGACAAGAAGGCAGAGGACTAAGTGGAAACAGAGTGAAATACTTGGGGTTTAATTTGCAAGCCCAAGGGTTCAAGAAATCGGTCATAAGTACGCATCGATCTTGCGAGCCACAGAAAAATTTCCATCCCTTGGAAGCTCCAAAACAGAAATGATTTCTTATGGAATTGTTTTGTCACTGAGTTTGAGTAACCCTTCTTTGACAGGGTCAAACAAAACCACTTCTCCTATGTGGCTGCCTTCCGGCAAGAGTTTTGCACTAACAACAAGCGAGAAATATGGGTTGGTCCTAGGCGATGAAAATCTCTAATAGTTTCACTATCTTGATCTTTTTCTCTTCAGAGGTGCACCACAAATCAGTATGAAGATTATCGTTTTCTTGTCTGGTGCAGCGTATAAGCCGAGATTTCAGCTCAACCGATTGTTTGAAGAGAGAAAATAATAGGAACTTGCTTTTTGTGTGGAAAATTCGATGAAATTGCTCAAGACAAGGAAGGAGAGAAGCTCTCTGTTTTTCTTATTAAATCAAAAATGTCATAACTTGCAACACACGAAGGCTTATATAGCCAAAATTCATCTCACAACGGACAAAAGAATATAAATATTATATAATCTTGAAACACCATTAGAAATCTATCTAAAATATTAAATAATTGAGAAGTAAAATAAAAACCACAATTCATAAATTGTTAACAACTTAAGTCGTTGGTTTGTTGCCAATGACCTGAGATGATGCTGCATCAGGACTTCCGGGGTGAGAAAGATTCGCCCTCGAATCAGGAAGCTGATCGGGAGGCTCATAATGGCACAAGTACTTGACATTGAAGACATCGGACTTGTTAACATATGCTGGAAGTCGGAGGCAATAGGCATTATCGTTTATGCGGTCGAGTACATCAAGAGTACCTATTTTTTTTACTTTCAACTTGTTATAGGCGTGAGATGGCATTCGATCCTTCGTTAGCACAACCCAAACTAAATCACCGGCTCGAAATACCAGCCTATGTCGATGTGTATCGACGACAACCTTGTACTTTTGGGAAGACGACTCAAGATTACCAATCGTACGAGTGTGAGTCTCTGCGATTTCTTCAAAAATTGCAGTAGCTCCACTGTGTAAACAAAAACAATCTGAAAGGGTTGAGGGATCAACCGACCCCCGAGGGACAATGATGGAAACCACATGGAAATGACTAAAGCTAGAGCTACCACTAATATCGTGGTTGTGCGTAAATTCAGCATGGGGAAGTTTTGTATCCCAAGATTTGATTGCATCACCAACTAGACACCGAAATAAGTCCCCCAATGAATGGTTAATGCCTTCAGCCTGACCATCCGACTGTGGATGATATGCAGAACTCATGTCAAGGCTATTGTTAAGTAATTTCCACAAGGATCGCCAAAAATGTCCAATAAAATGAGAGTCTCAATCAGATACAATAAAACAAGGTAACCCATGGAGATGATACACCTCTCGAAAAAAACAAGATCACCACTTGCACTGCATTTGTGGTGGGTTTACAAGGGATGAAGTGAACCATCTTTGAAAAACGATCCACGACAACAAAGATGGAGTCGAATCCTTGCTGTATACGGGGAAGACCCATAACAAAGTCCATATTAATATATGTCCAAGGTTGAGTAGAAATAGGAAGTGGCACGTATAGACCTGCGTTTGAAGATTGACCTCTGGATTTTTGACAAGTAACACATCTTTTCACAAACCTCTCAACATCATGTCGAAGAGTTGGCCAAAAGTAAGACGATGATACCAATTGTAACGTACGATCGCATCCAACATGACTTTCATTGTGCAATTCGGCGATAAGTTGCAACCTTAAGCTGCAGTCAGGAATACACAGACGTGAATCACGAAAGAGGAACCCGTCATGGATAGTGTATTCTATAGCCGTTCCGAACTGCACATCTGCCAAAATACTTGCGAAAAAGAATCAGAAGAATATAAGTTTGCAAACAAACTAAACCCGAGCACACTAACATGTAAAACAATGAGCAATGATCGTTTGCGACTCAATGCATCTGCAACTCGGTTGCTAGCTCCTGAAGTATGCTTAATAACGAAGGTGAATTGCTGAAAATAGCCAATCCAAAAGGCGTGTCTTGTTGAGACCTTTCATGCGTGCTTAGATGCTTAAGTGCGTCATTGTCCGTGTAAAAGACGAATTCTTTGTAAAACAAGTAATGACGCCAATGTTTGATAGCTTGAACAATGGCATAAAACTTGACATCATAGGTACTGTAACAAGCACGAGAGCCCGGTAATTTCTCACTAAAGAATGCAAAGAGGTAGTTTCGTTGGCTTCAAATGGCGCTTATACCTGTTTTTGAGGCATCACAATGTAGTTCAAAAACCAAAGAGAAGTCTGGCAGGGCTAAGATTGGAGCAGAGCTAAGCTATCTTTTATAACTTCAAATGAGGATGAGGCAGTTGGGGTCCAGGCAAAGAAACCCTCTTTGATGCAATCAGTAATGGGTGTCATTAGACTACTAAATTATGGAATGAACGTCGGTTAAAAAGGCCAGTCCATGAAAACTCCGAGTTTCTGTAATTGTTTACTGTTGAGGCCACGACTTACTGGCTAAAACTTTAGCTAGATCAACTGCCGATCTGTTGGAAGAGACAATATAGCCAAAAAATTGTACTTCAGCAGTGCCAAAAGCACTTTTTTTTTTAAATTGCGAAGAGCTTATCACGACGAAGAACAACAAGGAATTTCCGAAGGTGGAAAATGTGATCAACGAAATACGTAATGAAGATCAAGATGTCATCAAAGTAAACGACCACTAATTTACCTATAAAAGGGTGCATAGCTCGATTCATAACACGTATAAAAGTGTTCGGTGCATTAATGGGGAGCCCAAATGGCATAACCATCCACTCGAAAGGCTTTCTCGAGTTTTGAATGCCGTTTTCCACTTATCACCTAGTTTAATCTGAATATGATGATATCCACTTTTAAAGTCCAATTTGGAGAAAACAGATGCTATTCCAATTTTGTCTAACAAGTCATCAAGGCGGAGAATAGGAAAACGGTAACACAATGTGATTTTGTTGATTGCACGGCTGTCAACACACATGGGCCACGAACCATCCTTATTTGGAATAAGCAAAGCTGGGACAACACACATGCTTAGAATTTTACGCAAAATCCCTTTAGCCACTAGTTCCTTTACTTGTTTACGAAACTCTTCATGTTCATTTGGACTCATCTTGTAATGGGGACGATTAGGAAGAGAAGCATCAGGGACCAAATCAATTTGATGTTGAATGTCATAGAGAGGTGGCAAGCCAAGTGGTAAATCATCAGAAAAACATCAGTAAATTTGTCAATAAGCTCCACAAACTCGGATGGGACTCGTAGAATAGCAGGCGCCTGTATGGGAGTTGTGACGACGACGAAAACCAAACCTACTTCACACATTGCTGCTTCAAAAGGAGCCTTTTGTAACAATAGTATAGGTCCAGATGGCGGTTCTGTTTTTGGTTGTGGCGACAGCTTTAACACAAAGTGACACTCGTTAAAGTGAAAACTGTAAGTGTTGAGGAAACCATCATGGATAACCTTGTGATCAAACTCCCATGGAGGTCCTAACAACAAGTGACATGCATCCATTGGTACTACATCGCAATAAATCCAATCTTTGTAAGCATCTCCAATTAAGAAGGCAACAAGATCCCGACGAGACACACACACACTTCGTTACCCTGTTATAATCGCGTAAGTTTATATGGAGCTGGGTGTTGTTCATCTTTAAGAACAAGATTGTCAACTACTTCTTTTGCCACAACATTCTCACAACTGCCGGAATCGATAATGAGATTACACAACTTTCTCCCAATCGTACAACGCGAATGAAAAATTTGTTTGCGTTGTGGAGATTTTGTCGGAAGACGTGGAGTAAAACAAGACCTCCGTATCATGAGGAGTGGACTAGAATCAGCTACAAGTTCTTCTGTTATCTCTGGTTCGTCATCGGAGACAATCTCTACATCATTGCCGACTGCCGATGACCCAATTCTTTACAAGAAAAGCAATGGAGAGTACCTTGCCGTGCAGGACAAGCTGTATACACATGTATAATTATTGTTTTCTGTTGTTGGTGTCCTTTATCTCATGGGTTTGATGTTACAGTGACAAGGCGAGACGATCAGAAATTTCTCCAGCCCGAGAAATTGGCTTTAGATTGCACTTCCATAGTAAGAGCTTGTCGATGAGTTTCTGCGAGAGAAAGAGGATTAAAAGATTCAACGTATGTTGAACATGTTGTCGTAACCCTCTGATGAAGCGAGCAATCAACCGTGTTTCTGAATCTTGTAAATTAATACGGCTAATCATTAAAAAAACCGGTTGCATATTCTTCAACGGAGCGTGTGCTCTGGCGTAAATTTTGGAGTTTTTGGAACATCAGCTGATCATAGTTGGATGGCAAAAAATACTTCTTCATCTTGCTTTCAAGTTTTGACCAATTACTAATCTTAGGTTTTCAAGAACGAGCACCCAAAGATTTGAGCTGCTTCCATCATGCGGCTGCTCTCCCACGAAAACAAGATGCAATAACTGCAACACACCGATCAAGAGGTACGTGTTTAAACTCTAAGATATCACAACCGCTACAAGCCAATCGAGCAATTCTTCCGCAGCGGCGGTGCCGTAGAATTATGGAATTTCCAATTTGAAGATGGATTCCCACTGATTATCATCGCGGTTCACATCACGTCGAACCCGATTTTTTCAGTGGTTTCCAAACGGATTTGCATTAGAGTGATCATAATCACCATTGTTATCATCAGTGAGTGGCTGTGTATCTGTGCGCCATTGTTGAATGGCGGTGGTAAGCGTTGGAACATTATTTGATTAATAAAATAGGCCATTAACTGGACCTTATTATTATGTAAAAATGTAATGAAAGTTGAATGAGAAATGAGAAAATGGAATTCCATGGGCTAATAAGCTAAATGAAAAAGCCTAAAAAATGTTCGCTAAATGAGCAACATGTTTTTGTCCCACATTGGAAGTTTACGAAAATGTCTAGTGGTATATAAAAGAGAAAACATAAGGTAAAGTTCAAAATATTAGCACATGCATGGTGCATGCCTAAGAGGATGAAAACAAGACCACGCGCACGCTCGCCTCGCCTTGCCAGGCCAAGGCAGGCTTGTGGCTCATGGGCTCTTGGGAATGCCTAGCCGAGCCGAGTCGGGTTCAGGGTTGTTTTTTGGGAGCATTGTTTGGATGGAATTTTATTTAATTTTTTGAATAAATTTTGACTTGAATGAGTCAAAGATATCTTCCAAAAATCTCATCCAACGTTTCGTCTTTCCCTCTCCTTGCAAGGTCAAGTGACTTATCTGAGATCTCCTCCATGTGCGCACACGTTACAGTGAATTTTCGGATCATGAACCGCTCCTCCCAAGCTATAAATATAGCGCACTCCTCATTCATTTTCTTTATTGAAAAAAATCAGACAACTCTCTCTCTCTCTCTCTCTCTCTCTCTAGTATTCGTCTCTTCGTTTCAAAGTAAGTCTTAGATTCGAGAGTATATCGTAGTATTTGAGTTCGTCAATTCTGACCTTCGAATGTTACGAAGTCAGTCTCTCACGGTTGTATCGTGGGATTCATAATCTCTATATACTGTCATACTACGGAGGATTTTTGGATTAAGGACATAGTCCATATCTCGCCTCCGTGATTCTTTTGTTTTAAAAATATCATTTTCATTCGGATTTCTACAAAACATTCCTGTTGATTGCTGTTTTGAATAGTTTATTTACAGTATTTCATATCTGGTTTTTACAAGGTCTAACAATCTTAATCCAAATATCCGCTTCTAGCCTATAGCTACAATCGGATTGAAATCTGCTTAATTTTACAAATGCTTTTTAAACAGTTTCAAAAACATTTTTTAGTTTCTCTACCTGAAACGTTTCTGCGAACGTTCTATAACGCTTCCGCGGAATGTTTTTATACATAACGTTTTAAATTCCTGTATTAATCGCTACACTATTTTGTAAACGCTTTCTAGCGGTTCTGTAAAACAATTATTAAAGCGATCTGTGACATGATATCTGCGAGCTTTCGTTAGCGAGTGCAAAAAAAATTCTCAACGAAGATATATAACGTCTCTGCAAATGCTTTTTGCGACTTAAAGAACATTTTAAAAATGATCTATATTTCAGTTTCCACGAACGCTTCATAGCGATTCTGTAAAATGCCTAAAAATGCTAAATTCAAACCTTCTCCGCGTACGCTTCTGAGCGAGTTTGCGAGTCGGGTATTAGCAGTGATAAAATGGTCTCACAAATGCTCCTTATAGCGGTTCTGTGAAACATTTCTATGAAATCTCAAATGATTTCTTGAAATGCTCTTTAGCGACTTCTGAAAAACAACGTTTTAAGCGAACTCTGGAAACGCTCCTTAGCGACTACCATAGACACGCTTGATTGAGATTCGCAAACGCTTAAATTTGGTTTATTCTGTGTAGATAAATCATTTTGTTAGATACTAATCTGCTTGATTTTTTGTCAACAGATAGCTGCTAACAACGAGAACATCAATGTGATCGATGAAACACCTGTTGGGGAGACACCTATTGATGCGTCTGGTGGAGGCTCTAATGGCAATGAGTCAAATGATACGACACGCCGAGCTCTGTTCGGAGGTGGTCTTCATGTTGTGACCAAGCCAGGCAATTTCTGTGATCCCGTTGATGCCGAGCTCAGCCACCCAATGACTGATGCCAGAAAAGGCTTCAAAACGTTGCAGCAAAAGATGTTTTTTCTGACCATGTTGAACTTTGATAAGCCAACTATTCTGTTGGGGTCAGAATCCACCCAGCTGAGATCAATGGGAAATGGTTAAGTATAGAAATATGATGGATCGGATAAAGCCTAAGCAGCTAAGGCCGAAGCCAATCCTGGCCGAAGTCCACCTGGCCAAAGTCACCCTGGCCGAAGCCAATCGTGGCCAAGTCAATCCTGGCCGAAGTCATCCTGGCCGAAGTCACCCTGGCCGAAGTCATCCTGGCCGAAGCCAATCCTTGCCGAAGTCGTCCTGGCCAAAGTCACCCTGGCCGAAGCCATCATGGCCGAAGACATCCTGGCCGAAGCCATCGTGACCGAAGACGGCTTGGCCGAGGCCATCGTGGCCAAAGACGGCTTGGCTGAGGCCATCGTGGCCGAAGACGGCTTGGCCGAAGCCATCATGGCTGAAGACAGCTTGGCCAAAGTCAATTGTGGCCGAAGACAGCTTGGCCGAAGCCATCACGGCCGAAGACAGCTTGGCCGAAGTCAATCATGGCCAAAGCCAAACTTGGCCGAAGACAATATGGCCGAAGTCATTTCTATACGAAGTCATGGCCAAAGTCAATTCTATACGAAGTCGCGGCGAAAGTCAATACGGCCGAAGCTGTCGAAGTTACCCCAATCCTGGCATAGGCAATGGGCCGAGCAGAATACAAAACTTGTGGGCCGAAGCAACAAGTCCATCTTCGGCCGATGTCAAGACGAAGGCCCATGAAGCCAAGCCGACTTAGCTAAATGGAAATCCCGAAGGATTATGAAGTTTTTCTTATCTTTTTGGAATTGGCCTGGCCGACTCAAACTAGTATATATATTTATGTACATCTCTTGAAAAAGGGATCCGCAATTTTACTTAGCAAAACCCTAAACCTTTTGCTCTCAAACTCTTGTACGCAAAAACTTTTCGAAACAGCTCAATAAAGCCATCTTTGGATCTTCATTTCGTGGTTCATACGCAGAAGTTTCAGATCCCTAAAAAATCTTTAACAAATTCAATTGCTGTGGATTTACACTCCCACAATTTGGCGCCGTCTGTGGGGAGATTGAAACTTTCTTACACCAAGGAACCATCGAACGAACGATTCGAAGAAGATGACCGGTAATGGAGAAAGATGAACTGATGACCCGCAGGACACCGGGGTCGATGGATCCGGAGCGAAAGATGCACCATCGCTTGTAGTTTTGGAGACGAGCCCGGAAGTCCTGACTTAGATAAAGACGATGCTAGAGACGCTACTCAAAAAGGCGGAGGAGCAGGATAAGCTGAACACAACGATGATCGACAAGCTGGAAGTCCTTGCGATGGTGAGCCAAGCCCGCGGTAGGGGCTCAGAAATTGACCAAATAAGGCGCCCCTTCGACATCTCAATTCAACAGCCCTAGATTTCTCAACGCCTCACCATGTGCCAAGAACCCAAGGCGGATTACCTCCACCGAACCAACCAACCGCAACCGCCAAACTGAACTCGGCAGCATAAGAAAAAATACGCAGACTGTGGACGGAACGAATCCGGTGATCGACCTGGAGGAAAACCCAGAGGGTGAACATGACCTGGAAAATCGCCGCGGAGCCGAAATCGCAGGTGCAACCCAAACTCGAGTCGAACCAAGCGGTACCAACCTCAGCCATGATCAAGACTTTACCGAGGAAGAGGAGAACAACCTCTGGGTCCAACGAGCCCAGATCGAAGAAGAGCGAAAAGCAGTAATCCGAGCTCAGAAGGAGGAGATGGCTGAAATTCGAGCCGGTATGGAGCGAGCTCCCGCTGAGATGAGATATATTCGATCTCAGATGCATAGGGCTAACAGCAAGGCTCCTGAACTTGACCGAGTGCTTGAAGAAGCACAAAACACCCCGTTCACAACTCGAATTACGAAGGCAAAGGTTTCCGACCCGGGGAAGATGAAGATACCAGTTTACGAAGGAAAGGCCGATCCAAAGGAACATTTGACAGCCTTCGCGATAGCAATGGGACGAGCAAACTTCAAAGAAGGCAAAGAAGATGCTGTCAATGTATTTTATTCGTTGAGCATCTTAAAGGACCAGCTCTCCAATTGTTCTCTAGGCTCGGAGAAATTCGATCGACAATTTTAATCAGCTGTCATCAACATTCCTCAAGCATTATGCTATATTCATGGAACGCCGAACATCCGATGCGGATCTATGGACCATTGGCCAAGGACAAAACGAGACGTTACGAACTTTTATCGAATGGTTCAAGTCGGTACTGTTGAAAGTAGAAGGGATAAGTGACGAAGCCGCGTTGCAAGCATTGAAGAAAGCCTTGTGGTTCGACTCAGATTTCCAAAGGGAGATTGCGCTAAACGCTCCAACCACGATCCATGATGCATTGCATCGAGCAACGGAGTTCGCCTCCAACAAAGAAGAAGTGAAGATCCTAGCCCAGAAGCACGGAAAGGCGAAGTCTACGAACTATCCTCCCTCTGCTCCGAACCCACCAAACAATAGAAAGGGCAACCAAGGTTCTGGATACGTCCAGCACGAAGGAGGTTTCAAAGGAGCCCATAGTTACCAAGTTTACTCTTCAGGATACGGGCAAGGACGAGGCCTAGGCCGAGGAAGAGGTACATGGAATAGCACGTGGACCAGGGGCCAAGGGACTTACGACAAAATGGCTTATTGCGAACATCACCATATCTTCGGACATTCGACTGCAAATTGTCGTATTCTGGGTTTAAAGCTCACCACAAAGCTGGCAGCTGACAAACTCAAGGGTGATATTAGCCTCAAGGACTTTGACATGGATACCAGCACCAATTGCCCCGAGCAGGTGAATGAAGATCTTCCTAAGCGAGGGAGGCAAAATGACGAAGCTCCACAATCTGGACCCAGAAGACGGATCAACATGATAATGGGTGGATCTTACTATTGTTCAGATACTGTCTCATCGATTAAAGCTTTTTAACGGCGAGTCGATGTCAGCGTTAACTGGTCCGCGCCTTCCAAGTTTCCAGATGATGTAATCTCTTTCGAAGAAAGAGAAACAGCCGGAATCGATAAACCGCATGACGATCCTCTCGTAATCGAGTTGATCATCAGTGGTTATGACATAGCCCGGGTATTGGTTGATACGGGTAGCACAGTGGACATAATCTTCAGAGAGACTCTAAAAAGAATGGACATCAATCTGTCCGACATAGTGGCCACCCCAAAACCGTTGACTGGATTCTCCGGAGAAACGACAATGACAATCGGAACAATCAAACTACCTGTACAAGCCGGGGAGTCATCAAGATCATCGAGTTTTCCATAGCCGATCACCCGGCAATCTATAACGTCATCATCAGAACACCTTGGTTAAATTCAATGCGCGCGGTAGCCTCGACCTACCATCTCTGTATAAAGTTCCCAACAACGAGCGGAGTCAAGACAATTTTGGGGTGTCAAAAGGAGTCCCGCGTGTGTTTCCTAGCTGCACACAAACTCAGGAACCCTGTCACCGATCCGATAGCCAAGTCAGAACGCAAGAAGATGACGACAGATAGAGAGCTAGTGAAAGAACTCTCCAAACTCTTATAGCAATTACAAATTGCGGAGGATAGCAAAGAAGAAGCGGCCGAACTGACATGCGACCCCGTAATATCAGTTTGTATTGACGATGAACACCTGGAATGATGCGTAGAGATTGGATTCGGCCTCAACGAAAAAATTAAGGAAGAGCTCGTTTCGTTCTTAAAAGAAAATGTAGACACTTTCGCGCGGGCAGCAGAGGATATGCCCGGAATTGATATCGGCGTAACCAGTCATGAGTTGAATGTTGACCCAACCTTCAAGCCAGTAAAGCAGAAACGGAGGAAGTTGGGGCCCAACAGAGCAAAAGAAGTGAACGATGAAGCCGAAAAACTCTTACGAGTCAGTTCGATAGTGGAAGTCAAGTACCCGGATTGGCTGGCGAATCCTGTAGTAGTCAAAAAGGAGAATGGAAAATGGCGAGTGTGTAGATTTCACCGATTTAAACAAGGCATGTCCGAAAGACAGCTTTCTGCTACCACACATCGATCGACTGGTCGAAGCAACGGCAGGCAACAAGCTCCTGTCATTCATGGATGCGTTTTCTGGATACAACCAGATTTTGATGAATCCCGACGATCGAGAGAAGACAGCTTTCGTTATGGATCGTGGAATATATTGCTACAAGGTGATGCCTTTCGGCCTCAAAAATGTTGGAGCCACATATGAGCGTTTAGTGAACAAGATGTTTGCTAATCAACTCGGAAAGACGATGGAGGTTTACATAGACGACATGCTGGTGAAATCGCTAGAAGCAAAGGATCACGTGGCACATTTGTAGGAGTGTTTCAAATAGCTCAACTCACACAACATGGAGCTGAACCCGACAAAGTGTAGATTCGCAGTCACGTCCGGAGAGTTTCTTGGTTACTTAGTAACTCATCGAGGTATCGAAGCAAACCCCAAGCAGATTGACGCGCTTATCTAGATGGCTTCGCCAAAGACAAAATGCGAAGTGCAAAGACTGACTGGGACGATGGCTACGCTCAACAGATTTATTTCGCGATCTACCAACAAATGCTTACCTTTCTACGACATGTTGGGGTCAGTTTTCACCCCATCGAGATCAACTGCTGAAAATACTAAGTATGGAGGAAAAGCCTAGGCGACGAGCCAAACTTGGCTCGGCAACAAGGGAAGGAGAAGACGAGCCAAACTCAGCTCAGCGACAAAGGAAAGTAAGCGACGAGCCAAAACTTGGCTTGGCATCAAGAAAAGGTAGTGACGAGCCAATATCTTGGCTAGGCAGCAAGGAGAAATGGTGATGAGCCAACACCCCTATTGGCTCGGCAGCAGGAAGAAATGGTGGCGAGCCAACATCTTGGCTAGGTAGTGGAAGAAGCAGGTGACGAGCCAACATCTTGGCTAGGCAGTGGAAGAAGCAGGTGACGAGCCAACATCTTGGCTAGGCAGTGGAAGAAGCAGGTGACGAGCCAACATCTTGGCTAGGCAGCACGAAGCAGTGAGTGACGAGCCAACATTTGGCTAGGTGACGAGCCAACGTTTGGCTAGGCATGAAGAAGTGAGTGATGAGCCAAACACTTGGTGACAAGCTAACCTGTTGGCAAACTAGCAAAATGGTGATGAGCCAACGCGTTGGCGAACCAAAACCTTCGCCTCGGCAGCAAAGAGAAGTAAGGGACGAGCCAAGACTTGGCTCGGCATCAAGGAGAAATGAGTGATGAGCCAGCCCATCGATGACCCAACAAAGCAACAAGCCCAATATCTTAGATAGAATGAGCCAACGAGTCACAAGACATTGATGGGCCGAGGCGACGAGGCAAAGAAAGAAGCCCACGAAAACCAGAGAAAGGAAATTCTGAAGAATAAGGAAGTTTTCCTTATTCGTTTAGGAGGAAACCTAGCCGACCTATTTGTGTATAAATAGACGATGTACCTCTTTGAAAAAGGGGAT
Source organism: Pseudoturritis turrita (assembly GCA_900406555.1). Classification (NCBI taxonomy): domain Eukaryota; kingdom Viridiplantae; phylum Streptophyta; class Magnoliopsida; order Brassicales; family Brassicaceae; genus Pseudoturritis; species Pseudoturritis turrita. Next base: position 107,859 of record OVBL01001014.1, on the reverse strand, counting down.
CCGAAAATTGACATAGCAAAACGCTTATTACTTTACAAACAGCTTTCAAAAAAAGCTTGAATAAAATCTCCATCTTTGGATCTCTGTTCTTGGTTTCTTTACATAGAAGTTTGTCGAATCCCTAAATTCTCCTTACAAGTTTGGATTGTGCGAGTTTCGACTCCCACAATTTGGCGCCGTCTGTGGGGAGCTCTCAAACTTTCTGACACCTAGGAACCACTGGAGGCGAGATCTGAAGCGATGACTACTGACGGAGACCGAAGCAGCGATGACGCAAGCAACACTGGCATCGATCTTCCTGGAACAAGGACCAACCCGCCGCCAGCAAATACGGAAGGAACGTCCGAAATGCTGACAGAGTTGAGAAATATGATGACCACGTTGCTGAAGAGGGCCGAGGAGCAGGAAAAGCTGAATAGCTCGCTGACGGAGAGGATTGAGACACTGGCAACGGAGAGCCGAGCCAGAAATATTCGATCCAGAGGAATTGGTTCGACTACGAACCCACCTGTTAGCGGAATAACCAGACGGCTCGGCTTAAACCCAACATCCTAGGATTTTTCAACACCACGTAACATACCAAGGACGTTGGGAGGATTGCCACCACCGTATCCCATCAACGAACAAACACCCGCGGCAACCAGATCAAGTATCACCGAGCCACCTCGACTGGTTCGCGGAGCAAGAGAAGCCAGCGGTGGGCGTGACCAAAGCACCAACGATGTTTCGGCTACAACAATCATCTTTGACGAAGAGGGGCACGTGGAAGGAGATCACAATACGGAGAATCCCGCTGACGAAGGGTTTGCACCAACACTGACAGAAGCCCGAGCCAGCAAAGGCAACATCAACCTAAACCGAGCCAGGAGGTCAGCAGAAGAGGAAGAAAATCTCTTGTGGTTACGATAGGCACAATACATTGACGAGCCAAGAACAACGAGCCGAGCCCAGAGAGAAGAGTTGGACGAAATCCGAGCCTCCTTGATTCGAGCCACTGCCGAGATGAAAGCCGTCCGATCCCAGGTGTACAAGGCAACCAGTAAAGTCCCGGAAATTGACCGTATACTGGAGGAAGCACATAATACACCGTTTACAGCCCGAATTACCAAGGCAAGGATCTCCGACCCAGAAAAGATCAAAGTCCCAGTCTACGAAGGGATAATCGACCCAAAAGAACACATAACGGCGTCTATCATAGCAATGGGCCGAGCCAATTTCAGAAAAAGGAGAGAGACGCCGGTTTTTGTCTTATATTTGTGGAGCATCTAAAGGGTGCAGCCCTCCAATGGTTTTCAAGATTAGAGCGAAACTCCATTGATGATTTCCAGCAGCTGTCTGCCGCCTTCCTGAAGCATTACTCCATGTTTATGGATCGAGGAGCCTCTGATGCCGACCTATGGACATTGACTCAAGGGCCTACGGAGACATTACGAAGCTTCATAGGAAGATTCAAAGTAGTGATGTCAAAAGTCGAAGACGTAAGTGACAAGGCCGCGGTGCTCGCTTTAAAAAGGGCTCTGTGGTACGAATCCGAATTCCGAAAAGAGATTGCTCTGAACACACCACTATCAATCCAGGATGCACTGAACCGAGCCTCGGATTTCATAGTCAACGAAGAAGAGATGAAGGTTTTGTCTAAAAAATATGGAGCCGCCAAAGCGACGAACCGTTCTTTCCAAACTCCGAACCAAGCGCCTCATAAGAAGAGTATTCAAGGAAACGGATATGTACACCACGAGAAACCCAATTTCGGAGGAGCTCACAACTACCAGGTGGGAACAGGCTGAGGCAAAACACCATGGAACACCTGGACACGAAGTCAAAGTTTGTACGACGAAAAAGCTTACTATGAGTATCATCACATGCACGGTCATTCAACTGCCAACTGCCGAACCTTGGGAATGAAGCTTGCGACGAAGCTAGTGGCCGCAGAGCTCGGTAACGCAGTCAGCCTGAAGGACTTCGAGCAAGAAGACGAAAAGGATCAGCCGAACCAGACAAATAAAAATGATGATACCCCCAAGCGAGGAAGACGAGATGACGAGGCAACGCAGTGAGGTTCTCAAAGAAGAATAAATATGATAATGGGTGGATCACAATACTATTCGGACACGGTGTCCTCTATCAAAGCTTTCCAGCGGCGAGCCGATGCAAGTGTCAACTGGTCAGCACCTTCCAAACTTCACAACGATGTTATCTCGTTCGAAGAAAGGGAAACCACCGGCATCGACCGACCACATAATGACCCCCTCGTGATAGAATTGATCGTAGATGACTGTGACATCGCCCGAGTTCTGATTGATACAGGAAGCTCCGTAGATGTGATCTTCTGGGAAACTCTCAGAAGGATGAACATAGACCTAGCAAAAATCACAGCCGCGCCGAAGCCTCTAACTGGATTCTCAGGAGAAACGACCATGACCCTTGGAACAATTAAACTTCCTATCCGAGCCGAACAGGTAACCAAGATAGTGGAGTTTTCGGTTGCAGATCATCCTGCGATCTACAATGTGATCATGGGTACACCCTGGATAAACTCGATGCGAGCCGTACCATCGACCTATCACCTCTGCATCAAATTTCCGACCCCTGGGGGAGTCAAAACAATTTGGGGAAACCAAAAAGAGTCCCGCATTTGTTTCCTAGCCGAGCATAAATTCAGGAACCCCGTCACAGAAACCACCACCAAGGGAAAGAAGATGAAGACCGACAGAGAGCCCGAAAAGGAGTTGGCAAAACTCTTATAGCAATTACAGATCACGGAGGATCGTGAGAGGAAAAGTAAACCAACTTGCGACCCCGTCGTCTCGGTGAACATCGATGACAGTCACCCGGAACGCTGTGCTGAAATAGGAGCCGAGCTGAAAGATCCGATAAGGGGAGAGCTGATTTCTTTCCTTCAGAAGAACGTAAACACCTTTGCTTGGGAAGCAGAAGACATGCCCGGCATCAGCATCGACGTGACATGCCACGAGCTACATGTGGACCCAACCTTTAAACCAGTCAAACAGAAAAGGCGAAAACTTGGTCCGGACAGAGCACAAGCAGTGAATGACGAGGTGGAAAGATTACTATGCGTGGGATCAATAGTCGAAGCGAAGTACCCAGACTGGCTCGCTAACCCGGTGGTGGTTAAGAATAAAAATGGGAAATGGCGTGTATGCGTGGACTTCACTGACCTAAACAAAGCCTGCCCAAAAGACAGCTTTCCACTACCACATATTGATCGATTGGTGGAAGAAACAACAGGAAACAAACTCCTTTCATTTATGGACGCCTTCTCCGGATACAACCAAATCCTAATGAACCCAGACGATCAAGAGAAGATGGCGTTCATCACAGACCGCGGGATATATTGCTACAAAATGATGCCGTTCGGTCTCAAAAATGCCGGAGCAACTTACCAGCGATTAGTGAACTGAATGTTCGCTGGCCAACTGGGGAGGACGATGGAAGTTTACATAGACGACATGCTGGTGAAGTCTTTAGAAGAAAAGGATCACGTAGCTCACCTTGAAGAATGTTTCGAACGACTGAATCTACATAAGATGAAACAGAACCCAACCAAGTGCAGATTCGCAGTCACATCCGGAGAGTTCCTTGCCGACTTTCTGATAGAACTCCCAGAAGAAGTGATAGAAGAGCCGGCTCCAAGCCTAATATGGAAGCTCCACGCGGATGGATCAACATCCAAACAAGGATCCGGAGTGGGAATACGGTTAACCTCTCCAACAGGCAAAATCTTCGAACAGTCATTCCGCCTAGGTTTTCGCGCATCCAATAACGAAGCAGAATACGAAGTTTTGATTGCTGGAATGAGACTTGCTCTTGGACTCAAGGTTTCGCACATCCAAGCCTACTGTGATTCACAGCTGGTAGTCAACCAAGTCAGCGGCGAGTACACAGCCAGAGACGATCGAATGGAATCTTATCTGAAGATCGTCATAGAACTGGCTGCACAGTTCGAAGAGTTCACATTAACACGGATACCACGCGGAGAAAACACTTCGGCAGACGCACTAGCATCACTCGCATCGAACTCTGATCCGGATTTGAAAAGGATAATCAAAGTAGAATTCATCAAAAACCCAAGTATCAACCTCTCTGACACCGTGAACGCAGTCACCCGCTCCCAAACAGTAACCCAGGCCAAATGTGCATCCGGGAACACCGGCGTCACCACTATGGAGGAAGACAAAACCATGACGCCACCGGCGGAAGATGAGGCAATCGAGATAGACGAAGATCCTAACATAGGTCATCCGGTTGAAGGCGAAACAATGGAGATGGAGGAAGATCCACAACCAACTAAAGAAGATTACGGATACGATAAAGAATGGATGGGAGCAATTCGCGTATACATCGTGGACGGTGAGGTACCATCAGACAAATGGGCTGCCCGAAAACTCAGAGTTCAAGCCGCCCGATACGTTATATTAGACGGGAACGTTTTCAAGTGGAGATTCTCAGGACCACTGATGGCATGTGTCGAAGGCGTCGAAGCTAGACAAATCATGGAAGAAGTCCACAGCGGATCAAGCAACCACTCCGGTGGGAGAGCTTTGGCCATCAAGATCAAGCGTCACGGTTACTATTGGCTAACTATGGTTAAGGATTGCGAAAAGTTCTCTGCTAGGTGTGAGAAATGCCAACGACATGCCCCAATGATTCACCAACCCACAGAGTTGTTGTCCTCAATCTCAGCACCCTACCCCTTTATGCGCTGGTAAATGGATATAGTCGGGCCTCTACATAGATCAAAGCAAAAGAGATTTCTTCTAGTTTTGACAGATTACTTTTCCAAATGGGTCGAGGCAGATTCTTACGCCAACATAAAGGATGCCCAAGTCAAAAACTTCATCTGGAAAAACATCTTATGCCGACATGGGGTTCCATACAAAATTGTCACAGACAACGGCTCACAGTTTATCTCTACAAGGTTTGAAGCTTTCTGCGAAAAATGAAAGATACGACTCAGCAAGTCTACACCACGCTATCCACAAGGGAATGGGCAAGCAGAAGCAGTGAACAAGACTATCCTAGACGGTCTGAAAAAATGCCTTGATGCAAAGAAGGGAAGCTGGGCAGATGAACTCGAAGGAGTGTTGTGGTCACACCGAACCACCCCACGGCGAACAATCGGTGAAACACCTTTTGCCTTTGTTTACGGTGCAGAATGTGTCATCCCAGCCGAAGTCCAATTTCTTGGAGTCCGCCGCAGACTTTTTTCCGGGCAGGATGGACTAAATCATCTCATGCTACTGGATGAGTTAGATTTGGTTAACGAACGCAGAGATCAAGCGCTGGTTCGGATTCAAAATTACCAACATGCGGCAGCTAAGTATTACAACACCAACGTCAGAAGTTGCAAGTTCAACGAAGGTGATCTGGTTCTCCGCAAAGTGTTTCAGAACACAGCCGAAACAAATGCTGGCAAACTAGGAGCAAACTGGGAAGGACCCTACAAAATCACCAAGGCAGTTCGACCAGGAGTGTACGAGCTCTCAAACATGTCTGATGTTCCGATACCAAGATCTTGGATCGCAATGCACCTAAAAAGGTATTACCACTAAATCACTACGCATTAACTACGGGACGACTTGATTCCTGAAAAGGGTACGTAGGCAGCTCGTCTTCGGATGGGTTCAGTTGTCCCCCTCCTTAAAAAAAAGGGGGGGGGGTGGGAGTGGGTACGTATACATGTATACTCCCATATCTCGCATCACTCTTCAAAGAGAATAACTTCAAATTCTTTCTAACACAACACTCATGTCACTTAGCCTACACAAGTCACATCTTTACATCCTTCACAGATATTCATCACCTCGTCTGTTGCTGGCCACAACAGACGGACAACCACATCCTTTGCGGATTTTAACTACTATCTCTATATGGGATAGGGTTCTCAACACCCTCTTACGGGTAACAAAGCGCGCTATATAAATTCTGACCAGGTATATCCTGGTCTAATATCCAAAAGATATATCCTGGACGATATTCTTACAAGTTTATCTTTGAGAGGGACCCGTAAGTCGAAAACTCGCAAATCTTAACACTCAAATTAAACTCTAAAACTCAATAAACGCCTCTTGGTACACTGGTCGCGAACATCTCAGAAACATGATACTAAACCTAAAAAGTTAGTATGAGATTTTAAACATGTTTCATTGTCAAAAAAATGGGAATGTGAGTCGGAACACCGCAAACCCTAAAACTGACAACAAAAGCTCTCAATACAAATACAACCATATTTTTAGAGACAAGACGGTTTGCACGGTCATTCAACTGCCAACTGCCGAACCTTGGGAATGAAGCTTGCGACGAAGCTAGTGGCCGCAAAGCTCGGTAACGCAGTCAGCCTGAAGGACTTTGAGCAAGAAGACGAAAAGGATCAGCCGAACCAGATAAATAAAAATGATGATACCCCAAGCGAGGAAGACGAGATGACGAGGCAACGCAGTGAGGTTCTCGAAGAAGAATAAATATGACAATGGGTGGATCACAATACTATTCGGACACGGTGTCCTCTATCAAAGCTTTCCAGCGGCGAGCCGATGCAAGTGTCAACTGGTCAGCACCTTCCAAACTTCACAACGATGTTATCTCGTTCGAAGAAAGGGAAACCACCGGCATCGACCGACCACATAATGACCCCCTCGTGATAGAATTGATCGTAGATGACTGTGACATCGCCCGAGTTCTGATTGATACAGGAAGCTCCGTAGATGTGATCTTCTGGAAAACTCTCAGAAGGATGAACATAGACCTAGCAAAAATCACAGCCGCGCCGAAGCCTCTAACTGGATTCTCAGGAGAAACGACCATGACCCTTGGAACAATTAAACTTCCTATCCGAGCCGAACAGGTAACCAAGATAGTGGAGTTTTCGGTTGCAGATCATCCTGCGATCTACAATGTGATCATGGGTACACCCTGGATAAACTCGATGCGAGCCGTACCATCGACCTATCACCTCTGCATCAAATTTCCGACCCCTGGGGGAGTCAAAACAATTTGGGGAAACCAAAAAGAGTCCCGCATTTGTTTCCTAGCCGAGCATAAATTCAGGAACCCTGTCACAGAAACCACCACCAAGGGAAAGAAGATGAAGACCGACAGAGAGCCCGAAAAGGAGTTGGCAAAACTCTTATAGCAATTACAGATCACGGAGGATCGTGAGAGGAAAATTAAACCAACTTGCGACCCCGTCGTCTCGGTGAACATCGATGACAGTCACCCGGAACGCTGTGCTGAAATAGGAGCCGAGCTGAAAGATCCGATAAGGGGAGAGCTGATTTCTTTCCTTCAGAAGAACGTAAACACCTTTGCTTGGGAAGCAGAAGACATGCCCGGCATCAGCATCGACGTGACATGCCACGAGCTACATGTGGACCCAACCTTTAAACCAGTCAAACAGAAAAGGCGAAAACTTGGTCCGGACAGAGCACAAGCAGTGAATGACGAGGTGGAAAGATTACTATGCGTGGGATCAATAGTCGAAGCAAAGTACCCAGACTGGCTCGCTAACCCGGTGGTGGTTAAGAATAAAAATGGGAAATGGCGTGTATGCGTGGACTTCACTGACCTAAACAAAGCCTGCCCAAAAGACAGCTTTCCACTACCACATATTGATCGATTGGTGGAAGAAACAACAGGAAACAAACTCCTTTCATTTATGGACGCCTTCTCCGGATACAACCAAATCCTAATGAACCCAGACGATCAAGAGAAGATGGCGTTCATCACAGACCGCGGGATATATTGCTACAAAATGATGCCGTTCGGTCTCAAAAATGCCGGAGCAACTTACCAGCGATTAGTGAACTGAATGTTCGCTGGCCAACTGGGGAGGACGATGGAAGTTTACATAGACGACATGCTGGTGAAGTCTTTAGAAGAAAAGGATCACGTAGCTCACCTTGAAGAATGTTTCGAATGACTGAATCTACATAAGATGAAACAGAACCCAACCAAGTGCAGATTCGCAGTCACGTCCGGAGAGTTCCTTGCCGACTTTCTGATAGAACTCCCAGAAGAAGTGATAGAAGAGCCGGCTCCAAGCCTAATATGGAAGCTCCACGCGGATGGATCAACATCCAAACAAGGATCCGGAGTGGGAATACGGTTAACCTCTCCAACAGGCAAAATCTTCGAACAGTCATTCCGCCTATGTTTTCGTGCATCCAATAACGAAGCAGAATACGAAGTTTTGATTGCTGGAATGAGACTTGCTCTTGGACTCAAGGTTTCGCACATCCAAGCCTACTGTGATTCACAGCTGGTAGTCAACCAAGTCAGCGGCGAGTACACAGCCAGAGACGATCGAATGGAATCTTATCTGAAGATCGTCATAGAACTGGCTGCACAGTTCGAAGAGTTCACATTAACACGGATACCACGCGGAGAAAACACTTCGGCAGACGCACTAGCATCACTCGCATCGAACTCTGATCCGGATTTGAAAAGGATAATCAAAGTAGAATTCATCAAAAACCCAAGTATCAACCTCTCTGACACCGTGAACGCAGTCACCCGCTCCCAAACAGTAACCCAGGCCAAATGTGCATCCGGAACACCGGCGTCACCACTATGGAGGAAGACAAAACCATGACGCCACCGGCGGAAGATGAGGCAATCGAGATAGACGAAGATCCTAACATAGGTCATCCGGTTGAAGGCGAAACAATGGAGATGGAGGAAGATCCACAACCAACTAAAGAAGATTACGGATACGATAAAGAATGGATGGGAGCAATTCGCGTATACATCGTGGACGGTGAGGTACCATCAGACAAATGGGCTGCCCGAAAACTCAGAGTTCAAGCCGCCCGATACGTTATATTAGACGGGAACGTTTTCAAGTGGAGATTCTCAGGACCACTGATGGCATGTGTCGAAGGCGTCGAAGCTAGACAAATCATGGAAGAAGTCCACAGCGGATCAAGCAACCACTCCGGTGGGAGAGCTTTGGCCATCAAGATCAAGCGTCACGGTTACTATTGGCTAACTATGGTTAAGGATTGCGAAAAGTTCTCTGCTAGGTGTGAGAAATGCCAACGACATGCCCCAATGATTCACCAACCCACAGAGTTGTTGTCCTCAATCTCAGCACCCTACCCCTTTATGCGCTGGTAAATGGATATAGTCGGGCCTCTACATAGATCAAAGCAAAAGAGATTTCTTCTAGTTTTGACAGATTACTTTTCCAAATGGGTCGAGGCAGATTCTTACGCCAACATAAAGGATGCCCAAGTCAAAAACTTCATCTGGAAAAACATCTTATGCCGACATGGGGTTCCATACAAATTGTCACAGACAACGGCTCACAGTTTATCTCTACAAGGTTTGAAGCTTTCTGCGAAAAATGAAAGATACGACTCAGCAAGTCTACACCACGCTATCCACAAGGGAATGGGCAAGCAGAAGCAGTGAACAAGACTATCCTAGACGGTCTGAAAAAATGCCTTGATGCAAAGAAGGGAAGCTGGGCAGATGAACTCGAAGGAGTGTTATGGTCACACCGAACCACCCCACGGCGAACAACCGGTGAAACACCTTTCGCCTTTGTTTACGGTGCAGAATGTGTCATCCCAGCCGAAGTCCAATTTCTTGGAGTCCGCCGCAGACTTTTTTCCGGGCAGGATGGACTAAATCATCTCATGCTACTGGATGAGTTAGATTTGGTTAACGAACGCAGAGATCAAGCGCTGGTTCGGATTCAAAATTACCAACATGCGGCAGCTAAGTATTACAACACCAACGTCAGAAGTTGCAAGTTCAACGAAGGTGATCTGGTTCTCCGCAAAGTGTTTCAGAACACAGCCGAAACAAATGCTGGCAAACTAGGAGCAAACTGGGAAGGACCCTACAAAATCACCAAGGTAGTTCGACCAGGAGTGTACGAGCTCTCAAACATGTCTGATGTTCCGATACCAAGATCTTGGATCGCAATGCACCTAAAAAGGTATTACCACTAAATCACTACGCATTAACTACGGGACGACTTGATCCCTGAAAAGGGTACGTAGGCAGCTCGTCTTCGGATGGGTTCAGTTGTCCCCCTCCTTAAACAAAAGGGGGGGGGTGGGAGTGGGTACGTATACATGTATACTCCCATATCTCGCATCACTCTTCAAAGAGAATAACTTCAAATTCTTTCTAACACAACACTCATGTCACTTAGCCTACACAAGTCACATCTTTACATCCTTCACAGATATTCATCACCTCGTCTGTTGCTGGCCACAACAGACGGACAACCACATCCTTTGCGGATTTTAACTACTATCTCTATATGGGATAGGGTTCTCAACACCCTCTTACGGGTAACAAAGCGCGCTATATAAATTCTGACCAGGTATATCCTGGTCTAATATCCAAAAGATATATCCTGGACGATATTCTTACAAGTTTATCTTTGAGAGGGACCCGTAAGTCGAAAACTCGCAAATCTTAACACTCAAATTAAACTCTAAAACTCAATAAACGCCTCTTGGTACACTGGTCGCGAACATCTCAGAAACATGATACTAAACCTAAAAAGTTAGTATGAGATTTTAAACATGTTTCATTGTCAAAAAAATGGGAATGTGAGTCGGAACACCGCAAACCCTAAAACTGACAACAAAAGCTCTCAATACAAATACAACCATATTTTTAGAGACAAGACGGTTTGCACGGTCATTCAACTGCCAACTGCCGAACCTTGGGAATGAAGCTTGCGACGAAGCTAGTGGCCGCAAAGCTCGGTAACGCAGTCAGCCTGAAGGACTTTGAGCAAGAAGACGAAAAGGATCAGCCGAACCAGATAAATAAAAATGATGATACCCCCAAGCGAGGAAGACGAGATGACGAGGCAACGCAGTGAGGTTCTCGAAGAAGAATAAATATGACAATGGGTGGATCACAATACTATTCGGACACGGTGTCCTCTATCAAAGCTTTCCAACGGCGAGCCGATGCAAGTGTCAACTGGTCAGCACCTTCCAAACTTCACAACGATGTTATCTCGTTCGAAGAAAGGGAAACCACCGGCATCGACCGACCACATAATGACCCCCTCGTGATAGAATTGATCGTAGATGACTGTGACATCGCCCGAGTTCTGATTGATACAGGAAGCTCCGTAGATGTGATCTTCTGGGAAACTCTCAGAAGGATGAACATAGACCTAGCAAAAATCACAGCCGCACCGAAGCCTCTAACTGGATTCTCAGGAGAAACGACCATGACCCTTGGAACAATTAAACTTCCTATCCGAGCCGAACAGGTAACCAAGATAGTGGAGTTTTCGGTTGCAGATCATCCTGCGATCTACAATGTGATCATGGGTACACCCTGGATAAACTTGATGCGAGCCGTACCATCGACCTATCACCTCTGCATCAAATTTCCGACCCCTGGGGGAGTCAAAACAATTTGGGGAAACCAAAAAGAGTCCCGCATTTGTTTCCTAGCCGAGCATAAATTCAGGAACCCCGTCACAGAAACCACCACCAAGGGAAAGAAGATGAAGACCGACAGAGAGCCCGAAAAGGAGTTGGCAAAACTCTTATAGCAATTACAGATCACGGAGGATCGTGAGAGGAAAATTAAACCAACTTGCGACCCCGTCGTCTCGGTGAACATCGATGACAGTCACCCGGAACGCTGTGCTGAAATAGGAGCCGAGCTGAAAGATCCGATAAGGGGAGAGCTGATTTCTTTCCTTCAGAAGAACGTAAACACCTTTGCTTGGGAAGCAGAAGACATGCCCGGCATCAGCATCGACGTGACATGCCACGAGCTACATGTGGACCCAACCTTTAAACCAGTCAAACAGAAAAGGCGAAAACTTGGTCCGGACAGAGCACAAGCAGTGAATGACGAGGTGGAAAGATTACTATGCGTGGGATCAATAGTCGAAGCAAAGTACCCAGACTGGCTCGCTAACCCGGTGGTGGTTAAGAATAAAAATGGGAAATGGCGTGTATGCGTGGACTTCACTGACCTAAACAAAGCCTGCCCAAAAGACAGCTTTCCACTACCACATATTGATCGATTGGTGGAAGAAACAACAGGAAACAAACTCCTTTCATTTATGGACGCCTTCTCCGGATACAACCAAATCCTAATGAACCCAGACGATCAAGAGAAGATGGCGTTCATCACAGACCGCGGGATATATTGCTACAAAATGATGCCGTTCGGTCTCAAAAATGCCGGAGCAACTTACCAGCGATTAGTGAACTGAATGTTCGCTGGCCAACTGGGGAGGACGATGGAAGTTTACATAGACGACATGCTGGTGAAGTCTTTAGAAGAAAAGGATCACGTAGCTCACCTTGAAGAATGTTTCGAATGACTGAATCTACATAAGATGAAACAGAACCCAACCAAGTGCAGATTCGCAGTCACGTCCGGAGAGTTCCTTGCCGACTTTCTGATAGAACTCCCAGAAGAAGTGATAGAAGAGCCGGCTCCAAGCCTAATATGGAAGCTCCACGCGGATGGATCAACATCCAAACAAGGATCCGGAGTGGGAATACGGTTAACCTCTCCAACAGGCAAAATCTTCGAACAGTCATTCCGCCTAGGTTTTCGTGCATCCAATAACGAAGCAGAATACGAAGTTTTGATTGCTGGAATGAGACTTGCTCTTGGACTCAAGGTTTCGCACATCCAAGCCTACTGTGATTCACAGCTGGTAGTCAACCAAGTCAGCGGCGAGTACACAGCCAGAGACGATCGAATGGAATCTTATCTGAAGATCGTCATAGAACTGGCTGCACAGTTCGAAGAGTTCACATTAACACGGATACCACGCGGAGAAAACACTTCGGCAGACGCACTAGCATCACTCGCATCGAACTCTGATCCGGATTTGAAAAGGATAATCAAAGTAGAATTCATCAAAAACCCAAGTATCAACCTCTCTGACACCGTGAACGCAGTCACCCGCTCCCAAACAGTAACCCAGGCCAAATGTGCATCCGGGAACACCGGCGTCACCACTATGGAGGAAGACAAAACCATGACGCCACCGGCGGAAGATGAGGCAATCGAGATAGACGAAGATCCTAACATAGGTCATCCGGTTGAAGGCGAAACAATGGAGATGGAGGAAGATCCACAACCAACTAAAGAAGATTACGGATACGATAAAGAATGGATGGGAGCAATTCGCGTATACATCATGGACGGTGAGGTACCATCAGACAAATGGGCTGCCCGAAAACTCAGAGTTCAAGCCGCCCGATACGTTATATTAGACGGGAACGTTTTCAAGTGGAGATTCTCAGGACCACTGATGGCATGTGTCGAAGGCGTCGAAGCTAGACAAATCATGGAAGAAGTCCACAGCGGATCAAGCAACCACTCCGGTGGGTGAGCTTTGGCCATCAAGATCAAGCGTCACGGTTACTATTGGCTAACTATGGTTAAGGATTGCGAAAAGTTCTCTGCTAGGTGTGAGAAATGCCAACGACATGCCCCAATGATTCACCAACCCACAGAGTTGTTGTCCTCAATCTCAGCACCCTACCCCTTTATGCGCTGGTAAATGGATATAGTCGGGCCTCTACATAGATCAAAGCAAAAGAGATTTCTTCTAGTTTTGACAGATTACTTTTCCAAATGGGTCGAGGCAGATTCTTACGCCAACATAAAGGATGCCCAAGTCAAAAACTTCATCTGGAAAAACATCTTATGCCGACATGGGGTTCCATACAAAATTGTCACAGACAACGGCTCACAGTTTATCTCTACAAGGTTTGAAGCTTTCTGCAAAAAATGAAAGATACGACTCAGCAAGTCTACACCACGCTATCCACAAGGGAATGGGCAAGCAGAAGCAGTGAACAAGACTATCCTAGACGGTCTGAAAAAATGCCTTGATGCAAAGAAGGGAAGCTGGGCAGATGAACTCGAAGGAGTGTTATGGTCACACCGAACCACCCCACGGCGAACAACCGGTGAAACACCTTTCGCCTTTGTTTACGGTGCAGAATGTGTCATCCCAGCCGAAGTCCAATTTCTTGGAGTCCGCCGCAGACTTTTTTCCGGGCAGGATGGACTAAATCATCTCATGCTACTGGATGAGTTAGATTTGGTTAACGAACGCAGAGATCAAGCGCTGGTTCGAATTCAAAATTACCAACATGCGGCAGCTAAGTATTACAACACCAACGTCAGAAGTTGCAAGTTCAACGAAGGTGATCTGGTTCTCCGCAAAGTGTTTCAGAACACAGCCGAAACAAATGCTAGCAAACTAGGAGCAAACTGGGAAGGACCCTACAAAATCACCAAGGCAGTTCGACCAGGAGTGTACGAGCTCTCAAACATGTCTGATGTTCCGATACCAAGATCTTGGAACGCAATGCACCTAAAAAGGTATTACCACTAAATCACTACGCATTAACTACGGGACGACTTGATCCCTGAAAAGGGTACGTAGGCAGCTCGTCTTCGGATGGGTTCAGTTGTCCCCCTCCTTAAAAAAGGGGGGGGGGTGGGAGTGGGTACGTATACATGTATACTCCCATATCTCGCATCACTCTTCAAAGAGAATAACTTCAAATTCTTTCTAACACAACACTCATGTCACTTAGCCTACACAAGTCACATCTTTACATCCTTCACAGATATTCATCACCTCGTCTGTTGCTGGCCACAACAGACGGACAACCACATCCTTTGCGGATTTTAACCACTATCTCTATATGGGATAGGGTTCTCAACACCCTCTTACGGGTAACAAAGCGCGCTATATAAATTCTGACCAGGTATATCCTGGTCTAATATCCAAAAGATATATCCTGGACGATATTCTTACAAGTTTATCTTTCAGAGGGACCCGTAAGTCGAAAACTCGCAAATCTTAACACTCAAATTAAACTCTAAAACTCAATAAACGCCTCTTGGTACACTAGTCGCGAACATCTCAGAAACATGATACTAAACCTAAAAAGTTAGTATGAGATTTTAAACATGTTTCATTGTCAAAAAAATGGGAATGTGAGTCGGAACACCGCAAACCCTAAAACTGACAACAAAAGCTCTCAATACAAATACAACCATATTTTTAGAGACAAGACGGTTTGCAACACCACACCAAAATGGTGTTAAATACTTAAGAAAAGTATAAGTAGAAAATCCAAACAAAAGGGAGTTACGCCTACAAATGGCAGTCATTACAAAAAGGGGTGGATAAAGCCATCCAGGCACTTGTTCTCAATGATACCGAACAAAAGAAAGAAAGTTCTCGAGATTAAAGAAAATAAGGAGAAGGATCATTCAAGAAGATTTGACTCAGAAGGCTTTTCAGCGGCAAGCTCAGCAATCCCCGGTGTGCCAACATTCAAGCCGTCAAAATCTACAACTCCGGCTGTTGCCGCCACATTCTCTGTTGGTTCAGTTCCTAGGAGAGTACCTGTATAATCAGAGGAAATGGGTGAGAGCATCAGATCTTTCTTCAGCTCAGCCTTGATCTTCTCGAATTCATCAGACGCGTTGGCCAGATCAGCCCTCCATCCTGTCAACTTCGCCACCTCGGAGTCGAGAGCAGGTGCATCCTCTTTTTGCAAGATCTCAAGCAGCTGTAGGTTGCTGTCGACCTGAGCTAGATCAAGCTCCTTCTCTTTTGCTGCCTTCAGCTCGTCGATGCTTTTCTCGATCTTGGTGAGCCGCTCTTGAAATTTCTCTGATACCTCTCGCCTCGCAGCCTTCTGAGCCTTTTTAATGTTGGCCTCGTGTAAAGCCTTAACAGCATTGAGCTGCCTCTTGAGAGATTCAATTTCGGCAGCTTTCTTCTGCTTAGAGCGATCCAACCTCATGGTTAAGTCGCCGGTCTTGCCCCATTCATCCTTGAGGTATGCTCTCTCCTTCTCAAGAGCTTCAATTCGAGCTGAAGCTGTTGCTAGCTCGGCGGCATGAGTACTCTCTAGCTCGGCAACTCTGTTCTTTAGAAAGGTTGTATCCTTTTGGGCGTCTTCGATCTGGCGTCTATCCTTCCTTATATCTTGCTCGAAAGTAGCAACAATTTTGTTGATAGACGCGATGAACTGGTCATAAGAAGGGAAAAGTCAGTACTTAGTCATTTTTTACATTGAAATGGATAGTCTACAAACATACATTGGTGCCTCGGAGTGACATATTAGTGTACAAGTCGCCATGAGAAAGAACGTCAGTGGGAGGCAATCTATCTCCTGAGCAACGAACCTGCGAGAAGAGAGTCGCAGAAGCTTCCCCGTCATTACAGATCGGCTCAGACCCTTCGTGTCTGAATGACGCTAGCTTTGGTTCGGCCGGAGTTGGATCGGAAGGCTTTTGACGTTTTCTTTTTGGTTTTTTGTTGGCTTTGTCCTTATCAGGCTCGGCAGTAGCGCGTTTCTTCCTGACATCTTTGTGCTGAGCGAGTGCCGAGCTAGAAGGTCTGGTAGCGGGAACAATAGAAGAAACCATTTCCCTGTTTTCTGCATTAGTTGCGGGAGGCTCGGGAAGAAGCTGTTGCTCCACCTCGGTGACAGTCTGAACAACTGGCTTGGCATTTTGTTCCATCACGACAGTTGCCTCGTTTGCTCGGATAGCTGCTTCTCTTTCTTCCTTCTTCTTCAGAGCCTATTTATCGCGGATCGTTAGTCTTTTTCCCATATTTCTTCTTGAAGGACTGGGCAATGATGATTCGAACTCCGAGCTGTCGGATACTTCAACCCCGGCGAAGGTAGCTCGGGCTTTTTCAACTCTTCTTAGGGAATTTTTTTTTTCCCAATGGCACTTTCTAGCAGCAAGTGTGTTCCGAAGCGTAAGCGAGTCTTCTGGATAGCGTGGGAGAATCTGCCGAACTGCAAAAACACAGAAGAAAACAGTGGTCAGCTCGCTACAAAGCAAAACTTAGCAAATCTCCTGAAGGGTCTACGGCTCGCCCACCAATATTTCCCCACTCCGACTTGACGTAATGGATGCTTTCGGCTTCTACCGTAGCATCATTAATAGGAACAAAGAAGAAATAGTGCCCCCAATCGCCGTCCTTGCTTCGGAAGCCTTCGATTATTTTTCTTTCTTTTTTATTGGAGATATAGTAGGCTCGGGAGTTCTTGATCTTTCGAAACTCAAGGAACTGCCGAAGATGGGAGATGCGAACAGTCACATCACACTCATAGCTCCGAATCAGAATCCCAACTAAGTGACGCATCCCATGAGGCGTAATTTGGCTTGGTGCTAACCCATGTTTGTATAGGAAATGGACGATAAGCTGGGAATCGGAAAACAGAGTAGACAACCGTAAAAGAAACTCTCATAGAGAGTGAAATACCCAGGCGGTGGAGATTTGGCTTGGTCAGTTGAAGCATGGACAACCAGTTCGACATCTTCTGAAATTTGAAATCGATGTCTCAGTGCCTCCAGGGACTCAGCGGTGCACAAAGACGAACCAGGTGGGTCAGATCATCTCTTGGACGTTTTCCTCTTATGCTTTTGCCTCGTCGACGTACTGGCTTGATGGCTCGTAAATAATCTCTCCAACCGCACCTTTTCTGCCTCGTTGATAACATACTCTGTCGGCTCGGCTTTGAATTCTTCAAGAGCTCTCTGAATCAAAATTGCCTCGGCATCTGCCTCGGCATCAAAAGCTTCGTCAGCCAAAGAAGGGACGACAATCTGCAATTGACCCAGCGGGGAACTAGGTTCAGCTGGCTCAGAAGTCTGAGGAGATAAAACCATCTTACGACCGAGCAGCGAAGCAGAATTTGCTGAACCAATTGAATCTTCCAGCTCGGCGGTATGAGACAACAGAGTTTTTTAGCTCGGGAATACGCCTTGGCAGGGATTGGAAAAAGTTTGGCTCGGAGTCAAACTTTTACTTAGCAGGAGGTGGAGAGATCTCGGCTCGGAGAAATACTCGATATAAAGAATTTCGACTCGGAGACAGAGAATCAAGGCGGCAGCGCGATCCGGATGATGATGGATCGGAAAATTCAAACACTCGCTGCAGACGTATGAAGACGGGTCAGAAAACTCAAGGGGTCGCCGGAAGGATTTGAAGATGGATCGGAAAGTTTATAGAATCACCGAGCCGCATTTGAAGATGGGCCGGAAAACTCAAAGAGTTGGCGGCGGAAGTGAAGAAATAGATAAAAACCTAGCCAACAACTTAAACAAAAAAGAGAGAAAAAAAGAGAGAGAAGAGAGCTACCTGATTTTTCGGAAATGAAGAGAAGTGAGTTATGAGGAGTGAGACGAGGATCTGAATATAAAGATGCATGAAAGTACAGCGCGTGACATCACGCGGCCTCGGGAACATGCGAAAACATTTGCGGTTCCCAATTAAGTTGTAATCATGAACAGAGATACTTCAAGCCAACATTACTGCCGAGCCAAAAACGAATCACTTATTGGGATGGTTCGGCAGCATACCAGAGGAAGATGGCTCGGCGGAACGACAGTCAAAGCAATACGGAAAGATGACGAGCCAAAACAGCTCGGTTGTACGAGTGATAAGTTGGCTCGGCAACATGACAAAGGTGCCGGTTCGGCAAAATGTCTCGGCAACACAAGTGACAAGTTGGGTCGGCAGCACGTCAAGGAATTGGCTCGGCAACATGATACTCCAGTGTTGGCTCAGAAATGAAACACCTCGGTAACACTATCAGTTTGGCTCGGCATGTATCAGTGCCCAGATGACAACTTCACTACAGACCTGGCTCGGCAATCCAGAGAACATTGATCTCGATCCCGACTCTTCACCTCGTCACTATTACCAGTAATACTGCCGAGCTGGGGGCTAACTGTTGGGGTCAGTTTTCACCCCATCGAGATCAACTACTGAAAATACTAAGTATGGAGGAAAAGCCTAGGCGACGAGCCAAACTTGGCTCGGCAACAAGGGAAGGAGAAGACGAGCCAAACTCGGCTCAGCGACAAAGGAAAGTAAGCGACGAGCCAAAACTTGGCTTGGCAGCAGGAAGAGGTAGTGACGAGCCAATATCTTGGCTAGGCAGCAGGGAGAAATGGTGACGAGCCAACACCCCTGTTGGCTCGGCAGCAGGAAGAAATGGTGGCGAGCCAACATCTTGGCTAGGCAGTGGAAGAAGCAGGTGACGAGCCAACATCTTGGCTAGGCAGCACGAAGCAGTGAGTGACGAGCCAACGTTTGGCTAGGTGACGGGCCAACGTTTGGCTAGGCATGAAGAAGTGAGTGATGAGCCAAACACTTGGTGACAAGCTAACCTGTTGGCAAACCAGCAAAACGGTGATGAGCCAACGCGTTGGCGAACCAAAACCTTCGCCTCGGTAGCAAAGAGAAGTAAAGGACGAGCCAATACTTGGCTCGGCATCAAGGAGAAATGAGCGATGAGCCAGCCCATCGATGACCCAACAAAGCAACAAGCCCAATATCTTAGATAGAATGAGCCAACGAGTCAAAAGACATTGATGGGCCGAGGCGATGAGGCAAAAAAAGAAGCCCACGAAAACCAGAGAAAGGAAATTCCGAAGAATAAGGAAGTTTAACTTCGGCCAAAGAACAGAACCACTTCAAGAAGGGAGCTCGGCGGTTAATGGCAAGAGAAACAAAAATAATAACCTAAAACAAATCTTCAAGAGAAGGAGAGAGAAGGGAGGAATGATGTTACTTTGTCTTCTTGGAGATTTTTGAGAAGTGAAGAAGTAAGGAAGAAATGAGGAGAGGTAGAGATATATATAGTCCCTTAAAGCAAAAGGTGATGTCATCATGCCTTGGAAATTGTGCCAAAACACAATTGCATGAAGAAATTTCTACTGGAAATGAGATTATCAATCTGAAGACAGAGAACCTGGCAGAACATCAAGAACAATGGACTCGGCATCACGTCGGTTCAGCTCGTACCGATTGACACGGCGCATTGATCCCAGCTTAGACGTCCTTTACCTCGGCACTATCATAACTGAAACTACCGAGATGGGGGGCTAACTTTTGGGGTCAGAATCCACCTAGCTGAGATCAATGGGAAATGGCTAAGTATAGAAATACGATGGATTGGATAAAACCTAAGCAGCTAAGGCCGAAGCCAATCCTAGTCCAAGTCATCCGGGCCGAAGCCAATCCTGGCCGAAGTCGTCTTGGCCAAAGTCACCCTGCCAAAGCCAATCCTGGCCGAAGTTATCCTGGCCGAAGTCAATCCTGGCCGAAGTCCTCCTGGCCGAAGTCGTCCTGAGCGAAGTCAGCCTGCCCAAAGCCAATCGTGGCCGAAGTCATCCTGGCCGAAGTCATCTTGGCCGAACCAATCCTGGCCGAAGTCGAGCATGGCCGAAGTCACCCTGGCCGAAGCCATTGTGGACAAAGCATCCTGGCCGAAGCCATCGTGGCCGAAGACGGCTTGGTCGAGGCCATCGTGGCTGAAGACAGCTTGGCCGAAGCCATCGTGGCCGAAAATGGCTTGGCCAAGGCCATCATGGCCGAAGACGGCTTGGCCGAAGCCATCGTTGCCGAAGCCATCGCGGCCGAAGAAAGCTTGGCCGAAGCCATTGCAGCCGAAGATAGCTTGGCCGAAGTCAATCCTGGCCGAAGCCAAACTTGGCCGAAGACAATATGGCCGAAGTCATTTCTACACGAAGTCATGGCCGAAGTCAATTCTATACGAAGTCGCGGCCGAAGTCGTTGAAGTTACCCAAATCCTAGCATAAGCAATAGGCCGAGCTGAATATGAAACTTGTGGGCCGAAGCAACAAGTCCATCTTCGGCCGATGTCAAGACGAAGGCCCATGAAGCCAAGCCGACGTTAGCTAAACGGAAATCCCGAAGGATTAGAAATTTTTCCTTATCTCTTTGGAATTGGCCTGGCCGGCCCAAACTAGTATATATATCTATGTACATCTCTTGAAAAAGGGATCCGCAATTTTACTTAGCAAAATCCTAGACTTTTTGCTCTCAAAATCTTGTACGCAAAAGCTTTTCAAAACAGCTCAATAAAACCATCTTTGGATTTTTGTTTTCGTGGTTCATACGCAGAAGTTTCAGATCCCTAAAAAGTCTTTAACAAATTCAATTGGTGTGGATTTACATTCCCACATATTCCTACTGGGAACACTGATGCTTACACTCTTGCGAGTGTTGAAGCCTGGATCCATGGGGATTTCTTGTGGAAAGGCCATATTTTGGGCCGCCTAATTGATCCATTTTACGCGATCTACAGTCAGGGAAAATCCTCCAAGGCACTCTGGCTCGCGTTGGAGAAGAAGTACAAGTCTGGTGACATTGGATGTCAGAGATTTTCCACGGCAAAGTTTCTTAACTACAAGATGGTGGACTTCAAACCAATAATGGGGCAAGTGGAAGCTCTCCAGCTGATCTGCCAGTAGATAGAATTGGAGGGTATGTTGATCTATGGGATTTTTACCGTGAACAGCTTCATCGAGAAGCTACCACCTAGCTGGTTGGACTTCAAGAACTATCTCACGCATAAGCGAAAGGCGATGTCTCTTGAAAACGTGATCCAAAGGCTGTGAATAAAGGATGGAAACCGCTCTGTTAATGGCCTTCAGATTCGTGGCCACAATTGGAATGTGGCGTAAGATCAAGAAAATTCGGAGTCGTGGATGTCCAGGGACACAGGAGTTACACTGCCAAGTCTGAGCCGTTCATTTTAGCATCTCAGGCGGAGCAAGTTGTTTTCATTCTTTACCCTCGTACTCGGGTCCGACGTGATCAGAATTGGTTGTCCGTTATTAAAGTTAATCCACGGGGTCGAATTGTCAGGGTTTTAGCTCATGCTGATGATGATCTACCGCCCGTTCAACCTGAAAGGCCATAAGAATTTTACATCCCCGTCGATTCAAGCAATGATATGACTAGAATTGACCGGCTTTATAAGGGACTTGAAGTCATATGTGAGGAGTTCGATGGTCAAACAGATTTCGACGAGTTTGATGAAGGGGACGAAGTTGACGATGACGATGAAGAAGACGAAAATGGACAAACTTATGTTTCCGATCCTGACGATGATGAGTAGTTTTTAGTATCGTGTGTTTTAGTAAGGTTTTGCAGGAATTATGTATCATGTGTTTTTTAAAAATTAAAAAGTCCAAATTGTGACTAATTTGAGGCGTCAAGTCGCAAATTAGTCGCAGAATGTGCATTTTGCGACGAAACGATGCAAATTAGTCGCAAACTGTGAATTTTTGCGAGGAATTTACAACATGACGACGCAAATTAGTCGCTAAATCAGAAGCTAAATTATATCCTAAATCCTAATTATACCCTAAACCCTAATTAGACCTAAACACTAATTATACCCTAAACACTAAAGATATAAGTGTGTAAATATAGTTACATATATGGATTTTTTAATTTCTCAAACAAGATCTACATTTTGGTTAAACCTGAAGAGCTTAAGCGTATGTAACTATATATGCTTCATGCATGATGAATCGATTACTTTACGACCGATTGTCGAATCAGTTATATAATTGCCCGAAATCGTAAACCCAAAACCCTAATGTATATTTATAGCATGTTTTTATGTATCACCTATGAGTTTACCCTAAACCCTAAACTCTAAACCCTATTTGTATACTGTTTGATTGTTTTAGTCGCAAATGCCTCGAAAATTTTGGCAAGATTTGCGAGGCATTTGCGACGCCACGTGGCAAACGCCTCGCAAAACTTGGCGGTTATACAAATAATTAGGTTTCTTCTTTTGTCGCGTGTTGAAAATTTGACCAAATTTGCGAGGTATTTTCCACGTGGCGTCGCAAATACCTCGCAAATCTTGACGGTAAAACAAAAAATAACTTTGGATGTTTGCCGCGTGGTAAATTTTTGACCAGATTTGCGAGGCATTTGCAAATGCCTCGCAAATCTGGTGAAAATTACTATTGGGTGAAAAACGGTGAACTTTTGCGACGGATTTGCGACTAAACTGCGACTCGGTAAAATTCTATATAATCAGCAAAATTCGTTGCTTTCTCCTCACAACCATCCTCTCCACCTTCTCTCTGCATCTTTCTCTCTCTACAAAACAAGGTATTTTTTAATTTAAATTTTTAATATTTTATATATTTGGTTTAGAATTGTTAGGATAGAAATAGGTTTGGAATAAATTCGAGTATTTTTTAGATATTTAGGTGGATAATATTAGTTTACGTATGAAATTTTAGATTTAAGTTAAAAATATTAATTTTTACATTTAAATGTATAAGTAAACTTTGTTTTTAGTATAGAATTTAACTTTTTTAAATATTATATTGCAGATGGGTGATCCGAGGAATGGGTATACTAGTTTTCTATCCGCCTGAGGTACACATGTACTGCGATGTGGCGGATCTAACTCACGACACGGAGGTCCTACTACATCGACCTCTCATATCCTCGGATTATGAAGATACCGAATAGCTAGTTTTTATTTTATTTTATTTTATTGTAAAAATACTCGGTTTGGTGTATAATATTAATTAAAATTAAATTTTTTATGTTTTTTTTATTTACAAAAAATAAAAAATCAATTTTTAATAAATAAATTAAATACTTTTTATTTTTTCTTTTTTTTTACGAAAAAATAGATTTTTAATAAATAAATTAATTACTTTTGCGAGGCATTTGCGACTTCAACAGCCACACAAAATTGTCGCAAACCTACTCGCAAATGCCTAGCTAATTTTCCATGCAAATGCCTAGCAAATTTAAAGACGCAAATGCCTCGCTAAACTATGTCTTCGCAAATTGGTCTCAAACCCCTCGCAAAACTACATCCTCGCAAAACTACATCCTCGCAAATTGGTCGCAAATATTTTGCGAGGATTTTGCGACGAATTTTCTCGCCTTGAAAATTTGCAACGCTGTTGCGGGGGTTTTACATTTGCGGCCAGCTAGTTGCGACGATACCGATTTCCTCGCAAAAGCCTCGCAATTTTCCATTTACGACCAAAAGAGTAGTCGCAAATAGGCCTGCATTCTTGTAGTGTTGGTTATTCTTTGGATGACATTAAGGGGATTCCCCAATCATTGTGCATGCATAGGATATATCATGAAGATGATTCTAAGTCATCCGTTGAACATCAAAGAAGGCTTAACACAAACTTGAAAGAGGTAGTAAAAAAAAAATCTTAAAATTACTTAAGGCGGGGATAATCTATGCTATATCGGATAGTCCATGGGTTTCTCCAGTTCATGTAGTACCAAAAAAGGAGGTGTGACCGTAATTAAGAATGCTAAGGACGAATTGATACTAACTAGAACCACAACCGGTCATATGATGTGTATTGATTATAGAAAGTTAAATACATTTACTAGGAAATACCATTTTCCTTTACCCTTCATTGATCAAATGTTTGAGAGGTTAGCAAATCATTTTAACTATTTTTTTCTTGATAGGTTTTTTCCAAATACCTATTCACCCTTTACACTAAGAAAAAAATGACATTTACTTGTCCTTATAGAACTTATGCTTATAGAAAAATGCATTCCGGGTTGTGTAATGCATCCGCCATATTTCAACGATGCATGATGTCTATTTTCGGATTTTCTTGAGAATATCATGGAAGTCTTTATGGATCTCGGTATATGGTAGTTCATTTTCGTCTTGCCTCTCTAATCTTTGTAGGGTCCTTCAAAGATGTGAAGATGCCAACCTTGTGCTTAATTGGGAGAAATGTCACTTTTTGGTAAGAGATGGTATAGTCCTTTGCTATAGGATTTCGGAGAAGGGCATAGAGATTGATAAAGCCAAGACTGAAGTGATGATGATTTTAGAGCCACCAACTACGGTTAAGGGGATTAGAAGCTTTCTTGGTCATGCCGGATTTTATAGAAAATTTATCAAAGATTTCTCAAAGGTAGCAAGACCTTTGACAAGGCTTTTGTGTAAAGATGTTGCATTTGATTTTGATGGAGAATATCTTCAAGCGTTCTTAAAGCTTAAGCAAACTCTTGTTAATGCACCAATAGTTCAACCACCGGATTATGATCATCCTTTTGAGATAATGTGCGACGCGAGTGATTATGCCGTTAGGGCGGTTTTAGGACAAAAAAGGATAAACAACTCCATGTCATCCACTATGCAAGCCGCACCCTTGATGAAGCACAAGTCAAATACGGAACAATGGATAGTGCACACGGATCATGCCACCTTGCGCTATCTTCTAGCAAAGAAGGATACCAAGCCAAGATTACTAAGATGGGTTCTTCTACTTCAAGAGTTTGATCTTAAGATCAAGTACAAAAAGGGAATTGAGAACGGTGTAGCAGGTCATTTGTCTAGAATGAGAGTTGAGGATGAAGTTCCATTTGATGATTATCTTCCCGAAGAGCACATCAACTTTATCAAGGCTTTACACATGGAGGATAAGGCATTGGACAAAATTATGAAAGTGACGGCAATAAAGAGAGGTCGAACCTTGGTATGCCGATATAGTCAACTATTTAGCTAGTGGAGTATCACCACCTAAGCTCGAAGCTCATCAAAAGAAGAAGTTCTTCAAAGATATCAAGCATTACTATTGGGATGAACCTTTCCTCTATAGGCAATGCAAGGATATGCTATTTAGGAGATACATTTCGGAGGAGGAAGTTCCGAGTATCTTGTTTAATTGCCATGGTTCGGAATATGGTGGTCATTTTGCTACATTCAAGACGGTTTCGAAGATTTTACAAGCCAGGTTTTGGTGGCCTAATATGTTCAAAGATACTAACGAATTCATTGCTCATTGTAATCCTTGTCAAAGAATAGGGAGCATAAGTAGGAGGAACGAGATGCCACAAAATCCAATTCTTGAAGTTGAAGTCTTTGATGTGTGGGGAATTGACTTCATGGGGCCATCCCCCCCCCCTCCTATGGGAATCAATACATATTGGTGGTGGTTGATTACATGTCTAAGTGGGTTGAAGCTATTGCTATCCCGACAAATGATGTCAAGGTAGTCATCAAATTGTTCAAGACTGTAATCTTTCCAAGATTTGGGATGCCTAGAGTTGTGATTAGCGATGGAGGAAGCCACTTCATCAACAAGGCTTTTGAGAACCTCCTAAAGAAATACGGGGTAAAACATAAAGTGGCAACACCATACCATCCTCAAACGTCCGGGCAAGTTGAAGTCTCAAACCGAAAAATTGCGGAGATCCTAAAGAAAATGGTTGGTAATTCAAGAAAGGATTGGATGAACAAATTGGATGACACCTTATGGGCATACCGCACCGCTTATAAAACACCTATTGGAACTACGCCATTCAACCTCCTTTATGGTAAATCTTGTCATCTTCCGGTGGAGCTAGAGTACAAGGCTTTATGGGCTACCAAACTCTTGAATTTTGATCTCAAAACGGCATCCGAAAACATGTTGATTCAATTGGAGGAACTTGAAGAAATACGCCAAGATGCCTATGAAAGCTCTAGGATCTACAAAGAGAAAATCAAGGCATTTCATGACAAGAAAATCTTGAAAAGAGAATTCAAGACGGGAGATCAAGTATTGCTTTTCAATTCGAGGGGGAAGTTATTCCCAGACAAGCTTAGATCGAGATGGTCGGGACCTTTTCAAGTTAAAGCGGTTCGACCCTATGGTGCCATTGTGCTACACAACAATTCCGGGGGAGAATTTACCGTGAATGGTCAACAATGCAAGATTTATCTTGCCGATGCTCCAATTGAGGAAGACACCAAGATCCTCCACAAGACTTCAATCCCGACCGTTACTAGCTAGCTCCAAGGTACCATTCTTTTCATTGTCAATACCATCTAGGTTTTAGTTTTCATTTTTGCATATCATTTTTTTCTTTCTTCTTTCCTTCGTTCTTGTTTTCTCACTGGGACGGTGAAAAGTAAGTATGAGGGAGGAGATTGGTTGCTAATGATCATTTGAGTTGTTTTGTTTTCCATTTGCATATTGAGTCTCATCATTTGCATTGTATATATGATAAAAACCACAAAAATCCTAAAAAATTGAAAAACTTCTAAAATACAAAAAGATTTTCTCATTTAGTTGCATTGCATACACTTGTATGCTCATTTTAGGTTGCATTGTACATATGAAAACAATGATGAAGTTGTCTTGAAAAAGTTTTTTACTTAGCATTCAATGTGAAACTCTTGATAATGCGTTTATTACTTAAGTGAATCGTAGAAAAGCTCTCTTCTTTGCATCTTGATCTCTTCGCTCGAAACTCTTGGTTTTGTTGATGTTGCTAAACTTGAAACTAATTCTACCTTATTTGACTTTAATTTGGATTTAAATTCTTGTTTAGGATCTTGAGATGCATGTTCATGGTATTGAAAGACACATTTGGGTTCTTCTTATTCGTTTGTACCACTCTATGCTAACTCAAATGGTCATTCTCATATTTAGTTTGGTTTTCTCCACCTCAACCTAAACCTTTCATTTCAAACCCCTTGTTGTTTCCTTGAGTGAGATCTTTTTGTGAAAATGCATACACATGCAAAATCTCGAAAGATGAGAATGACAAAGAAGGTCTTCCATTAGGCTAGTCCTTTAAGCTCGAGGCTAGCAAACTAGGAGGGTGTTTATGTTATCTCATTCTTGGTTTGGTTTGGTGAGGGACTTGTGAGAAAAAGAAAGAGAGAATGGTTGAGTTCAAAAGAAGATTCAATAAGGAAAGAAAAAGAGTACTCTAGGGAAAGGTTAAGTATAAAGAAACTCTAAGTGTTTAAGGCAAAAAGCCTAGTTCCCCTCCATAAGCTTAAAATCAAACAAAGTTAGAAAGTAAAGAAAAGAATCAAGGAGGATGAAAAAGGAAAGGGAAAAGAAAAAAAAGAGTCTAGAAAAAAAAACCCCTTAAGAGTTAGCAAAAACAAAATAAAAGAAGAGGTTCTCAACCATTTGGTTTGTCTCAAAAGAAAGAAAGTATGTGAGATCATGGGTAGAACATAGGTTTCAAAAGGCATAAGGGTTTGGTAGAATGGAAACACTTTTTTGTATGCATCAATTGTTCTATTTCTCCCTTGCTTTTGCATGATATTTTGCATTACTATTCTTTGAGAGTAAGTCACTAAAATGTTTTGAACCGCCTTATCTTTTGCATCATGAGCCTTTTTCTTACCATGCCGATTAAACATGATCAATAATTTCTAAGCGAGACCGCACTTAAACACCTAATTTAATGTTAAAGAATTGGTAGAGAGGATGGCATGCGGAGGCAAAAGATTGATGTGAGAAAATTGAACCTTGATATTGAATGGTTCATTAGTTCCTTTTGGCTTTGAGTTCTCACTTTCAAACCTCTTCTCCGGGTTTGTTCTTACTTGTTTGGTTGAGGACAAGCAAAGGACAAGTCCGGGGGAGTTGATGCACTCATATTTTAACACTTCTTAGCATGTATTTTCCTTAGCTTTTGCATTCATTTAGATTACATAATGCATCTATCTCTTCATATTAGGTTCCATTTAGTTTAGGTTTAATCTTAGAGTCCTAGGTCTATTATGTTGCATTTGCATTGCATTTTGAATCTATTTCAGGTACTATGGAGGCCTAGGATCAAGGAGAATTAATTGGAGAGTGAAGGAGAACCAAAGGGAATGAAGAGGAACCAAAGAGCATCTGATGCAGCCTGCATCGACCACCCCTCTTCAACTGGTCGATGCAGCAGGTCGATGGGAGCAGCAACAAAGAATTCCGGAGATTCTGGTGCACACTGCATCGACCACCCCTCTTCAACTGGTCGGGAGTGGTCGATGGCAGATACATTTTCAGCACAATTCCAGGTTTGACCCAAGTACATCTCTCTTTCCTATAAATACTTTTAAGCACATTAAAAATCCTAAGTTTTTCTCTCTAAGTTTTTGCCTAGATTTGTTCTTTCTCTTATTTTTTATTTACTTGTCTCTCTTGAATCTTTTTTTGAAGTTTTCTTAATCTTTTGCATTTTTCTAATCCTGTTTATCATCTTATTATCATTTGTTTTGCTCTTAACTTTTGTCATGTGTGAATAGTAAACCTATAGATTGTGGGTTAGGTAGATTAGGGTGATTAGAAGTTGGGTTATGGTGTTTTAGGTTTAGAATATAAAGAATCCTTCATTTGAGAAGCAATTAAGGCTAGGATTAGAGTAGCAAATCAATCTCTAGATGATGTTCTTTTTACGCCCGGAATGTGTTTATAGAAATGTCTAAGAGAACCTCATATGAGCAAATCACATCTTAGCCAATTGATACTTGATGTTTAAGGCGATTTGTGGAATTAGTGACTTATACGTAATGCTTCTAGATTCGTTAATTTCAAAATGGAAGGGGATGATAATTAAGGAATTTAGAAAGAGATTAGTACCATGGAAGTGGATTACTCTTAAATTAGTGATCCTTGCTCTAGGAATGGACTTGATTAGAGCCTAGCACCATTGCCTAATAAATAATTCACCCGAATCAATTGCATTATCCCATGATCTATATCTCTCTTAGTTGATTTCATCGTTTAGTAGTTTACTTTTGTTGATTTTTCATATTGCATTTTTATTGCTTTCTTTTAAGTTTTTTTTGCTTATGCATACTTTCTCTTATGTTTCTTGTTCTTATTTGGTTGTCTTACTTGTTTATTGCATCATTTGCTTAGGTTGTAGATTGGTTACTAAAACAAAAATCATTTGAATTGACTTAACTTTATTAGTACTTTACATTCTTATTGTCCTAATCAATTTCTTTGTGGATTCGATCCCTAAGTAGTAAACCAATTGCCATGCACTTGTGGTTATTTAGGGTTAAACCTTAGTAGTAGTTTTCCTCCTATCAATTTTTAAAGGGTGGACTGGTCAAAATGTCTGTCATGACAGTCCTCCCGAAAAATGTTGCTTCTACTTCTATTGCTCTTCTGTTGTTTCAACTATTCCAATGAATGAGAAAACCTTATTGCTTTTACTTGGTTGAGTCGTTTGATACTTGGCATGAACGTTTAGGATATGTTAATTATAAAACAATTAGAAAAATGCAAAACATGAATTTAATTCCAAAATGCAAAACAAGTAAAGAAAAATGTGAAGTTTGCGTACAGGCCAAACTCATTAAAAAACCATCACCCCAAGTTGAAAGAACAACTGAACCTATTGGTTTAATATACACATATTTGTGTGTCTTAAAATATGTGCAAACTAGAGGCGGTAAAAAATACTTTGTCACCTTCATATATTATTACACAAAATATTGTTATGTATATTTGTTACGTAGCAAAGATAAAGCGCTGGAAAAATTCAAAGAGTACAAACTCGAAGTAGAAAACCAGCTTCAGACTACTATTAAGACAGTTAGAAATGATAGAGGAGATGAATATAATGAACTATTCGACGTATTCTGCAGAGAACATGGCATTATACATCAGACAACTGCTTCCTACTCACCTGGATCTAACAGAGTTACGGAACGAAAAAAACGAACTTTGAAAGAGATCATGAATGCGATGTTGCAGAAATATGGGTTTGCCCAGAACATGTAGGGGGCAGCGTTGCTTGTAAAGGTAAAGTACCTTTATATAAATACCTGAAAGTGTAGGGATGCCTAACAAAAGTAGTTGTACCACCTCTTAAAAAGGTCACAAATGGGCCTAAAACCGTAGATTGTATATTTATCAGATATGCACACAATAGCAGTGCTTATCGATTTCTCGTATTTAGAACAGACATACCAGATATACACACAAACAAAATTATGGAACAAGGAATGCATCGTTCTTTGAACATACATTTCCGTGTAGGGATAAAAATAATCCAAAGCGGACTCGTGAACAAAGAGACGTAAGTACCTCTGAAATGGAGGCAAGCACTTCTGGCACTTTAGTAAATGAAGTCGAAGAAGTTGAAGATGAACCTAGACGAAGCAAAAGAACTCGTAAGCAAAAATATTTTGGCGAAAAGTTCTTATGGTGTTTCTTACAGAAAACGAGCCTAGAACTTTTGCAGAAGCCATGTCTACACCAGACGCACCTTGCTGGAAGGAAGCCGTTAATAGTGAAATTGAATCTATCTTGTAACACAATACTTACGAGATACCAAATTTACCACAAGTGTTTAAAGCACTAGGGTGTAAGTGGATTTTCAAAACAAAAGTAAAAACCGATATCGCAATAGAAAAGTACAAGGCTAGGCTTGTGGTGCAAGGTTTCCGGCAAAAAGAGGGATCAGATTTTTTTGACACCTATTCTCCGGGGATGAGAATAACTTCAATCAGACTGCTGATAAGCATTGCAACATTAAGAGACCTAGAAATCCATCAAATGGATGTAAAAACTGCTTTTCTAAATGGCGATTTATAAGAGGAAATCTATATGAAACAACCTGAAGGTTTTGTTTTCCCAGGCAAGAACGCAAAGTGTGTAGACTTGTGAAATCATTGTATGGACTTAATCAGATCCTAAACAATGGAACAAAAAGTTTGACAACGTAATGATGTCAAATGGTTTCAGTATAAATGAATGCGATAAATGCATATACTTCAAAATTACTCCAACATGGTATATTTTGTTGTGCTTATATGTAGATAATATGCTCATTATTGGTGACATAACCAATCAAACTAAAAGCATGCTCAAAGGAAAATTTGACATGGAAGACATGGGACTAGCGGATGTCATTCTAGGGATAAAAATTATAAGAACTCCCGAAGGAATCACCCTATCTCAAGATCATTATGTTGAAAATATACTTTAGATATTCAAGATCTACTCAAATGGGACTGCAAAAACTTTGGTAGACCCTCAACTTCACTTGACCAAAAATTCAGGTGAAGCGGTGTCACATGTGGAGTATGCACGAGTAATCAGAAGTCTGATGTACTTAACAAACTGTACTAGACCCGATTTAGCACACTCAGTAAATGTACTTAATCGCTACACCAGTAATCCATGACATAAACATTGGAAAGCTATAACTAGAGTATTAAACCACCTACGTTATACCAAAAATCATGGTTTGCCCTATGGTAAAGAACCGACAGTTTTGGAAGGATAAGTGACGCAAACTGGATTGCGGACTCCAAAAACTCAAAATCCACAAGTGGATATATCTTTACACTTTGCAGTGCAGCAGTGTCTTGGAAATCTTCTAAACAAACTATGTTGGCCAGATCGACCATAGAATCTGAATTTTTAGCTTTAGACAAAGCTGCAGAGGAAGCATAATGGCTTCGAAATTTTTTGGAAGATATCCCGATGTGGGAGAAACTTGTGCCTGGATTACGTGTACACTATGATAGCCAATCAGCTATAGCTCAGGCACAGAGTAATCTATACAATGGTAAATCTCATCATATCAGAAGACGACATAAAACCATTAGACACCTGATCTCAAATGGTGTAATCATGATAGATTATATCAAGTCAGTTGAAAACCTAGCGGATCCATTTACTATAGGTTTGACACGAGATCAAGTTGTAAAATCATAAAGAGGAATGGGTTTAAAGTCTATATCTTAAGAGGGAGTTTGATGAAAACTCTACATACCATGACTGGAGATCCCAAGATGTAGTTTCAAATGGAAAACTAAATCTAACATAATCTGCTAAGAGCACTAAGGGACTCTTCTCCCAGTTCCTAGGATGATTAACAGTGCTACTTGTCTGATTTAAGGTTAAACTTGGATTTTAATGATTCCATAGCTTTGAAATACAAGTGGGGTATGACATGATACTCTTTATGGTAAATCAGCTTGTGAGTGTGAAATGGAGCCATTTCTAGGAGAATAACAGTGAGACTAAATTCTCTAAGTCCACTCATGAATAACCAGACAAAGTTCATGGCCAAAATGAACACAATAGAGAACTAAGTTATACGAGAAAACGAAGATGGGTCAAAGCTGTTGTCTCGGTTTACATCATAGTCCGAGTGGTTCAAGACATCATGTTCACCTTCTGGTCAAGTAAACCCGACATATATTAACAATGAGTGGTTCAAGGATGAAAAATGCAACCAACTCAGACAAAATCAGTTTTCGCATATACTCTCTAAAGTCAGTCAGTCTAGTCTAGTCAGTAGAGTATGTCGAGTCTTTATCTTTTTAGAGTCATTTCTATTCATGTGGGGGTTTGTTGGAACATTATTTGATTAATAAAATGGGCCATTAAGTGGACCTTATTATTATGTAAAAATATAATGAAAGTTGAATGAGAAATGGGAAAATGGGATTCCATGGGCCAATGGGCTAAATGGAAAAGCCTCAGAAATGTTGGCTAAATGAGCAACATGTTTTTGTCCCACATTGGAGGTTTGATAAAACTTCTAGTGGTATATAAAGGAGAAAACACAAGGCAACATTCAAAACATTAGCACATGCATGGTGGCATGCATGAGAGGAAGAAAACAAGACCACGCGCGCGCTCGCCTCACCTCGCCGGGTCGGGCTGGGCTCTTGAGAATACTTTGCCGAGTCGGGTTCGCGGCTGTTCTTTTTGGATACATTGTTTGGATAGATTTTTATTCAATTTTCGAATAAATTTTGACTTGAATGAGTCAAAGATATCTTCCGAAAATCTCGCCCAACGTTTCCTCTTTCCCTCTCCTTGTGCGGCCAAGTGACGTATCCGAAATTTCATCCACGTGTGCGCACGTTACAGCAAATTTTTGGATCATGAACCACTCCTCCCATGCTATAAATATAGCGCACTCCTCATTCATTTTCTTCATTGAAAAACAATTAGAAAACTTTCCAATTCTCTCTCTCTCTATTATTCGTCTCTTCATTTTAAAGTAAGACTTAGATTGGAGAGTATATCGTAGTATTTGAGTTCGTCGATTCTGACCTTCAAGTGTTGCGAAGTTAGTCTCTCACGGTTGTATCATGGGATTTATAATCGCTATATGCCGTCACTCTACGGGCGACTTTTGGATTAAGGACATAGATCATATCTCGTCTCCGTGATTTTTTTGTTTTTAAAATATCATTTATAATCAGATTTCTACAAAACATTCTTGTTGATTCCTGTTTTGAATAGTTTATTTGCAGTATTTCATATCCAGTTTTTACAAGGTATAATAGTAAGATTGAGGACCTGCTGTTGCAGGTCGGTGACAGACTGATGAATCACAGCTGCGTCTTCCTCGGGAATAGCTATCTATTGGGCACGTCGGGTACGAACCCATCAAACAATCAAGACGGAGCATAGCAAAGCTCTAATACCAACCTGGCGCAGCGTATAAACCGAGATTTCATATCAACTGATTGTTTTCAGAGAAAACAATAGCGACCTGCTTCTTGTGTGAAGAATTCGATGGAATTGCTCAAGACAAGGAAGGAGAAAAGCTCTCTGTTCTTCTTATTAAATCAAAAGTTAATGTCATAATTTGCAACACACAAAAACTTATATAGCCAAATTCCTTTTCTCAACCGACAAAGGAATATAAATCCTAGATAAACTTGAAACACCATTAGAAATCTATCTAAAACATTAAATAATTGAGAAATAAAAACCATACTTCATCAAACTGGCAACAACTTAAGTTGTTGGTTTGCCGCCAATGACATGAGATGATGTTGCATCATTGTCAAATCTTGAAGCTTCATCCTCCGGAGCTTCATCTACAACTCAATGGTGAAAACGAGTTATGACAAGATGTTGACTCTGGCTTTGTGTTGAGGTCATATCAAGGAGGATTGTGCTGATGACGGGTATCTTGATAATGAGATGAACAAGATGTCTATTACGCGATAAGCACTCCTTTGTACTCAAAATAGAGAGACTCTTGAAGATGCCTTGTAGAATATTTACTAGTCCACTTGAACCTATTTGATGGAATGAAACAGAGAGACTGTTTAGAGTTCTTGTAAACTATAGCTATAATCGAACCAAATCTAAACTAGAAGATGTCTCCATAACTACCAACCTTGGAATGTCCCGCTTCTTAGATATAGGCTTACACTTAGCTCTATTCCAAACTAAACAAAGTACTAGTAAAGACACGTCCATGTTAGCATCATGTTTATCAATATGAATTATTGGATAAACACTAATATTAACAGAGAGTTCAAGAGACATCAAAAATATTTTATTTTTATTTTTAAAATTTTTTAAGAAAAGATTATAAATAAATATTATTTTCTTTATTAAAAATGGAAGAAAAAAAATCAACCAAAACCACGTTGTTTTATATGTGTTTGGCGACCGCTCATTTTTCTCTTTCAATTGCCCTCTCCAACTATCTTCACCAACTGCCTTTTCCAATCATCTTTTCTAACTGTTTCTTTGATTGGTAACCTTCAATGCGGTTCAACTCCAACCACGGCGGTGAGTAATTTAGTCAGATCTCCAGAAAAATATTTTCAAAACTCTTTATGATGCGGAATTGGTGAGCTTCCCACAGATGTGGATTTTTCTCAAATAGAAAATATCTTGTTAAATTTTATGGACTTCCAACTCAAAACCAATTAGCTATGAGTAGATTGGTTCATATCCAGTATATACTACTTAGGTCCCATCACAACTTCTGATGTGAGATTTCTAACACGTTCCTTCGAGATGATGGCTCTTCCGTCCCATATCAAACTGAATCTCACTCTAGGACCGATAATAAACCATTCTTGGGCCACCCTATTTGGGTCAACAAAATGGGCTCTGGTACCATGTGAGATTATGGACTTTCAATTCAAAGCCAATTACACTAGTATATAAGGGATATAGGCCTCTTCACTCATTTTCAAATTATTTTTGATTGAAAGGCCATAATCTCACATGGTATCAGAGTTTATGAGTTTCCAATTCAAAACTAATTGACAATGAGTGGAGAGGCACATATCCTTTATATACTACCATTGAACTATCCCCATTTCCAATGTGGGATATTCTAACACTCTAATATCCCCCTCGAGATGATGATTCTTTTGGTTCATTCATCTCGAACCATATCCTACATTCTTTTTGGATCGGTTATACCCGTTTGGGCTTATTAGGCTATGATACTATATTAAGTTTCATGGGCTTCCAACTCAATCCAATTAGCTATAAGTAGATTGGAATATATCATTTATATATTGCTTAGGTCACATCACCACGTTTTATGTGGAAAATCAGACAACTAACGACATAGAGGAAGATGAAAGCTCAGATGAGTTTGTTGAAAGTGATGATGAACCTTATGAAGCCTCATATTTTTCTGAAAATGAGTATAATTGAAATTTGTTATCATGATTGTGTATTATTTAGTTACGTTTGACAATCTTCTGTTTTTAAAATGATGATAAATTGTTATCATGACTATGTGTATTATTTAGTTACGTTTAACAATCTTATGTTTAGAAAAATTCCATTAATTAAGTATTAAGATACATATATATACATGAAGTAAATACTTAAGTAAAATTTTCCGTTCATTGGGTTACCAAATTTAACCCTTGCAAAATACTATCTAAGCATTTGCAAATCAAATTTCATGTATACCATCGCATTTACGTCGATATTGCGATATTTCGTCGCTAATCTGTCATAAAACATAATCAATTTGCGACCGCTTTACGACGATGCGTCGCTAATTCGACGTAATGTTAGAACGTAATTATGCACTAAACCTCAATAGCCATATACAGTTTTATGATGATTCGTCATTAAGTCGACATAATGTTAGAACGTATAATCCTATACCATAAATCTCAAATTAATTACTTTATACAACGTAACGACGGATTTGCAATAATTCGTCGCTAGTTGGACATAATGCACCACACAAATATGACGTTTGTACATACTTTACGAGGCATTAGCGACGAATCTTCGCTAATTCGTCGTAGCATTAGAATGATTCATTTTGCCGTTTGCAGAAAAATCAGAAAATTCTAAAACATTTACGATGCGTTTGTGACAATTCCTCGTAAAACCGTTGTAAAGCCAAAAATTATGAATATCCCGCTTGCGAAAAAAACCAAAAATCAAAAACGTATTACTACATATTCACGTCACTTCGTCGTAAAATCTATATATACGCGAGTTCATATTTTTTCTCCTCGCTCGTTCACAACTTCTCTCTCTAGGGTCTAAAAAGATACTCTTTAATCTTTTTTTCAAGTATCATAATTAATATGGGTTATAGAATTAATATTTTTTGGAATTAGATAGATTATGAAATTAGATATGTTGGAATTATATAGGTTTTGGAATCATATTTGGAATATTTATATTTGATTCGAACGTTTTCTAATTACATAAATTTTAGATTAATTATATTGTTCTATAATAACATTTATCTAAAATTAAATTATTTTTATATATTTTATTTTTCGCTGATGGCTTAGTGGATACGTCCTCATTACGTTCAGTTTTTGAATGAGAATAATAGAGAATTTGTGAGATAGCTCGGCACATGCAGTCCTCGTTTGGGATGGAAACACTATCGCATCCACAGCCACCCTTGGCATTGCCTCCACCGGCCCAAGAGGCACCTCCACCGGGACAACATGGGCCTCCACCGGGCCCCTTTGCTTACATGACGGCTGAAGAGGTTCTCGCGCTACCGGACCGATCTAACAAATTCAGCAGATTATCTTCCAGTGGTTTCACGAGCTCGGTTTCCGGAGGGATATGAAATTCATTCTAGAAATTACTGAAATCATCTACGGATTATGTAGTGGCCGAGTGAGGACCAAACATATTGAAAGCTCAAGGAATCGTCTAGGAAGAATCCATATCTCAGAAGAAAAGGTTTTAAATCAAAAGAAACGTTTCAAATTCAAATTCAAAAAAAAAGGATTTACGAGTTTGAAAATAAAAGCGAAAAGAATTCCAGCTCTGAAAAAGTCTAATGAAACCGGAATGAAAATAGATTAGTTCTTCAAATCTTCAAAAATGACTTCGAAGAAACTTTAAGCAACCGAATAATATTTTCGAATTTTTGAACAAACACTAAGAATATCGCAGAACATCAAAGAATATCGAAAAATATGGGTTTAGAATTTTGCAAAAGTCGATCATGATCAGAAAAGACTAAGCAAAAATATAATCAAAAGGGAGAAATCCCACGAACAAAGATCAATAAGAGAAAATAGTGAAGATCGACAATGAATAATCAAAAAGAAAAAAGGTGTCTGCAAAAAAAGAGAAGAGAGAGAGAAACCAATATACCTTTTTGGAAGAAATCTCAAAGGAAGGATAATAACCAAATGAGTTTCATGTCTTTCATTTATACTCTCCTTTGGAAAACGTGGTTTTTTCTGGGAAACGTGGGTGCAAAGTAAAATAAAAGGAATAAATTTCAAATTTGAATTTGGAAAATGTCAAAATTTGGTGTATCAATTTGTTAGCGAACTGAAATCACGGGAGTCTCAAATCAGATCGAGCAATAACTAAGAAAAAACAATGATATCCCACCAGCAAAACAAAAATATACATGTATATTCTGAACTTAAAGGACTTGGATGGGCATATTGTTGACGTTGAGTTTCAAATTAAAATCTCAGTCCACTAAGAATTCAGTTAAATCTCATAATGTCGATGTTCATAAGGATCATGTCACAGTTCGAAAGAGTGAAGCTCAGTCTGATTCGGAAGAGCAAGGCCCATAAGCGTAGTTCATCCCGAGTAATCCACACGAGTTTGTTTTAGACGAAACGGATAGCTGGAGATTGGTGGAAAAAGTCGTAACGAATATTGAACTAAATCAAAATTTATTTACAACGTAAATATCAAGAGCGGTGAAGGTATTGAGAAGAAGAGTATAAAAGAGAGAAAATGAAGATTCAAAGATATTATGTAATCGGAAAAAAAAAAACATCATTATAAAATAGCTATTCTCTTTGATTTTCTTTTTACGTTAAATTTTGCTTAAAATTTAGGGAAATTGCACTCTATATTAGTCTTTACACCTATAATTAACTATCTAACATCATATAAAACATAATATAGTAACTAGCATTTAGCCCACCTAAAATTCCGATTTTACCTTTAATGAAAAACAACAAAGACTCATAAACGTAGTTAACTATGTTCGGAAATCGATATAGTTAACTATGTTCACAAATTAATAGGTAACTATGTTTCTGATAATAGTTAACTATGTATGTTATTTTTCCATTATGCAAACTATAATAGTAACTACGTTCTGAACGTAGTTAACTATGTTTGTTTAAATAAATAACTATTACAACAATATTTTCATGTAGTAATTATGTCATGAAATTAGATAACTATGCTCTGAAAATAGTTAACTATGTTTTTAAATTGGTAACTATTTTATGAAAATAGTTAACTATGTGTTTAGATAGTTAGAAATAATGTGATGTAGTTAACTATGTTCTGAGATCAATTGAATAGGTAGTTTCGATGAAAATAGTTAACTATTTAGATAGTTACAAATAATATGATATAGTTAACTATACATGGGTAATTTCATCCAGTTTTATTTTTCTCTGCTATTTAGCTAATTCCGAAAATGGAACTGCTACTTTTCCAATTATCTCTCTCAAAAGTGATATTCAGTTAATTAACCCTAAAATTTAAGACTTTATTTCCGAATTTTCAATTTTTTATTGTGATCTGAATCGATTGAAATTCAGTTCACACAATCCTCGTAAGAGGACCGTGACACCCTAGTTCTTTTGATTTTGTATTTTTTTTTTGTAGTGAGATCATTATATTATTCCTCTTTGATCAAAATTTGTCTACTTCCTGAACCTTGATCATTTTGGTTTAAGTTTACGTCAGTTATTGAGTAAAGTCAAACCGAAATGAAAAGTCAATTTAGTTGGGGTCAGTTTGGACTTGTAAAAATTGATTTGGATTTGAATTAAGGTTGGGTCACTAGTGATTGGTATTAGCTTCAAACCCAAAGGCGCTTTGTCATGGTAACATACAGTTGATTTGCGCAACGGCCCGTCTCAATTCAACACAAAACAAGTTGAGAACAAGTTAGTAGCAAAAGGAAGAGACACGTTGCGACACAAAACCATGCAATCTTCAGTTTCTGTTTTCTCGACGCGTGTCGCTCCGACTTGTCTCTCTCCAAAGAAGTTTTGCCTCGGTCTCTCTCTCCGTTTCTGGTCATTATTCTCTCCTACTTGCTGCTGTATCTGGCATGAGATTTTTGCTTTCCAAGTTCCTGCAGCCTAAACAGGTTTGTTTTCTTTGCTGGTTAATTAGACCTTGCCCATCTCTAATTACTAGGTTTTCATTACGCTGATTTAGTTCGTTGATTATAGTGGAAAGATAAGATGACCTTAATGATTTTTCAGAATTTGTTTGTTTGTTCAAAGATGATGAAACTTACGGAGGTCGATAGTTTCTTAATTGTGTTTGCATGAAGTTTACTGGGTCAGTGTGTTCTCTTTTTCTCCCGATATGTGTTTCTTCTTTAAGTCCAACAATAAAACACTTGGGATTAAAGCAGTTATTTTCCCAAAAAGTAGCAGTTTTTTATCAAATTTCCTAGAAACGTTTGGTTACTGCTTTTCTTGTATCTCTTGTCTGCAAAATATTGGCCGTCTTTTATCTCTCTTTTGAGCTCAGAACACACCCTTTTGACTCGGTGTTCTTGGCAGAGTTGAAGGTACCACCATGAGTCAAACAATGGAGGACTATCATGCTAATGAGAGTGAAGGCAAAATAAGTTGGATTTGGAGTAAGGCGGTAAATGTTGGGAAGAAGGTTCTGGCAGCTGGTGTTGTAATGTCCTCAGCTCCACTACTTTTTCCTCCACTTGTTGTCGCCTCTACCATCGCCTTCATCTCCTCGATTCCTTATTGTCTCTTCTTGGCAAACTATGCTTGTACCCAAAAGCTCATGAGTAGCCTCCTTCCTGCTACTGAAGAAGAAACGGGTCGAACTGAGACGGATGAGTCTGGATTTGAGGACAGCAAGCTTGGTCATGGTGCAGGAACAGCCGAATTTGATGGGGCTGACCCTTGGATGGCTACAAATGAACCTGAGGAAGATGAGGAGATGGCGAAAGAGTCGACGAGCTTGATAGAGAGAATTAGGGATCAGGGTCGAACTGACAGAAGAACATCTGAGAAAGAATTACAAGACAGTGACAAGTCGGTAAATGCCAAGTCAGAGAAACTTAAAGATCAGCCTGGAAAGCAGGAAGCGCCTGAGACTGGATATGAAGGTTGTTTATGATGATTATGTAAGTGTTAAAATGCATGAAATAGCTTACCGAAATTCATACTTTTGCAGGGGAACGTGGGGGCACTACAACTGAAACTTTTACGGGCAAGGACAAGGAAACATCTTCGAATGAGGTTAAGACTTAATCCTATCATCTTGTGAGTTAATAGCTGAATGATAAAATAACAGAACATCCCCTGCTTCTAGTTGAGTACTAGATAAATCCATGCTCAGTTCTAATCTGCATGCATTCTACAAGGTGACTGAGTGTTGTTGCTTGCCAAACATTGTTGTTACTGGATACGTTTTACGGTTGAATATTCTGCTTACTGATATGATATGTTGGTGAGTGATCAACTGGCTCAATAACAATAAATCTGCATAGTTTTGTTTCTTTTTGTGGGTGGTCTTGTGGATCTTTGTGGGTGAATCCCCTTCAGCAATTAAGTTCGTGGCAGGTCAAGATTAGAAAATCCACATAGTTTTGTTAATTTGTGTTCTCTGTCACAATCTCACATCGGTTGATACATTATTAGACTCTAAGAACTCTCCGCTAGATTTTTCGTAAAGGTACCCATGCATGGACTTGTGAGGATTGATTTGGGTTTAATATAGGTTGGTTCACTAGTGATTGGCATTAGCGTTAAACCCTAATCATCACAGCAAGTTGCAAAAGATAGGTAGCCGAAAAGGTTGGTCTCAGAAGCGTGGTTGTGTCGTGATCTCATATGGACCAATTATGTGTTTGATCGATCACTAGCTTACCGGGCTGGACACCTCACTTTGATTTTTTTTCAATGTTGAGTTCTATACTTGGTCTTGTGATGCTTGATTTGAACTTAGTTGATAGGTTGGGTCCAGTGAAGTTGTGTCTGTAGCAGTCCTTGAAATGGCAATGCTGATTTATAAAGGTCGATATACAGAATCGAGGTGTAGTCGTAATTGTGGAACATAACACTCCTTGATATGTAAATTTCATTAACTAGCGTCAGTAGTTTTAGTTAACTGACTGAAATTATTTTAAAATCATTCTCTGATCTCTTGACCAGCCAATATACCAAGCTGTAAGTGCGCCACATGGAACTGGGGAAGAGAAACGAAAAAACACATCTAAGAAAAAGAAAAAAACCGGGCGTGCAGGTAACCGGTTTTACTCAATATATCTAAAACGTCATGTTCTGGGTTCTTTAGTTTGGACGGCAGATCATGCAAACATTCATTGCTAATCTTTCTTGTGTCATTAGTTTAGACGGTGTGGTTTTGGATGGAGATGTCTTCAATCTGCTCTTGGAATGACGTAATTTTCAATTGTGATGATACTGTCCTAATAGAGCCGATTGCAAAGTTAGGCTCAAATCTCTACCTCTACCTCTGAGATTTTAGTGGGGATCCAAATGACCTTTTAACTTTTTGATTCTTCCGCATCGAGTTGAATGCTAGCTTGAAAGAACATGGTTGTGATAGTAGATTAACCATCTTGCATTGAGTTTGATTCTAAAATGATGTCGAAGTCGGTGAATCTAATCAAATATGTATGGTTTTGATGAAGTTAAGAGGAACATTGGCATTTGCAGGTGTACAGTGAGGAGCAAATATGGGAGAAGATGGAAGCGTTGAGAAAGGTAGTAGGATACAGTGTTGCAAGAAGTGCCACATATGCAGAGGAGTTAAAGGCTCTTTATGTCTTCACAGGCGTGGTCGAGC
Source organism: Pseudoturritis turrita (assembly GCA_900406555.1). Taxonomy (NCBI): domain Eukaryota; kingdom Viridiplantae; phylum Streptophyta; class Magnoliopsida; order Brassicales; family Brassicaceae; genus Pseudoturritis; species Pseudoturritis turrita. The sequence continues at coordinate 65,196 of OVBL01001014.1, read as the reverse complement.
CTCCTCGGTCAAGGTTGAACCAGGAGAGTCATGATATTGCACATGCTAGTGTTAGACTTCGCTTCCTTATGTCTATTATTGGAATAAACTAGTTTGATAGTTTACTTGTGTTCTGTACTAGGTTCAGGACTCTACTCTTAAACAATGTTTTGTACTAAATCTCAAACTTTTGTCTGTATTTTTCTTGTGACTTTTTGTTCTAGTTCTATTAGTTTGAATATTTTCTAACTTCCTTCAATTGGATTACATTATTACTAATCTATAAAGTTAGTAACTATGGAAAGCTGATCAAATACTTACAATGAAGAGTGCACAAGTAAACCTGGAGATTGTCAGAAATGATCCTTCCTGATACTGACAAGATCGATAACCAGCTCATTCTCATCTTCACACTGTTCAAGCAGATGTTTGTACTCTACTACTCGTAAAATCCTTCTGCCCTTCTTTGTACAAAGCGCTGCAATAACAAAAACTTTTTTTCCACATTGCTCACAATTCAGGGGTATATACTATACGTGTATTTAAGGGGGAGAAAATATTTAAGGGAAATTAGGGGTAATAACCAAAAATGGGTATGAAAATTGAACAAGTAACCATAAAAGATATTGGTTACAATATACACAAACTAAATAATATACACACTCTGTGTATATATTATGTATTAATTGCAAGTTTACCTTTATGATGCATCCAAATAGATACATGGTGATTTGTCAAAATAGTACATTTTGGGATATTAATTTGAAGAGTGGTAACATAGGGAAAATTGTAGAAATTGTCCAATTTTTTAAAAATACCATCGCTACCTTTATGCACTAGGCAGAGTTTGCGCGGATTCTGTTTATACTCTGCTAAGAACAACAAAGATTAGGCAGACTCTATTAAGTCTGCCAACTTTGTTAAGATTGCATCTACTCTACTGTCCTTAGTAGAGGCTGCGCAGACTCTGTTTGAACTCTGCTAAGGACAGCAGAGTCTGGGCAGACTCTGTTAAGTCTGCCAACTTTGTTAAGACTATGTGTGTTGTTCTGGCTCTGCTTAAACTCTGCTAAGGACAACAGAGGCTGGGCACACTCCGCTGAGTCTGCCAACTTTGTTAAGACTGCTTGTACTATGTTGTCCTTAGTAGAGGCTGTGCAGAGTCTGCTTAAACTCTACTAAGGAAAGCAGAGGTTGGACACACTCTGCTAAAGACAGCAGAGGCTGCGCAGACTCTACTTGCACTATGCGAAGGCAGCCTAGGATGGACAAAATATAAATTGTAGTCAAAATATAATGCTAGTTAATGGAGAAAATTTTTTTTTTAAAACTAAACTTAACATTTTGGTAAAAAAAAATCTCCAACTAGTTCAGTAGACAAATAAATTTCTAACTTTATGTTTATTTAGCCGAATAATTATATAGGTCACATTTAACAGTAAAATGGAATATATTTATATTTAAAATATATATATATATATATTTATAGAATTATGATAGAAACATTCATTTAATGAAATCTCTAATTTTCTTACATATACTCATCTACATTTTCTTACCAACACTCATTTTACTCTCTTTTTTTACCAACACTAATTTTAATTCTTTGGTTTAGATTTAAGTTTATAGAAAACACATGATTTATGACTTTCCCATATTTTTACATTATTATTAACACAATAAATTTTCTCATTTAAAAAAACTTTTACAAAATTCGAAATAAACATAAATAAATGTAGGTAGTCTCTTGCTGCAGAGCAGAGTCTGTCCAACCTCTACTATCCTTAGCAGAGTACATGTAGCTTCTGCTACTCCTAAGAAATCAGTCTTCAGCATATGGTCTGCGACCAAACTATGTAATCCATAACTCTAAATGTAAAATGCAGAGTTTACCAAATTATGTTTGCGACCATCATATCATTCATATATACAGTAAAGCCTCTATAAATTAATAATGTTGGGACTTTGGAAATTTATTAATTTATATAAATATTAATTAATCGATAAATTAATAAATATTAATTTATATAGATATTTATTTTCTGATAATAATTTTCAAACTTTCCCTTCAAAAGATGTTATATTAAAGAATTTAAATGAATTCACTTGTGAAAATAACATACATGAAATTGAAGTTATGATGGATAATCTCATTTATTGCAATAGAGTAAATGTTAATAACATGCTTCACTATCAATAAAAATAAAACATGTTTGGAAGTTCAAAGTTTATAAAAAATTGTGCTACTACCAATATTGATGATAAGTTTGAAGATGATATCACAATACATTTGAAAGAGATTACGACGAAAGAATCAATTATCGCGTGTAGAAGTTTTCAAAATATTTATATGCATATTAAAAAGACAACTGTTTGTGCAAAATTTAACCGGTTCGAATGGAAAACAGTTCTACGGAATGACGAGAAGAGATTAGCTTTATTGATTAATGAGTTTCGATATGAATTACAAATAATCAATAAAGAAATCGTAAAAAGATGATCTTATCGATCGTTCGTCGCTCATCGTGAGCACTGTCAGAATCTTTGTCGCTCGTCGTTGAAGAGCGGCAAGAGTTTCGCCAGTTAGGGTTTTTTGTGTTTTTCTCTGATCCCCTGTCCTTATGTTGGTACCCTCTTATTTATAGATTTTGTAAACTCTAATCCTTGTTGGACTGGGCCTCGTCTGTCGCTGGTCCATCCTAATTATTTTAGGAGTAGGACGCTATGTCGGTCATTCGCCATATTTCCCTTAGAAATAGGAATATGCTAAGTCGGTCGCTGTGCTAAACCGTTGGTCGCTGGTTGATGCATAAACCGAACCTCGTCACTGCTCAAGACCTTTTTTCAGTGCTCATCACTCGTCGTTCTCTCGACTGCAATGACATGGCCAGTGCCATGAACTGTGACTTCATATTCATTGTCAACTGCCAAAAACCTTATGTAGCGAGGAATTAGCAGCGACTGACTGAGCAAGTTATCAATCAGCTTATCCTCCAATTTATGAATTGGAGTTTTTGCAGTGACGGGCTGATGAATTTATTTCACCCAACAACTTGCCCCCTACTCTTCAATTTCTAAATTAGAATTTGTAGAGTAATTTATTCTCATAGTCGTTGGTCGTCGTTGAACGATGCTGCTTAAATCCACAACCTTGTAGGTCTGTGCCTCACCGATATTTTGAATGCTGGTCTCGTAAATCATGAATGTCGCAAATTATTACCTCATGTGATGTTGTTGAGCAATGACAGACACTGCTTGTGCTAGGCTTGGGACGAAAGAAAATGCTGTTGCACACGTGATGTCTCTCTCTTTCTTGTGCTCTTCTTTCCTTTTCTTTTAATATGATGTCCCTACATTTTTTATTTTCCTTTTATTTTAAATAAGTCACATGGATGGGCCCATTGAGCAATGACATACGCTGCCTCATCCTCCCTTTGGTCCTTGGTTTCTCTTTCTCTCATTCTCTCTTTTCTCTTTACTTTTAGGTTTCTCGTGGGGCCCAAAGAGCAATATGTTCTGAGCATGAGCATGCAATCCTCTCTCCTTTGTGACGTGGTCAAGTTTTAAATGGGTTTAAGAGACAGCAAGTGGTCCCCACTCTCTCTTTTGTTTTGGGCGAATGGGATTATATAATCTTGAAGCCCACTCGGTTTTAATTATTTTGGGCCCAGTTTAACCACGATTAGGTTAAGTTGTGTCTTCATCTTCCTCTTCCTCGGTGAGCATACGACGCTGCAGGTAAAAATTCCTCTATATCTTTTTTTTTTTTTTAAATCAAATTTAGCAAGAAGAGATTCAGTTGCAGAGAGCTTCACGTTATTTCTCTTAATCTGCCTTCCATTTTCTGATTTTTTTTTTGTTAGAACCGAGAAATGTTGATGTGTTCATTTCACTTTGTATTTGTAGATTCATTGCTTCATCAAAGGGTACGAGGCTTGATTCTCACTTTGGTCTCAGATTCGAGGTACGGTCGTTCGCATTTTCTTATTTCTGCTCATTGTGTTTGCTCCACAATTTGCAAGGATTTTTGTCTGTCACTGCTCCTTGTGCATTTTTTTGGAATGCTTGTGCCTGTTGTTGCAGAATCGCATTCTGTAGCTTGGACAGATTAGCTCTTAGCCTGGCACTTGTACCTCTTATTACTTTACGTAAAGTAGAAGTCATTTTCAGTGCTCTGTTTTTTGGATGTGTGCAACTGCTCATGGTTGGTCGACTGCTTTGTAGGTGAATTTTGTCAGTCCGTTCGTTGTGTTCACTGACAATCGTTGTTCCTTGCAGCGTCATTACTTGGTGAGTTCATGCAATCCCTGCTCTCTTCTTCCATCGATTATAAATTAGATGGCGAGTGGTTCTGGTGCGTTGGGAAGTCCGATGTTTGTAGATTCGGATTTAAGTGATCCGGAGAGTGACTATGAAGATGAATCTGAGGGTGAGCATGATAGTGAGAGTGAGACGGTTCATGACTCGTCCATTTACATTCATGAGGAGTCACCTACCAATGGCAGATTAGAGTCACGTCGTTACTCTTCTGTCTCTGACAGCGTGACGACGCTGGTGGAGCACGTCGAGCCATATTTTTCTTACGCTTTTCACATGCAGCGACCAATTCTTATGCCAGGAGTTAAGCCTAGGTTTAAGCGTAGACGCACGTCCGCGCCATTGACCCCATTTCGAGACTATCCGATGTCTGTGCTACAAGAGTGTGACGTCCGCACTATGAGAACGGCGTACAACATTCCAGAGTCGGTGGCTCTTAGAGTTCTATCGAGGACTGAAAGAGCCCATAACTCTGGACCGGACGAGATTGTCGTTTATGAGGCTTATTTTGCTTTGGGTATGCGTGGGACAGTGCCTCCCTTAATTGCGAATGTTGCAAGGTTTTTTGGCATTTCTCCTGGTCAGTTTACCCCTACTGCGTGGAGGATATTAACTGCTATCCAAGTCCTTGGCGAGTTCTCTAAAGTGGACGTTGGAATGAAGGAGATCCTTTACGCGTACTTCTTTAAGGCTCACCCGAATGACTCGAGTAGATGCATGATCAATACTCGGGCTGTGAACTTCCCTCCTCTCGTTTATGATCTCCACAGAGATGTTATAAGACACTTACCTTATGAAAAAGAGTGGAGAAACAAATACTTGTTTATGAATGTGGGCTATAGCCCCTGTTTTCCAGTTGACTGGTTTTTTAGAGGTAGAAGCACGCTTCCTTTTGAATATTATTCTTATTCTCTTTGTTAACCTCATGTGTTTTTGTCGTTGCAGATTTCAGTTATCCGCGAAGTAACCAGGGAGAGGACGGCGCTCTTGCATTAATCGGACGCTCCAGGATATCGCGTTCAACGTGTTTCTTGACAAGCACTTTTGCTTTAGAAAGGAGCTCAATTTGGGGTTGGTTTTCCATACTTCTACACCCTCTTTTTTTTTAAAGGAAAAAACTACTTGCCATGATGTAACTGCTGTTTCTTTTACTTCGCAGGTTACATGTCGTCATCGATTTTTGATGTACCAGATGGCGAGGGCGCTCTTGACGCCTACATGCATGCTTTGGATGAAGTAGAAGCGGAAAATTAGGTGTTGATGTCTACCGAGGAAGTACCGACTTCTAGAGCTATGTCCAAGCGTCCTGCAACACCGACAGATGGCCCTCATCATCCTACCAGGCCCTCACGAAAAAAGGGTCCAGCATCATCTTCTCGTGATGATTTGCTCGCTGTCACGGATCACTCAGACGCGCTGATGGAGCTTAACCAGAAGTCTTTCCCCCAAGATATTGGTGGCTTCTCTCAGCTTGGCTACAATACTGTCCTTGATGAGTCACAGTCTCATCTCTTCAAGGTTCTGCCCTTCCTTCGTTATATGGTTTATGAGTCCAAATGGATTTTTATGTAGGAGATATTTTTTATTTTGCAACTAATGGGACTATTGCTCATTTTTATGCCAATTTTTCAGGTGATGTCGGCTTGCCATTATGCAAGGACGGAGTTTAGTACCTCGCAGAAGGAGGTGAAGCGCCTTACCGCCGCTCTTAATAGGATGAAAGTGGATTCTAACTCAGAGAAAGAACGTCATAAGATGGCTCTAGCCGCGAAGGACGAAGGGTACCAATCTCTGAAGACTAACTTCGAGGATCAATTGGTTACAGCAAAGAACACTGAGCAGGAACTGCGACAAGAGGTGCAGCGTCAAGAGAAGAGAGTGCGCCTGGCGGCAATTGGAGGGAGTGTCGTGACTCGTTGGAAAATGGTTCAAGAGTTCAAGAGGGGCAAGGCCGACGACTGGTCACCTATTGAGGCTGAGAGACTCTATCGAGATATTAAGATCAAGGAGGCTCAGCTCGAGGGGAAGACACCACCGGTCTTTCCTGACATGTTTACGAACTTTGACGATGATGCCTATGCCTCTGGCGATGATCAGTGATCATGGGTCGAATGTTTCTTTTGAGGAGCCCATTCAAGCTTTTGCTTATTGTTATATTTTGAACAATGCTTATGGAACTCCTTCATTCTTATGCTTTTGAGGGTGGACCGCGTGGGTTCTTTGCGAGACTTATGTCTCTCTTTGAGCTATGTATTTAATTGCCATTGTCGTGGACGTCGTTTTGCTTTTCGTTTTTAATATATTTTATGACATACGCACTGCGCATTTGATGTGTTGCTTGTGTGTCATTGCTAATGTTGACATTAGTTGGTCATGCATTTTGCTACGGGATTATACCCTGAGTTTGCAGTGATCAGTAACCTTGCTTCAAAGATATTCTATGACATACGCACTGCGCATTTGATGTGTTGCTTGTCATGCTTTTGGGAGGCGTTGCCCTTTTTTTTTTTTTTTTTTTTTTTTTTAGACCGTAGCCGTCAAGTGCAACGGCTTTGCCATTGTCTTGCTTAGTATTGGTAACTGTCTCTGCTATGTATGTGGAGGTCTTGCCCCTGATTGTTTTCAGTGTGAATGACACTGGTCAGTGTTCACATTGAGGATTTTCCTCTTGTCAATGTCGCTGCTCGTCATGCAATGACGATCGATGCGAGGTTTGAGAATTTCATCAGATTTATATGTTAAAAAGCTCATTCATTGAAACGCTCGTCCGTAGACGTGTGGCGAAACATTACAATCTTGAGAAGTAAAAAATGTCGACGTCTCTTGGATCGCTGAAAAATGTAAAGTAAAAACCAAAAACCAAAAATTGAAAACTGAAAACTTGAACTAACCTAAAAGTAGTAGGTCTTTAGATGCAGAGCGTTCCAGCTGTTAGGTTGGTTCTTGCCTTCCCTATCTTGCAGTTTGTATGCTCCCGATCCTCGTACCTCTATTATTTTGTAAGGACCTTCCCAACTAGGTCCTAATTTTCCTGCATTGCGTTCGATCGTATTTTGGAACACGCGTCGAAGGACCCATTCCCCTGGTTGAAATGTCCTCGTTCGTACTCTTTTATTGTAGCTCCTTGCGATGTCTTGTTGGTGACACCAGTTTCGAATTCTAGCAGCCTCTCTTTTCTCGTCTAGCAAGTCGAGGTCTAGATTCATTAGCTCTTCATTTTCTTGGTATTGAAGATGCTCTGTCCGCACCGTTTTTACACCAACTTCGGAAGGTACTACTGCTTCCATTCCGTACACTAGTGAGTACGGCGTCTCTCCGGTTGCCGACTTGGTTGTGGTTCGATAAGCCCACAGCACTCCCGGGAGTTCGTCGACCCACTTTTCCTTGGCGCTTTCCAGACATTTTTTCAGCATCTGTATGATCGTCTTATTGGAAGACTCTGCTTGTCCATTGGACTGCGGGTGTCTGGGCGTTGCGAAGCTAAGCTTTATTCCCCAGTCGGTACAAAACTTTTTGAAGTTGTGGCTTATGAATTGAGTGCCATTGTCAGTGACGATTTCTTGAGGGACCCCGAATTTGCAGATGACGTTCTTCCATATAAACTTTCGTACCTCCGTGTCTGTGACCTGGCTGAATGCTTCTGCTTCTACCCATTTTGAGAAGTAATCAGTTACTACCAACATGAAGACTTTTTGAGCAGGTGCTTTGGGTAGTTTTCCTACTATGTCCATGCCCCATTTCATGAATGGCCATGGTGAACTTATGGATTTCAGATTCTCAGGCGGCAGTTTTGAAATTTGAGCGTGCCTTTGACACTTGTCACAGTGACGAGTAAATCGTATTGTGTCGTTGGACATCGTCGGCCAATAGTATCCGGCTCTCATCACTCTTAGCACGAGACTTCGTCCTCCTGAGTGAGATCCACATTCCCCCTCGTGTAATTCCATTAAAACACGTGTTGCTTCTTCTAGTGTCACACATCTCAGGTATGGACCAGAGAATGACCTTCGATATAGTTGATTCTTGATAAGGCAGTAACGTGCTGCTTGTTGTTTGATCTTTCTACACTCAGCACATTCCGTTGGTAGCAGGTCATCACGCAGATAGTTAATAATAGGCGTCATCCAATTTGGTGTCTCATCCATAGATGTGACTTCCGAGATTGGTAGGTCTTTGTCTGTGGCTGGCCATTGTAGGACTAGCAATGGAACGTTGAGAGGACCTTCGGTTTTAAGAGCAGACCCAAGATTCGCCAGAGCATCTGCGTGGCAATTTTCTTCTCTCAGGATTTGCGAGATCTTGCAATTGTCAAACTTCTCCACCAACTTCTTGGTCACATTCAGATATAGGGTCATCTTTGAATCCCGAGCTTGATAATCCCCTTGCGTTTGGTTAACTATGAGTTGCGAATTACTAAAGACATCCAAGTCTTTTGCTCCAAGATCGAGTGCTAATGTCAATCCTGCGATCAGTGCTTCGTACTCTGCTTCATTGTTTGTGGCTCGAAAATTGCACCTGATTGCTCTTGAAGCCATTTCTCCTGTTGGGGATGTGAGAACCATTCCCAAGCCAGCTCCTCGTATATTACTGGATCCGTCAACGTACAACTTCCACGTTCCCTTGCAGGTCTTTTCCTGCAGAGTTCTGACCTCCTCCTCTGCTTCAGGAACTATAGTCGGAGTAAACTCTGCAACGAAGTCCGCCAGGATCTGAGACTTAATGACGGTCATTGGTCTGTATATTATGTCGTATTCCCCAAGTTTGACTGCCCACTTTGCTAATCTTCCTGAAACTTCTGGCTTGTGTAGAACAGCTTTTATGGGGGTTGAACTGACTAGCAAGATAGGATGTGCTTGGAAGTAAGGATGCAACTTTCTTGCTGCGGTTATCAATGCCAAGGCAAGTTTTTCTAAATGATTGTACCTTGTCTCTGCATCTAAGAGGGATTTGCTGACGTAGTAGACAGGATGTTGCTTGTTCTCGTCTTCTCGGACCAACACGGCACTGACAGCATGTTCTGACACTGCTAGGTATAGCAACAGCACTTCACCGTCCTTCGGCTTCGAAAGAAGGGGAGGCGACGTGAGGTAATCTTTTAGTTCTCTCAGTGCTTCTTCGCATTTGTTATCCCACACAAAGTCCTTTGGTTTCTTTAGGGTAGCAAAAAATGTGTGCGATCTATCAGACAGCCTTGAGATGAATCTGCTTAGTGCAGCCATCCTTCCAGTGAGTTTTTGCACTTCCTTTACGTTTCTCGGCGAAGGTATGACTTGAATTGCTCTAATCTGATCCGGGTTGGCTTCTATCCCCCGATGAGTTATGATGTAGCCAAGGAACTTGCCAGAGCTTACACCAAATGAGCATTTAGTAGGGTTGAGTTTCATGTTATATCTTCGCAGCGTAGCAAACGCCTGTTGCAGATGCACGATATGGTCTTCTGCTACCAGAGATTTTACAAGCATGTCATCAATGTAAAATTCCATCGTGTGACCAATCTGATCAGCGAACATCATATTTACCAATCGCTGGTAGGTGGAGCCAGCGTTCTTCAAGCCAAAAGGCATTACTTTGTAGCAATATATGCCCCGTGATGTCATAAAGGATGTCTTTTCTTGGTCACTTGGGTGCATTAGGATCTGGTTGTAGCCGCTGAACGCATCCATAAAGCTCATCAGTTGGTGTCCAGCTGTTGCGTCCACTAGCTTATCGATGTGAGGTAGTGGGAAAGGATCCTTTGGACATGCCTTGTTGAGATCAGTGAAATTAATACAGACCCTCCACTTCCCATTCTTTTTGCGAACGACCACCACATTGGCAAGCCATTCGGGGTAACGTACTTCACGTATGAATCCAGCGTGAAGCAGGTTTTGAACTTCCTTATTGATGATTAAGTCACGTTCAGGAGCAAACTTTCTTCGTTTTTGCCTTACTGGTTGATGATCTGGATCCACCTGCAACTTGTGCATAATGATATCGGGATCAATTCCAGGCATATCGGCATGTGACCAGGCAAAACAATCAGCATTCGATCTGAGGAAGTCGATTAATCTCTTTCGTACGTCTGTCGGTAACTTTGACCCGATATTCACTTTTTTGTCAGGGTCACTCTCTGCTAGGGAAACCTCGTCAAGTTGCTCCACCTCTGGCTCTTCACTGTGGAGCGCCATGGGTGGGCTCTGTAATTGCTATAACTGTTGACCTTTTCCTTTTAAGGTTGTTTGATAGCATGAACGAGAATTTTCTTGTTCTCCTTTGATCTCCTGCACTCCCCATGGAGTGGCAAATTTGATGGTTTGATGGAGGGTTGACGGTACTGCTTTCATATCATGGATCCAGGGACAACCCATTATTACGTTGTAGGAAGATTCGCAATCCACTACCAGGAATTTTGTTTGTCGGTTGACCCCTGCTGCAAACACAGGTAATGTCACTTCACCCATAGTCTGCTTTACTTCACCACTGAATCCTACCAACGTTGTGGATTTTCGTGTTAGCTCAGCTTCATCAATGCCTAATCCTTTGAGGGCGTGCATGAAAAGGATGTTCGTTGAGCTGCCATTATCGATTAGTATCCTTCTCATCAAGCAGTTAGCCATTGTCAGGGATATCACCAGTGCATCATGATGTGGAGCTAAAACGTTTCCACCTTCGTCAGATGTAAAGCTTATGGTGCACATCGGTGTAGCTTCAACTCTGACATCGCTTCTCGTGTGGCAACTTCTGGCACTTCTTGTATTCTTTTTAGCAGCTGAATGTGTTATACCACTGATTTCAGAACCTCCCGAGATAACATTAATTGTCTGATCGTGCTTCGGGGGTGAAGCAGGGACATACTTTTTTGGCGCTTTGTCATCGTTCATATCATCGAAACGGTTTTTGGCCTTGTCAGACAAAAATTCCCTCAAGTAACCTTTGTTCAATAGCTCGTTCACCTCCATTCTCAGGGAGATGCAATCTTCAGTTCGATGACCATGATCGTTGTGAAATTCGCACCACTTCGAAGTATCACGCTTATCATCTGGTGTTCTCATTTTTTGAGGCCATCTTACCTTTCCACCCAGCTGTTTTAACGCCCCTACCAGCTCTGCGTGAGAGACTGAAAGATTGCTAATGTCTGGCCATGTCGAAGATTGTCGCTTCTCACTTTCAATCTTGTTGAATGGTCGGTGACTGCCTCGGCTATCATTTCTGCTGCTCGTATTTTAACTACGAGGTCTCTGGTAAGGTTTATCCTCTCTAGGGGTTTTCTCATGCCTTAACACGCGTGAGTCAGACCGTGGGGAATGACGGTAACGGTAAGCTGGATCTTCTTCCCACTTGATTTGTGCCCACGCCCTAGAGAGTACGTCCTCCATGGTTCTGCATTGATACTTCGTTAATTCTTTGTATAAGTCACCATCTGGGAGTAGACCTCTCTTGAAGGTAGAGATGGCAGTGGGTATGATGCAACTTGGAATAGACACTTTTTCCTTGTTGAAGCGTCCCACATAACTATGCAGTGATTCTCCTTTCTTCTGTATGACCTCGTAGATATCATCAGCTGTCTTTTCCAGGTTTCTGCTGCTTGCGAACTGCTCGACAAAGCGATCGGTCAGCGACGCAAAAGAGTCTATCGAAGCGTTTGGTAGGTTCGTAAACCATTGGAGAGCTGGTCCCGTGAGACTTGAACCAAATCCATTGCACATACTAGCTTCTCTATACTCTCTTTCAATTGCGGTTGTGAACATCCGCTGCTTGTATTGTGCTATATGGTTGTCAGGATCTGTCATTCCGTCGTACATCTTCATCGAGGGGAACGTGAACTTCTTGGGCATCTCCACAAGCGCGATCTCGTCTGTGAACGGAGTATCCGCATAACAGTTAGGAGCGCTCTTTGTTATTGGTGGTGCCACTCCAGGAAGTCGCTTAATCATCGCTTCCATTGCTTCCAGACGTTTGAAAACCAGGTGTGTGTCATCTGTTGATAGGGTTGTCGCTGCTTCATTAGGGTGAAGCAAGGATCGAGCAACGTTCGTCCTGACTGCAGCAGCGTTAAGTGCAACAGTTTCTGGCAGTAGCACCGTTCTGGTATCTGTAGTCGGCGTAGTTCCGTCCAGTGGCTGCATCGGATCGACGCGTCTTTGAAATCGATTTCGAGCTTCAACCTCGGTGTTTCTGTCTTCGGCGACCAGAGAGGCGTTCTCAGTTCTCAAGGAAGCGTTCTCCGCCTCGAGTAACGCTAGTCGTTCTTCGTTCTGCTTCATCAGGGCGGTGAGTGCTACCAGTTGAGCAGCGGGATCTTGAGGGTTGTCACCTCCTAAAGGAGCCTCGCGATTATCTCCGTTCGTCATATCTCACGTAGTTAAAACTGCCCCTCCTTCTAGCGCCAAACTGTTTGTGCAAAATTTAACCGGTTCGAATGGAAAACAGTTCTACGGAATGACGAGAAGAGATTAGCTTTATTGATTAATGAGTTTCGATATGAGTTACAAATAATCAATAAAGAAATCGTAAAAAGATGATCTTATCGATCGTTCGTCGCTCGTCGTGAGCACTGTCAGAATCTTTGTCGCTCGTCGTTGAAGAGCGGCAAGAGTTTTGCCAGTTAGGGTTTTTTTGTGTTTTTCTCTAATCCCCTGTCCTTATGTTGGGACCCTCTTATTTATAGATTTTGTAAACTCTAATCCTTGTTGGACTGGGCCTCGTCTGTCGCTGGTCCATCCTAATTATTTTAGGAGTAGGACGCTATGTCGGTCATTCGCCATATTTCTCTTAGAAATAGGAATATGCTAAGTCGGTCGCTGTGCTAAACCGTTGGTCGCTGGTTGATGCATAAACCGAACCTCGTCGCTGCTCAAGACCTTTTTTCAATGCTCATCACTCGTCGTTCTCTCGACTGCAATGACATGGCCAGTGCCATGAACTGTGACTTCATATTCATTGTCAACTGCCAAAAACCTTATGTAGCGAGGAATTAGCAGCGACTGACTGAGCAAGTTATCAATCAGCTTATCCTCCAATTTATGAATTGGAGTTTTTGCAGTGACGGACTGATGAATTTATTTCACCCAACAACAACAATATAAATTTTTTAGTTAATAAGTAAATTAGAGATGAGCTCCAAATATATTTCGCATTTAAAAAAAAAACAACACAAATAGATTAATATATTTTCTTAGGTATATATATATATATATATGTACAAGTTTATATCATTATTAATTTATGTTAGTATTCGGACCATATTTTACATAGGATTTTTTTAAAACTATTATCTTATTATCTTATCAAATTTGGTCAATTTTTCCATTGCCCTAACTCGAGACCGGACAAATTTATTAATTTATAGTGATTATTAATTTATTGAGTATTAATTTATAGAGGTTCTACTATATATAGGCCTTTAATTTTCTTTTCTTTTGGTAGCCTTTTTGTTTTCTATTAAATTTTGTAGCATATTTGTTTTACATGATTTTCGGACCAGTGACGCAGTTTTGAACCTGAAATATTGTAAGGTCCAAATTATATTATGGAAAAAAAATAAAAAATTTAAATAATTAAGGCACAGTTTAAAAAGTCAATGTCTCTTTTTTTCCTATAGTTAAGACATTTAAGATAACGCCACCTTTTCTTTTAGTCAAATTTCTTCCAAAACGTTGCTTTAGATCTGCAGTCAGTCTGCGAAACCATAAACCACTTAAAACAGAAAAAAGTACGATTAACATTTGTTTAGACGTCATATCTCCAAAATAATCTTAAATCTTAGCGTTTTAAAGTTTATTTTATCTTGAAAAAATAGAATAGAAAAAACAATAGTCATGGTTTATAAAGGAGTACAATACCAAGAAAATACTTGACATATTGTCGGTGTTGAACAAAGAAACACAAACAAAAAATTTCAGTTTAAAAAAAAAAAAATTGCTACTAAACTGTAAAAAATCATATATATGAAAGGAGTTGAACCATCTCCATATTGTACCACGTCATTGCATGAGGGATTGACATGTGTCATTACATTAATTGTAAGTATAAAATTAAATAAATTCAAATTTAAATTAAAACTTATAAACACCTAATAATAAATAATATGGGGCCATAAAAACATAAATTTAATACAATTAAATAATATGAAGTTTGAACTTAGTTTACCTATTCTTTTTCCTCTTTTGTTAAATTTATTCTCCAACTGGTCATATCTTCTTACATTTATATGCAAATTATTTTTCTACATTCAGTGATTTTGTTATTCATTAGTATATATTAACTATCAAGTTTATATTTTTTCTAAATAAATTTCTTGATATTTGTTATTTTTATAGAGGTAGGAAACATGAATTCGGGACGGCATTTTGCGGGAACGGAAACGTGACGAAAATTAGAGAAGCAAAATAGTTGTTAAAGTTCGGTACAAAAATAGGATGGGACGAAACGACAATTCTCAAAAATATAAAAATATGATAATCATAAAATTCATATAAATTCATTATTCTTTTACATAATATAAAATATAAAAATTAATAATTTTGTTACATTTAATGAAAATAACAAATAAAGATAAATTTTGTGTGTAATATTTTGTCTTTTCTATTATTATGAGATACATGTTCAATTTTATTCGACCACCTCTTGGATGGATAAAATATAATTTCGACAATTTTAAATTTTGCAATACATCAAGTCGTTGCTGGATGGATTGTCTGGAACTACGGCGAAATCTCAAAATATAGGGGATCAACGAATTTGAGCTCTTCTTGATGACCCAAGCACTTCACTTGCATAACTTCCAAAGCGTGGCCATTGTTGTGGACTCTTGACTGCTTGAATCAATCATTGTGCATCACTCTCGAAGACCACATTACCAAAGCCAAGATTATCGAGACATTGCATTGCCCAAAGCAACCCTGCCGCTTCCGCATCCATGCTAGATTGGAGTAAGGGATATGCTTTAGCACCATACCACCTAGCATGGCCGTTACTATCTCTGAGAATCCACCCCACTCCACAGGTTACGAGTTCTCTGTTCCAAGGCGCATCGACATTACACTTGAAATTACCTTGCGCAGGTGGTCTCCAAGTATCTCTGGTTGTAATACCTGTGGGTATTAAGTGTTGTGGCTCGGGTTGATGAGCAAACCACTCCTCTTTATCTCTTATTGCGTTCTCGATGATCTTCTCCACTGGAATCACAACATTGGAGAAGCATAACTCATTACGTGCTTTCCATATGCCCCACAGTAACCATGGGAACAACCATAATCTCGCTTTCATTTCCTCATTATATGCATTGTTGTTCATCAAACCTCTTGCCATATTTGTGAATATTGATCCTGATGGCGAAGGGTACCCAAGGAAACTTAATGGAGACTGAGCCCATACGCATTTAGCAAAATGGCATTCAAATAGAACATGATTCCCAGTCTCTACCTTATCACCACATCTCAAGCATTCATTGAATCTGGTCAGTTTCTTTATTGCCATGTTATTAGCTACAGCCAAACAATTGGAGAGGCATCTCCACATGAAATTATGTATCTTAAGAAGTGTCTTACTACCCCAAACTGCTCTAAACAAAGGGTCAAGACTAGGCTCCGATACAACCTCCAATTGCTGGACTTGCTTGATTCTATGCAGCCATACCCAATAACCGGATTTGACAGTGTATTGACCATCTGCATTAAAACACCACGAGTACATCTCCTTAGCATCTTTCCCTCCTGGCCTAACCTGCACTATTAACCTTACGTCCTCCTCCTTAAACATTTTCCGTAGCACATACATTTTCCATTCATCTGAACCTTCATCTCTCAACAGATTCAAATAGATACTACTGGAGTCTGCATTAGGTTTGACCATAGGAGGCATGGGAGATATAACTGGATGCCAGGGATCTTTAGTCACATACACAATAGCCCCATTACCAAATTCCTTTCTCATCCCATCTTCATCAGGTCTTGGGACTCAAAAATGCTTTTCCAGGCAAAAGATGGCCTTGGCCCTAATTTACCTTCTAAAGGGGAGTTGTGAGGGAAATACTTACCTTTGAACACCTAGGCCATCAACGAATCTGGATACTGAGCCATTCTCCACAGTTGCTTGCCAAGGAGAGCCAAGTTAAAACCTTCCAGTTCCTCCTTCCCCCTTGGGTCTGCACAACTTCTCCCATTTTTTCCAATGGATTCCTTTACCAGTTTCTTGATTCTTCCACCAAAACCTTGTAAATGTAGATTCTATCTTAGCACATAATGACTTGGAAAGCTTGAAACAGGACATTGAGTATGTAGGGAGGGCTCAGGCCACTGCCTTAATTAGCACTTCCTTTCCACTCTGTGACAGAAACCTATTGAACCAGTTGTTGATTTTGGCTGACACTCTTTCCTCCAGAAAATGAAGAGTAGCCACCTTAGACCCTACAAACATTTCTGGTAAACCCAAATATACTCCATCCCCACCTTCTCTTGTTATACCATATATCCTTTTCACCATGTTCTTATTTTCTTCAGCCATCTTCTTCCCAAAAACAATACTGGATTTCTGTAGGCTTACCTTCTGACCCGATAGCTTTTCATAGCTTCTAAGAATATCTCGTACTGTCTCCACTTGATTCTCCTCTGCTTTACAAATAACATGCTGTCATCAACAAATAACAAGTGAGAGATAGGTGGTGATGTCTCTGCCACTTTGATTCCTTGGAGTGCTCCATCTCTTTTAGCCAGTGCAAACCTACTAGTCAGAACTTCAGCACACAGGATAAAGATAAAGGGAGATAATGGATCCTCTTTTGACGCAATCCTCTCTATGGAATAATTCTTCCATGGGACTTCCCATTTATCAAAACCCCATAGGTAAACAGAACTTATACATCTCATCACTCTTGCAATCCACACTTCACTAAATCCCAACTGCTTCATTGAGTTCTCCACAAATGACCATTCTAACCTGTCATAGGCCTTCATCATATCAGTCTTGGTTGCAATGAAGTCGGTAGATACTGCATCCCTTGTTCTTAAAGCATGTAGGACTTCATGTATTACTAGAATGTTATCTGATATCAATCTCCCTTGCACAAAAGATGTCTGGGTCTCAGAGATTATCTCAGGTAGGATCTTCTTCAGCCTACTTAACATTATCTTGGAGATAACTTTGTAGACATAATTACACAAACTGATGGATCTAAATTCTACCAGTATATGGGGATGATGCTTCTTAGATATCAGACATATATTAGTTTCATTCAATCTGCTATCAAACTGTCCTTCAATCATAAAGCTTTGTACCAACCTACAGATATCATTCCTAACCACCTCCCAGTACTCTTGATAAAAAGCCCCCGATAATCCATCCAGTCCAGGACTTTTATCTGCACCCATTGTAAAAACAGCTTCTCTAATTTCTAGTTCTCCACATGTTTTATCAAGTCTGCATTCATACCCTCTGAGACTTTCCTTTCCAGACCTCTAAAAATCTCCATATTCTCTACTTCAGATGATGCTTGACATTCAGAGAGATAGAGTTTAGAGAAGTACCAACCAGGTATCTCACCCATCTCCTCCTCTTCAAAGTTCTCCAAGTTTGTTTCCTCATCCACTAGGTACTGTATCTTGTTAGTGTGTCTCCTTTGTTTAGCTCTTGAGTGAAAAAAACTTGGAATTTCTATCCCCAACTTTCAACCACATAACTTTTCTCTTATTCTGCCAAAAGGCTTCCTCGTCCTTGTAAGCTCTATAAAGCTGGCATCTCAGTCTAGTTAACTCATGAAGGTCAAAGACATCCTAATGCGTTAGCTTGTTAATTTTCCATCCAGGTCTTTGATTTCCTTTTCTGAGTTTGCTTTGGATCTTCTCTTCCATTGTGCCATCCCTTTTCTAAAATTTTTTTCTCTTAAAGACCAAATCTCCTTCCATGTCCTCCTCCATAACTTCCCAACCTCTCTTGACAACCTCATTAAAACCTTCCTGTCATTTTCATCTCCTGTCAAACCTCATCATTTCTCTAAAGGGGAAGAATGAGCTTTCAGGTCTGACCACACCACCTCTCTTCTCCTCATTATTCAGGATCTCATTAAAGTCACCCATCAGGATCCATGCTCCTTCTCTCTTCTCACCTATCCTCATTAGATGTTCCCAAACCTTCCATCTCTCACTTCTGACAGGATCTCCATACACACTAGTAAAAAAAAGAGATTTTCCTTTCCAAGTTATTTGGGTGTCAATCATCCTAGAATTGGAGGAAAGAACAAAAACTTTGACCTCTTCTTTCCATAATAAAGCTAAACCTCCTTCAATTCCTACCGGATCCACCGTCCAGAGATCAAAATATCCCATATTACTGCATAAATTCTCTAAATAATCCCTGCCATTTTTGGTCTCGCTAAATAATACAACCTCTGGGATATATTGACCATATATATCCCTTAGGTGTCGAACTGTCAATGTGTTCCCCACTCCCTGACAGTTCCAGCTGGTTGTCCTCATATTGAATGTGGTGGTTTAAGGTTGACCACAAACCTTTGATTACTTGGAGTTGCAAGATTCTGAGTAACTCTCAAACCGGAGCTCAAAACAAGGGCATCAGAATCCTTTGGGAAAGAAGGTGAAATACCTCTTGGGGTTGAGGTACTATTTCCTTCAGATGACAGATTCTCCTGAATTTTTAAAGAAGAAGAACTGCTTTCAACTAGCCCTCTTTGTTGATCTATGCCTTTCTGCACTGGACTTTCGTTTTCTTGAGGATAGATGCCCTAACTCTGAAGAAACTTGATGGAATTCCATACTGAAACTTCTCTTTTCAACTGGAGACTTCTTCCCCCCCATCAAGCTTCCCTCACCATCAGCTTCTTTCTTACTCCCGGATCCATTTTTCTTCTCTGCAAACTGAGAAAATATCAAGAAGGAGAAAGAATTTCTGTATATCCCTCAATGAAAAATTCATACAACTATATATTACTAAACAGAGTATCTACTTTCCTTAGCTACCAAATCACAAAATAACTGTTATACAATCATACCATAACTACTATCGTGAATGAGCCAATCCTTTTAGAGCTTGATTGCTAAACACACGGGATTGAGATTCTTCTTTGATTTTCCTTGGTGTAAATCCCAATACCCTCCCTCAAGTGGGAGCATATAAATCATGTATGCCCAACTTGTCTTTGAAGTTATCAAACGCATCTTTGCCTAACGCCTTGGTAAAGATGTCGGCCAATTGCGAGCTGCTGCTGACATGTCGAGTAGAAATTATACCATTCAGAATCTCATCACGTACAAAATGGCAATCATTTTCGATATGTTGGGTTCTTTCATGGAAGATTGGGTTGTTGCTGATGTGAATGGCTGGTTTACTATCACAACAAACCATCATTGGCTCTGTGTGAGAAACGCCCAGAGCTGCTAGTACTCGCTTCACCCATAACAACTCTTGTGTCAAGAAATCCATAGCTCGGTATTCTGCTTCTGCGGAAGATCTGCTCACCGTAGGTTGTTTCTTCGTTTTCCACGACACCGGAGATTCACCCAGTTGAACAAAATATCCGGTAATAGACCGGAGTCAAAGGACAACTCGCCCAATCTGAATCACACCATCCTGAAATATGAAAATTAGTGTCTGCTCGTAGCAATATTCCTTGGCCATGATTGTTTTTCAAAAATCTGACCACCCGTAAGGCCGCTGTCCAGTGATTTTCATGTGGCTCTTGCATGAATTGTGTAGGGTATGCACACAAAAAACTAAATCTGATCGTGTGGCAGCTAAATAGATGAACCGTCCAATCAATCTTCGATATTTTTCTCGATAATAAGCCAATCCTTTTAGAGCTTGATTGCTAAACAAACGGGATTGAAATTCTTCTTTATTTTCCTTGATGTATATCCCAATACAAACTGTTACTTTTTGCCTATCTTATCACAATGTTCAGAGTACAAAGGCTGTGCTCTTCCATGTTCCTTAATCCTCCACTCAGGTTCCATTACCTTTGCCTTCCCTCTTGCTTTACTTTGACCAATTCTATTGAAAACCGAGTAATGTAAACACAAACAAATCCTTTATGAAAAAGAGTCCACTTTGAAAAGTCCTTTTTTTATATCATTTAACAGATTATGAAAAAAAAAATCATCGTTTGAGAAATGATATAAACATAAGTAATGTAAACGCAATAATTCAAACAAAACACCTAAGGAACTAATCAGCTTCGAATGAAAAGTCCTTTTTTTCCATAAATCTGGTTTTAAGCCTTTAACTTTTTAAGTTAAAGTTTTAGAGAGAATTAAGCTAATTAAATTTTATTTTATATCAATTATTGATTATTGTATTGAAAAAAGAAAAACAAAAAAAAATTAAACGTGTGAATTGAAGACGGTAAAATTTTTTTTTTTTTTTGGTCATCTGGTTGAATTATTAAAACGAAGAAAATTACAAGTACAAGCCTAAAACCGGCTGTCAAAGTACATGACACCGGAGCCAAAAGAAAGCTGTCAAAAGACGACACTAAAACCAAAAGCTAGCTGTCAAAAGACGACACCGGAACCAAAAGATCCACAACATGGATAGCAAAAAACCTAAAAGCTAAAACAAGGAGAAAAAGGGATCCAACGAAAGCGTCTAGAAGAATCAAAGGCACTAAAGCTAACCCACAGGAACAAACCAATCCAACACGAACTTCCAGAGACCAAGTAGACGTAGAAACTGTGCCAGCAACCAAAGGTTTGAACAGAACCAAACAACCCAAACCAGAAGGCTGGAAATCCTGTATTCGGATCTTAAGCAAGCCCAACCAGCAACAGAACTAACGGGAAAGAACGCATGACCGAGATGAAGGAACTAACGGGAAAGAACGCATGACCGAGATGAAGCAGAGGGAAGAAACCACTCCAACACGCACCTCCAAAGCAACCGGGAATTCGAGAAGATCTAAGCTCAAGGTAAAGATACCTTGGCCTCCGACAGGGAAAATGTCAAGGAAGACCAACAACTCTTACACGCGGACACTCGCAAGCGAACCTCGGCCATCTACAGACTAAAGGCAAGCCACCTCCTCAGAAAAGAAGAATTGAAGATCGAAAATACTGCTTCGTCTTGAAATCAACTCCGAAACCTGAAACAACTTCCGGAGAAAACTAGTAGATGCCTCCACAGCGAAATACCATCAGGATGACGAACCCAAATAGAGGAACTAAACCTCCTCTAAACACAGAGGCCAAAAAGAGTCCATCGAAGCAAAAGAACCAGAGACCACAACCTACACCAACGGAGAACCCAATTTCCAGCCACAAACCAAAACCTAAGAAGACTAGACTTGTTCTGAAGGACTGAAGTCGAAACATCAGAGGCAGAGAACACAAACTACCCCATTTGAGAAACCCAATCTCCAAATAGAAACCAACAAGAACGTAGGAAGACTAAACCAACTCTGAAAGCAAAACCAGATAGAGAGCACAACCCAATACACTGCCACAAACCAGAACCATTTGGGCCGGGGAGCCGAATACCAGAACGAGAAAAAGGTCTAGTGATTTTACCTCACAAGGAGAAAAATCAGATCTGGATCCAGAATTAGATTCGTCAGACCTGAAGAGAAGAAGCATTTGCGAAAAGCCACCTTCTGACCTTGAGGAGTCGGCCCTTCTCCTCGGCTGTGGCTGAGACTCCGAAGACGATACCAGCGAGAGCACCTCCGCCCGAAACCAGCAAAATCAGTTAAGACTTACAGAGGAAATTTGAGAGAAACCAAAAAGCAGGAAGGAAAGAAGACTGACCGGCGTCGGTGTAATGACCCTGTCACGTGACCAGAATAATCGAGAAATTAATCGGAAAAAAATCAAACATGATGGTCCGGAAGCACGAGGAGGCCGGAAGCACGACAAATCAGTGCAAGCTGCTCGGTGACTAAGCAGGGTGCTAGCTAGCCTGCTGTGGTGATGCAGCTGCTTGGTGATTCACCTGCCTGCCTGCCTGCTTCACCAGCTTGACCTGCTTCAGCAGCTTCTGCTTGGTCAGGGACACGTGTCGGCGCCTTGACAGTCCGCTGCCACCACGTGACACACGCCCCTGCTGACCCAGCTGCCTACCAGCCTGCCAACTTCATCTTATATATACTACCCAACAGCTTATATTTTCGTATAGAAACCATACCAAACCTCTGATAAAATTACCTTAGAAAATTCGAACCATAGTCCGTGATCGTGATCCAGTTCGCAGACCGTTGTCGTGAACCATCGGGTCGGGAAATTTTTTTGGGTAAGGTGTTTTGATCCAAACTTACCTGTTGAACTTAGTTTCGTCTCCTGATCTTGAATCCAACCTTCTTTTCTAGTTTTAATGGTTGGAATGGTCGAGAATTAAGCCTAAACTCTGTCCATTTTAAGGAAAGGAAGCTTCAATAGTTCGTGGACCAGTCAAGGAACTTAGGTCTGGTTTAAACCCTAAGTTTGAATCCAAGCTGTAACTGTTCAGAAAGCAAAGGTGAGTCTTGGTGATGCTTGTCGTGTGTTGATGAGTTGAACACACGTTGTTTGTTTATTGTTATGCTTTATAGCTATTGAGGTTCATGCTAGAATTTTAGGAGATTGGGTAAGTGTTTTCCTTAATTCTTTGTGCATGATGTTTGGTTGTGTGATTGAGTGCTGCATGAGTCATGGGATGATTGTGTATGCACTTGCCACTAACCTTTGTTGATGCAGAGTTTCAAGAGGAAGCTTGATTCGCATGTGATCTGTAGAGATACATGCGGGTCTAAGGTAAATTTTTGTGTTGTGGGTAATGTTAGGTTTTACGGTGATCAAGAGGATCATGTAACATCCTAACAATAGTAGAGAGCGGTTGACACTTCCTAGATCGGGGGTCACGGAGAGACGGGATTGCAGCCTTTGGCCATGACTCTGGCGATTGTAATCCACGGAGGGACGGGATTGCAGCCTTTGGCCGTGGTATTACATGTCGGATTGCTGACCTTAGAGCCTTTGTGGTTAGGGCCGAGTAAGGTAAAAGGGACAATGGAAGGAAGTTTTCAATTCGCGGTATAGGGTTTTTGTTGTTTAACAAGATTGCAGAAAATGGGACTGCAGTAAGAAGGCCTCTGGAGTTGTTGTGTTTGAGTTATCTTTTCTGCATGTGTATTCTCTGGTTATTATGTGATTGCTCGTTGATTGTTATTTTGGGTTTGGGTTGGGAATAATTATTGTATGTTAGAGGGAGCCTTGGCTCACTGTGTACTTAGTACTCATGACTCCAATTTGTTTTGCAGGTAAGCCGATAGAGGGAACCACTAGCGGGTGTGCGGAACGATAGGACCACCGGAAGTAGGTTTTTGATGTCTTTTGTAAAGCTATGTTTGTGATATGTTTTTACGACTCTTTTGGGCTCTAGGCCTTGGCCAAACTTTAAACCTTGTAAAGTTGTTGCAAATAAATAAAAGTATGTTTTATGAAATTGTGGGTGTTGATTTGATATTAGTCTTGTCCGGACTAATACAACTCGAGATCATGGAACGGGTTGTAAAGCCTTAGGCCATGGTCAAGGGGTAAAGATACCTTGGGTGGATTGATTGGGGAAACTAGATTCGTTCTAGTAACCTTCATCGATCTGTCTACGGGTATCTATTGTGACATTCTCGGTCAGCAATGATCGAGGGTGTTACAGTCGGTGCTAGAGAAGCAACTGCACGCCGGTCAAAACCGCGATTCCGGCAAAATCTGTAAGTTACGGCAGCTAGGGCAACCCGTTGGGAGAGAAAAAGGGGAAAAGGAAGTGAAAAATGAGAGTGACGGGTTTGTTGAAGACGGTAAGATTACTTAAGGATTACACTTACACATTTACAATTTCTATTATTAATATATTTAATAAATTATCAAATACTTCGTTAAAATCCAATGTTATTCAAAACTAAATAACTTTGAAACTATTTGCATATTAAATCATTTGAAATCAATTCAATGGAGTTTTATGAGTTAAATTATTAGAAACAAAATCTTATATAATATAGTAAGGTTTCTCTAAATTCAAGTTACGAGAGGTTGCCATGTGTCATTTTTTAAATAACTTTGACAATTAATTCCAACAATTTAATAGGTAGGCTGCCATGTGTCATATATTCTTTTGACATGTGTCTTTTTAATTTATTTATTGAAGAGCAAAAAGTAAACTGTGTCATTTTTTTTAATAACTTTGACAATTAATTCCAACAATTTAATAGCTAATTCTAAATTTATTAATTCCAACAATTTACAATATATATTAGACGTTATCTTTTTTCCTTTATATGATACCCACACAAAAATTATGATTCCAAATTAAATATGTTATTGTGAAATTTTAACGATTTTGAAAAAAGATATTTTATTTATTAAATCCACAATATACTATAATAAAAACTAATATTTTAAAAAAATTTCTCTAAACTCAAGTCCTACCACGCACTATAACCACTTGGCATCTATCCGTCAATAACACACAAAAAACAATTATAACAAGGGAAACAATTTGTGTTGGAGAAAGTAACGCTGCTAACCAAGACTCTCGAAAGAAAATCCTACTCCACCACAAATTGCGAATCCACAAAAACTCTTTCTATTTTTATTTTTATTTTTTCTTCTTTACTGTAATCACAATGAGGAAAAAAAAAGAATTCACTTCACCAATGAATCGATGTGAAAGATAAAAATCACAGCAAAGCGATATCAAGAGAGTGAGACAAAAATACAATCAAGCAGCAATATAATATAATAAGGTTTCTCTAAATTCAAGTTATGAGAGCCTGCCATGTGTCATTTTTTTTTTTATTGCTTTGACAATTAATTCCAACAATTTAATAGCTAGGCTGCCATGTGTCACATATTCTTTTGACATGTGTCTTTTTAATTTATTTATTGAAGAGCAAAAATTAAACTATGTGTCATTTTTTTTTAATAACTTTGACAATTAATTCCAACAATTTAATAGCTAATTCTAAATTTATTAATTCCAACAAGTTACAATATATATTAGACGTTATCTTTTTCCTTTATTGGAAACCCACAAAAATTATGATTCTAAATTAAATAGGTTATTGTGATTTTTAACGGTTTGGAAAATAGATATTTTATTTATTAAACCCACAATATACTATACTAAAAAAACTAATATTTAAAAAAAATTTCTCTAAACTCGAGTTCTACCACGCACTATAACCACTTGGCATCTATCCGTCAATAACACACAATAAAAAAATTAAAACAAGGGAAAGAATTTGTGTTGCAGAAAGTAACGCTGCTAACCAAGACTCTCGAAAGAAAACCCTACTCCACCACAAATTGTGAATCCATAAAAATCTTTCTATTTTTTTTTTTCCTTTCTTATTGTAATCACCATGAGAAAAAAAAAACAGAATTCACTTCACCAATGAATCGATGTGAAAGATAAAAATCACAGCAAAGCGGTATCAAGAGAGTGAGACAAAAATACAATCAAGCAGCAATATAATATATTAAGGTTTCTCTAAATTCAAGTTATGAGAGGTTGCCATGTGTTATTTTTTAAAATAACTTTGACAATTAATTTCAATAATTTAATAGCTAGGCTGCCAAGTTTCACATATTTTTTTGACATGTGTCTTTTTAATTTATTTATTGAAGAGCAAAAAGTAAACTATGTGTCATTTTTTTTAATAACTTTGACAACTAATTTCAACAATTTAATAGCTAATTCGAAATTTATTAATTCCAATAATTTACAATATATATTAGACGTTATCGTTTTCTTTTATTTGATACCCACAAAAAATTATGATTCCAAATTAAATATGTTATTGTGAACTTTTAACGGTTAGAAAAATAGATATTTTATTTATTAAACCCACAATATACTATACTTAAAAAAACTGATATTTAAAAAAAAATTCTCTAAACTCAAGTCATACCACGCACTATAACCACTTGTCATCTATCCGTCAATAACACACAAAAAAAACAATTAAAACAAGGAAAATAATTTGTGTTGGAGAAAGTAACGCTGCTAACCAAGACTCTCGAAAGAAAACCGTACTCCACCACAAATTGTGAATCCATAATAACTCTTTTCTATTTTTATTTTTCCTTCCTTACTGTAATCACCATGAGAGAAAAAAAACAGAATTCACTTCACCAATGAATCGATGTGAAATATAAAAATCACAGCAAAACGATATCAAGAGAGTGAGACAAAAATACAATCAAGCAGCAATATAATATAGTAAGGTTTCTCTAAATTCAAGTTATGAGAGGCTGTCATGTGTCATTTTTAAATAACTTTGACAATTAATTTCAAGAATTTAATAGCTAGGCTGTCATGTGTCACATATTCTTTTAACATGTGTCTTTTTAATTTATTTATTGAAGAGCAAAAAGTAAACTATGTGTCATTTTTTTAATAACTTTGACAATTAATTCCAACAATTTAATAGCTAATTCTAAATTTATTAATTCCAACAAGTTACAATATATATTAGACGTTATCTTTTTCCTTTATTTGAAACCCAAAAAAAATTATGATTCCAAATTAAATAGGTTATTATGACTTTTAATGGTTTGAAAAATAGATATTTTATTTATTAAACCCACAATATACTATACTAAAAAAACTAATATTTAAAAAAAACTTCTATAAACTCAAGTCCTACCACGCACTATAACCACTTGGCATCTATCCGTCAATAACACAAAAAAAACAATTAAAACAAGGGAAACAATTTGTGTTCCAGAAAGTAATGCTGCTAACCAAGATTCTCGAAAGAAAACCCTACTCCACCACAAATTGTGAATCCATAAAAATCTTTCTATTTTCATTTTTATTTTTATTTTTCCTTTCTTATTGTAATGAGCATGAGAAAAAAAAAACAGAATTCACTTCACCAATGAATCGATGTGAAAGATAAAAAGCAGCAATATAACCAAGACTCTCGAAAGAAAACCGTACTCCACCACAAATTGTGAATCCATAAAAACTCTTTTCTATTTTTATTTTTCCTTCCTTACTGTAATCACCATGAGAAAAAAAAAACAGAATTCACTTCACCAATGAATCGATGTGAAATATAAAAATCACAGCAAAATGATATCAAGAGAGTGAGACAAAAATACAATCAAGCAGCAATATAATATAGTAAGGTTTCTCTAAATTCAAGTTATGAGAGCCTGCCATGTGTCATTTTTTTAAATAACTTTGACAATTAATTTCAACAATTTAATAGCTAGGCTGCCATGTGTCACATATTTTTTTGACATGTGTCTTTTTTAATTTATTTATTGAAGAGCAAAAAGTAAACTATGTGTCATTTTTTTTAATAACTTTGACAATTAATTTCAACAATTTAATAGCTAATTCTAAATTTATTAATTCCAACAATTTACAATATATATTAGACGTTATCGTTTTCCTTTATTTGATACCCACAAAAAATTATGATTCCAAATTAAATATGTTATTGTGAACTTTTAACGGTTTAAAAAATAGATATTTTATTTATTAAACCCACAATATACTATACTAAAAAAAACTGATATTTTAAAAAAAATTCTCTAAACTCAAGTCCTACCACGCAGTATAACCACTTGTCATCTATCCGTCAATAACACACAAAAAAACAACTAAAACGAGGGAAACAATTTGTGTTGGAGAAAGTAACGCTGCTAACCAAGACTCTAGAAAGAAAACCCTACTCCACCACAAATTGTGAATCCATAAAAACTCTTTTCTATTTTTATTTTTTCTTCCTTACTGTAATCACCATGAGAAAAAAAAAAACAAAATTCACTTCACCAATGAATCGATGTGAAATATAAAAATCACAGCAAAGCGATATCAAGAGAGTGAGACAAAAATACAATCAAGCAGCAATTATTCTCTTCTGACGATTCAAGGTTCTAATGAAATAAACACAGAGATGCATTCCAACATCTCTGTTGAGATGATGCAAATGGCTCCGTAGAAGCCAAGCATACTACAACTTGTCCGATCAAAAGATTTCTTTACAAACGTGTTCGATTGTATTTTAAAAAAAGACCAAACATATTTCTTTTTAGGAACCGTAGTGAATTTTGACAAAGACATAAAAGTTACGGATTTGTGTCAAAGAAAATGTCTTCCATATGCTGTAAATTACATACGTTTAAACATTTTGAAAATTTTAAGATATTTTTAGCTTCTTTTCCTATTTTTAGATTTCTTGAATGGCAAAAAAAAAAAGATGTAATGTATCTATGATCATGAGTTCCAAATAAAGAAAAATTTGAAAGCCAATACTATACTAATAAAATAGATTAAAACAAATTTAATTGATTTGTTTGATTTTTTTTCATGAATTTCATTTATTTGCCTTTGTTTAAATTGTATCTAAGCCATAGAATATTCGGTTTCCTTTATTGACAACAATTACATCATCGTTAATAAGTAAATTTAGGAACTAAGTATTTGATTAGAGCGGGATTTTTCGGCACAAAGATTGTAAAGTGTTCCTATCAAAATTACAATGTATCCGATGATCAATGCATACGTTTTAGCCAAACAAACTATGATTAAGGTCGCTGGCCTATCAAATTTTAACTAACACTACTATAATATAGTAAGGTTTCTCTAAATTCAAGTTATGAGAGGTTGCCGTGTGTCACATATTCTTTTGACATGTGTCTTTTTTAATTTATTTATTGAAGAGCAAAAAAAAAATTATGTGTCATTTTTTAATAACTTTGACAATTAATTCCAACAATTTAATAGCTAATTCTACATTTATTAATTCCAAAAAGTTACAATATATATTAGACTTTATCTTTTTTCCTTTCTTTGATACTTACAAAAAATTATGATTCCAAATTAAATGTGTTATTGTGAACTTTTAACGGTTTGGAAAATAGATATTTTCAATAACTTTGACAATTAATTCCAACAATTTAATAGCTAATTCTAAATTTATTAATTCCAACAAGTTACAATATATATTAGATGTTATCTTTTTTTCCTTTCTTTGATACCCACAAAAAATTATGATTCCAAATTAAATGTGTTATTATAAACTTTTAACGGTTTGGAAAATAGATATTTTATTTATTAAACCCACAATATACTATACTTAAAAAACTAATATTTTAAAAAAAAATTCTAAACTCAAGTCCTACCACGCAGTATAACCACTTGGCATCTATCCGTCAATAACACAAAAAACAATTAAAACTAGGAAAACAATTTGTGTTGGAGAAAGTAAAGTTGCTAACCAAGACTCTTGAAAGAAAACCCTATTCCACCACAAATTGTGAATCCATAAAAACTCTTTCTATTTTCATTTTTCCTTCCTTACTGTAATATTCACCATGAAAAAAAAAAACAGAATCCACTTCACCAATGAATCGATGTGAAAGATAAAAATCACAGGATAACGATATCAAGAGAGTGAGACAAAAATACAATCAAGCAGCAATTATTCTCTCCTTACGATTCAAGGTTCTAATGAAATAAACACATAGATGCATTCCAACATCTCTGTTGAGATGATGCAAACACAGAGATTTGTTTGATTTTTTCATGAATTTCATTTATTTGTCTGTGATTAAATTTAATTTAAGCCATATAATATTCGTTTTCTTTTATTGACAACAATTACATCATCTCTAATAAGTAAATTGAGGAACTAAGTAACTGATTAGAGCGGAATTTTTCGGTACAAAGATTGTTACGTGTTCCTATCAATGTTACAATGTATCTGATGATCAATGCGTACGTTTTAGCCAAACAAATTATGATTAAGATCAAATGCTGGCCTATAAAATTTTAACTAACACTACTACAAAATATAAATATATGTTTCAAACAATCTAAATCTGTAACTGCCACGACAATCTTTTAACTTTACATTTATATTAACTCACATCATATATATCTTTCTATAAGTTTATGTCAATTCATATACAAATTTTTACTAATGAATGGTCTTTCTTTTTAAATATAACATTGAATATGTCCAATAATTTGCTACAAATACTTACTCTTCGAACCAAGATAATTATTTATATAAAGACCAAATCTATGTAATATTAAATTCACAAATAATCAATAAACTAGAAATTATTGCATATTTTACCATGTCAATTTTTAAACCCACGCAATGCGTGGGCAAATCCCTATACTGCACATACATGAATTCTATCAAACTTTAAATCTTAAAGATTATAAAACACAGAGAATTAATTTTAAATCATTTATCCAGTAACACTCCCAAATTAGTTTTGTAGGTATGTGTATAAATACCTCTCTTTGTACATCTTATTGAAATATGAATGAAAATTCTTATATTTTAACATAAAGGTAATTAACTACTGAAGGTTGACGGGTCTCCACGAGAGAGCGTAGTAATCAAATACTTACAAGAGTGCATAACTAAAACTGGAGATTGTCAGAAATGATCCTTCCTGCTACTGACAAGATCGTTAACCAGCTCATTCTCATCTTCGCACTGTTCTAGCAGATGCTTGTACGCCGGATTGTGATCCACTACTACTCGTAAAATCTTTGCAGCTTCATGACTCTGCCCTTCTTTGTACAAGGCGCTACAATAACAAAGCAAGACCCAACCTTTTGTTTTTACCATTGCTCACAACTCAGTGGTATATATGCTTCGTTACCTATCGTCTCAAGGTCTATTTCCTAAACTATGTATTGTGACAGTTCTGCTGTAAAAGTAGTACCTTGAAAGAAGCAGCAATGCTTCAAAGTAATGCTCTTTGCTTTTGGGATCACCGGGTTCTTTCAGTTTCGCTACTCTTTCCAAGTGCGTGATTCCGCTTTTCATATTTCCCTGCCATGTACAAACCCCGGAAGGTTAACACCAAATGTCAGGGTTGAAATACAAAGATTCACAAAATCAATTTTTTTCAAGTAATGAAAGGTGACTAGAATTGCAAGAGACCTTCATTTGGGAAAATCAGAACTAAGCATCGATTTATAACAGGGAAAGGAGTCATAACTGACAAATGATTTCTGATTCAGGACCTGAGGCACTTTCATGATTATCATTTTCAAAATAATGATTAGTCGAACCTGCTGTACATAAGCAGCACCAGCCCATTGAGATGCAAGCATTAAAAGTTCAACATCCTCAGCATCAGATGCAGCCCCATCAAGGAGCTGAGAAATAAACAAAAGAATAGTGCTACTTAGTAAAAGAGTCTGAAGCATGTAATATTACTACACAGTTAATAAGCAGATGGAGCCAACTAGATACGTCTGCAGAACAAGGAGAAGCAAATAAGTCGGTATGTGAAAGCAATGTTGAGGTGATAGATATTGAACCTCTGAATCCATTTGACCTAAAGATTACTGAAAGAACCAGTAAGTAGAAAGAACGGAAAGAGTAATGGACTGGAATTTCTAACCTTGGAGATAGCAAGCTCTAAATATTCAGTAGCTTCCGCCAACTGAGACTTCTGCAACAAAGTCTGCCCCATGAGAACCAAACCTCTTACATATCCAGGATCCTTTTCAAGAGCTAATCTGAAATAATAATACTCATGCAGTGAACACGGCTAGCACATGTAGGTAAAGAAAACTATGGGAACCGGAGGAAAGTCTTTGGAAATACACACCGAAGTAAGTGAATGGATGTTTCTTTATCACCTTTTGACAAGACCTGAACTGAAAGCTGAAACCAAATCCATTTAAGAAAAAATGAAACATACAAGTAGACATGGTCACTAGGCATTCATTTTCCACTACTTACAGAAAGAAGTTCTTCTGGTGTTAAAGTCTGTAGAGAAAGGGTCTGCTCTTTTAGGTCAGAGTCCACATACTTGATCACAGATTCGCTGATCTCCATGGAATGCTCAACGCCTGGAGAGCCCCCCTGACCTAGTAAACCAAGTTTTGCTCCTACCGTAGGGTGCTTGAGAGATAATTGCTGCAGAATTGAGATTTCTCGGTGAGGACTTTACACATTTTAACATATGCCCAATGTCAATTCTGTATGAGTCACCGGTACAGTTGCTAACACAGTTGTCTTTTTCACTATGAATCTTTAAAATCAAAAAGTAAATCACTGATGAACCACTAACACAGCTGTCTTTTAACGTTTGAATCTATTATATTTAACAAGTCCAGTCACTAAACACATCTCATCAACACAGTTGCATCACTTCTGCCACAACGAACTACCTATCAGTCCCTTTTAAAATTTGAGTTTGTTGTTAAATTTTCGGTTGCAGAAAACAACATTAGTGAAAAAAAAACAAAAAATCAAGTTTCTTCGGTTTTATTTAATCGAAAGCAAACTACCACCATTCTCGATTCCTCAATACTGAGAATATAAAACAAGGAAATGCATCTTCTACTGCGAATTCCGAAGTGAGACAGAATAGCATACCTGAAATATGTTTACTGAGCTGTTGGTTACCCAATAGACAAGACTTCCCTGAAAAAGAAAAGAAAAAATGCAAGCTTACAGAAAAAGATTGTGGCACAATAACAGAAGCATTAGTTCTGGTTTCATAGACATATTCGAGAAGAAAAAATGAAGACAATTCAGAGTCTCTAGGAAAAAAGATAAATGGAAGAAAATGCGGAGATAGAATAAACTGAACAAGAGGATTAGTGTCAGAATAATCACATGACTAATAAACAGCACACACTGACCCAAAAAACGAGGAAAGAAAATGTTAAACACAAAAAAGAAGAAAGACGGTATGGTAACTGGTAGAGAGATAACCAAAAGTCCAAAAGATGAAGATTTACGCAAGAATAAGCCGGCAGAAAGATTTCTAGAGTAAATGATAGATTACAAATAACTGCGGGAAGAGATGGAAGAAACTACTTACCTGTGGAATAGCATAGCCAACAAAAAACAGAGGAAGACTTAAGATCTCCAGATATAGCTTGTAATACTACAAATACAAAAAAAGGTACAATCTTGAGAACTGGACGCATAAATCAAATATTAATAACAAAAAGGTAACGTTGACATGAGTAACATCACTAACAATACCAATATATCTTCATGGTAGAAAAGGATTAGTGGTCCAAGCACACACAACAAATTTATGTAAGACGTAAGTAACCAAGGCAGCAAATAAGACATGTTCACTCACTCTCATAAGCAACCCGGTCAAGCCGGTAGTTTGACGAATTGTGGATGTATCAAAAGAAACCTGGAAATGGATTAAAAGTTAAAAGTATACATATATAATACTGTCACCTGCAATTTGAATACCGTAAGGTAACAATAATACAGAACAGATAAATTCTAAAGAGTAACAAGCATAATATGGATCCCACTTAAGTTCCAAGTATTCGCAAAAACCTGTATATTAATGTAATGGAAGCCAGCAATTAAAATTGGAAAGACTGGTCCAAAAGAGCCAGCAGGTAGATCACTCAAATTCTGGAACCATAAGGCACCACCCTGCAAAGATAAGATAGCAGCTCAGACTCAAAAGCAACATCAAGGAATATTAAAGAACAGATTCAGGTCAGATATGCTCGAGTCCCACCAGTTTACGAGGTACACAGTTGTTTAATTTAATTTTAGTATTAAAATCTAGCTTCCATAAGATGGTCCAATTACAACAACTAAACTAAAAATTATACGAACAGAAAACAAGTCACAAATAAACGTTAAGCATACATCTCACATATTATAGAAAAGTACACTTCAGCTATAAAGTACGAAAGATAAATATAAGTAAGGTAACAAGTCTACTCAATCCTAAAAACGTCGATCTAGCCTACTCTTGTCAACTCAGATCGCAGCCATCTAGACTGGCATTATTCATCAATTGCCATTTGCCAACTCAGATGGCCCAGAAACATATGCTAACTCGACCAAAGAAACCCCCACGAGGAAAGGGGCAGAGAAGGGTTTGACTTGATACCAAAGAAGATTTATTTCCTCATCAGAATCAAGAAAGTCACAAACTTTCTCATTTTTCTAATATCATTTCGACTTTAAAATCGGATCAAACTGTGTAGAATATAAGAAAACATACACTAAGAGCCCACCCACCCACTACTATTCCAAGCTAGCCTGTGTTTGAAAACCAAGCTGCTTTGCGCTTAAGCAATGCAACGTGCGCCATAGTTTTGCTGCTCGTTCATACTTCTGACTCTAGTTTCCGTCCTGGTCACCATTTTCATATTTGCACTGTGCTAGGGAAACTGGTGCTAACCATTAATATTTCTTCCTGCCGGTGATAGATGTTGTCCCATACGTTAAACCAAACTAAAAGTATTTGAGTTGACTCAGCAGAACTAGCTTTAGGAAAACGAGGAGCAGTGGCATAATTATATGAGTAATTCGATCAGAAACAAAACCACCAGGGAAACTGCTAGTGTACCACCTGACAACTTGTCAGCAGATTTTTAATCCAACTTTGAGACTATACAAGTCATTCTTATGCAGTCTCAACTTACAGAATCAAACCCAGGATGACCATCTAGTGACATCTTCCGGATGCTAGCCATCAACAAGAAAAAGCAAGGGAGCTGCAGATGATGAAAGCCAAAGGGTAAGTGAGAACGAATATGACGCAAACACTTGTACTATTTATTAAATCTATCAACGTAGAAAAGACAATATCCATTTACAAAGAAAGCCATGGATCAAGTAACATGAGAGAGTTTCATTTACGGTGGTATCAAACAGATACACAAGCATGTAAAAAATGGATCCTTCTGCACAAGGGACAAAAGAGTTCAAAGGTATTTTCATAAAGAATTTTATCTTGCATGCATATAGTTGCATGTTCGATCACGAAATTCTTTCTGTACTGAGGTCTAATTTAAAATCATCCCCCACTCTCATTGGTTGCTCAATAAACTAAAGTGCACAAGGAAACATGCAAAGATAACTAAGAGGAATATAAAGCTTATATCCAAGTGAAGAATCCCCAAATTGAAGTGGTCAACAGAGTGTCTAAAAACAACAACCATACGAGAACCCAAGATAAAAATTCCAAGCAGAATTGATCTGGCACAGATTTTCACGATTGTTTATTTAGGAAAAAGAGATGAATTGCAAACAAAAGAAAATCATGAAGCGCTTTGGTTGCGCTTCGCTGGATATAACCTTCTAGCTAGTATCTGGTATTATTACTAACACCGAGTGCAGAAAAAAAAAACACAACAGAAAATGTTCTTACCTGGACGGATAAATATGGGAAAAACCACAAAAAGGAGGGGCACCCAATAGCTCGACTTTCTTTAAGAAAAAGAGAAAATTGATCGATAGAGCTTCTTAATGTTGGAGTCTCTGGGATCGGCATAGGCACTGTGAGGAAATGAACAGTAGGATTGGCTTTTACTTCATCGACACCATACAAAAACAAAATGTATGGCATTATTGGTGCCCATGTAAACGAGTTTCATGTATAACATGCCAAATTAACTACGAAGGCAGGTAACACAAAAGGGGCATGACCAGAACTTGGAATAATTGACAAAAAAAATTGCTGAACTAATCCTAGTTGAAATATAAATAAACCGAGACAATGCTATCTAGGAGTCGAGATGATAACTTCTTGTGCATAATGTCCAGCAAACACTAAACTTCCACGCCTAATCAGCTAACAACTTCCGTTTGATGCTTGAAATGGCTTGTCTACGAAGAGGACATTTTGATGGAAACATATATTAAAGCAAATAATAACACTTGATTTTGTAATATTACTTGCAGGAACCCTACAGGCATTCGTTGAAATCAGGTCTCATGGTGCATACAAGTGGCATTGAAACTATATCTAGTAAGAAAGGTCTGAATTTGGTCTCACTTCCATGTTCCTTAGTCACTAACACTGAGGTAACAACCAATACAAGTAGAGAAAGAAAGACTAACACTGAGGTAACAACTCTGAAATCGTCTTCAATTTCTTGAGTTGCAGTATGAGTAAAGGCAACAAAGCTAATCTGACCGCAACAGTAGAAGATGCAATAATCATCCACCAAGGCAACCCTGTAAACTCATGGAACCCGTCGAGAAAATCAACGACGGCGAGAACCGGCAAAGAAGAATCATCACCGCAAGGGATTTCTTGAGAACTGATGTTGACAATCGGAAATTCTCGTCCAGAAGAGAACAATCGGCGAAGAGAGGAGAAACACGGCGGGGCGGATGAAGGCGACGGCGACGGCGAGAAGAGAGGGTCGGCGTTGAAGGAGGGAGGTTGGGAGAAGAAGAGGAGAGGCAGAGTAGAGAAACGGCGACGACGCGTCGAAGAGAGAGAGAAGGCGCGTAAACAACTCCACACGGCCATCTACAGTTTTTACCTAAAACCCTGAAGAGAGTCGTTGGGAAGGTTTTGACAAGTTAAGACTTAAGAGTTTGAGACTTTGAGATCTAAAGAGACGAAGCAATATGGTCAAATTAAGAATAGAAAATTAAACCCTTTCGACCGCACGATCGTTAATTCTGACCACAGATTCCTCTCTACTTCGGTCTAATAATTTGGGAAAGGCTTACTGACACGTGGAAGTTTTTTTTTCAAATGTTTAAATTGCAATTCGAGATCGCAATCATCTCGGTTAAACATTGTAACGTAGCTTTTGGGGAATTCTTTGGAGGCCTGCAGTACTTCGTACAAATCGTCGGATATTTTAGCTGATTTTTTGCTGCTAGAGAATTTTTGAGAGAAAACGTCATGTAATTGAGCAAACGAAGACATCCCCCCCCCCCCGCCGATAAGCGCTAGATCTACGAGGTTAGAACCGAAACTCTTATACTGCATGCCTCCCTGAGTTGGTATGGCATGGACGTTGTCCTTATCTGTTGCGTGTAGTACGCCATGTGCTAATTGGGGTATTTTGTCCCAGCGTAGAACCGCATGGTGGGAAAGTTGAACTTCGCGGGAATTTCAACGGCGTTGATTTCCTCGCTGAAAGGTGAGTCGTTGAACGAGTCTCGAGCGGCCTTTTTGGCTGGTGGCGGCTGTAACACCCCCGAACCGATCTAAGAACTAGACAGCTCGAGAATTCTACAACTGATGAATACAACGGTCAGTTCGACTAAGTCCTTAGAACAAATTCAAAGACTCAGTCAACCCATCCGACGTACCATCCCTCTAAACCCCGGCCTAATGCTTGCCAACCCGTACCAGAGAATAGAGTTGTGTTACTCTGGACTAGACTAATATCATTGAACACTCGTAGGTTTTGAGTAAAATATTTCATTTATACTAAGTATAATACATTATCAATTCGTTACCCAAAACCATATAAGTTGGAGCTCCCGAGTCAAAAATTCTACATAGTAAAAATTACTATTTTTACATTCGCAACAAGAAACTACGCCAGCCGCCTAACATCCGATGATCCCACTATGATCTTCCCGACTAATGGTTACCTGCAAAACAAGTAGAATCATAAGTAATCTAAGATTACTTAGTGAGCTCGGGACCCTCTACACATGCGTTAGTCATATCCCGTCCCAAATCCCAAAATAACGATCAACCATCCACAATCAATCAATATTCACATATTCAATTCACCAAGCATTATACTACGAATGCGATCAAGATCAGCAATAAACTCAAACACGAACTCAACTCAACACGGTAAATCTCAATGCAAGTAATCACTCAAAGATTATGCATCACAATCAATCAATACCACACAATTCACAACAAGAGCTCACACCACAATTTCAACTCTACATGCAATGCATTTCATTTCACTTTCGATAAGGTCTTATGGTATGTCGCCGTTCCGGGTACACGCACACAAGGGATGGCCGACCACACAGGCCCGCACACCAATCCATGGTTCCTCTTGAACCCTCGATGCATCGTCATGCATATTCCATAGTTCTCCGGGAGCGACCCAGAGTCACGTCCATGGTTCGTGCAGGTTATCCCATAGCCTCTCAGCTGTTAACTGCGACTCACCCCAGGAACGTCTACCATCTCACATTCATTAAGTTATTATTATGCATGCATCTAATGATAACATGCAAATATAACTTCTACCACCACGACACATATCAAGTATTAATCACATCTGAGACTATGTTTCATCAATCAATAGTCGTGATCCTATACGAAATATTTCACATATTCACATCATCCGTTCATTCATTATGCAAATCGACATGCATATCCTCATCACTCAACCAACACACAATGCATGCATTAATATCATACCATCAACACATAATTTATCATGCAAATCGTCATGCATTCATAATCAAGTTTAGACTTAGTAAAAATGAAAATAATTTACTAAGAACCTCAAGCAAGATTACTATAACCATAAATCAACATTCATGCATGACACTCAACATGGATTCAATCAATAATTCCACACTTAGCCAATTTCAGGGATTTTATAAGGAACCTCAATTCGATTATTCACATAATTTTGAATATAATCTGCTTAACATTTATTACACCCAACTTATTAAATATCCATCTCAACCGTTCGTCTAAACATGCATTTTATTCCTTAAGACGAATTTTTCCCATTTATCCGAACAATTTCCGCATACATTATCTATCCATTAATTCACCATTTACCCGAATACATGCATCATTCAATCCGTCCATTCACCAAGGTGAATAACGCATGCAACATACAACACTCAAACCGTCCATTCACCGAGGTGAAGGACGCATGCATGCTACTTCCGTCAATAAAATCTAAGTCCTAACATGCAACACACAACATGCATCAATTAAAATCATGTGCTACTTCACATGCTTCGAAACTCACTATTTTCTTAAGCGGAGGTTCCTAGGTTGAAATCCGCCACTCGACCCGATCTAATTCTCGATAGCTTTGAACAACCTGAACGCTAAGGATAAGACCTAACTTAGTTTACAATCTGACATGATCTAGATAAGAAAAATCTATCTGGAATCAAGCTTACCGACTGCAATAAAAATACTACCCCGGGTCATGATTTATGCACCCGCGGGTTGGAAATCTCGACTAAGGCACGTTCACGGTCGAATTTTGGTAGTATCTCGGCTTAGATTTTGGATGGATTTTATCTAAGGAATGGGTCATATTATAGATGGTTTTGGGTAGCATTTCTCTAAGGTTCGGTAAGGATTTTCTCCGGACAAATGGACAGGGCTTCGCCGTGGTTCAAAATGGTGTGAAATCCTTACCCATGGACTGATATATATAGTCAAACTGACCCATCATGCATCGGAACAAGTGTCTGGACACTTGACAGCGAGTTTTGACAAATGGTGAGCTGCTTAAACAAGTGGCACCAATGCCTTAATATGTTGACACGTGTCCCACTATATATTATTCGGCCAATCTTAAGCTGCCACCTCTTCGACCCGCATTAATAAACCAAACTCGACCCGCAGCCCATCCTTTTCTCGACCACTGGGTTGTATTCCCTCGACCACTGGGTTGTATTCCCTCGACCCACGGTCGTTAATACTCGACCAACTCAAAACTTTCTCGACCCAATATTTTCTCGATCGGTGGTTCGAACTGTCTTGACTGCTGGGTCGTACTGCCTCGACCAAAATAGATCCTCTCGACCCCTGGGTCGTACCATACTGACTCGTGATAGAAAAATTTGACCTAATCAAGGATTCCTTCTGACTCGACCAATTATGAATCGTTTTTCCTTACCCGTGGTCGTGTCTGCTCGATCCAAGTTAGAAATTTCTCTATCCAAATCAGAATTCTCTCGACCCAACTTTTAATTGCTCGTCCCACTATCTATTTCCTTTGATCCACCCAAGTCTTCCTTTTCTCAATCATTTTGTGATATTCTCCGATCCAAACTGAATTTTACTCGCTCCTTTTGAAATATTCTTCGAGCAGAACTTCTTTCTGAGTATCATTTACCGAGTTCAATCTCCTTTTTGCCTAGACCGCCACTTTAACTTGAGTGACCCATCTTGATCTTAAAGTTTCTTCGAGTAAAAACTAATTCTACTCGATCCATTTGATTTTTGATGTGAGCAAACATCTTCTTTTGACCTATTCCAGCTATCCCAACTTATCCTTTCTTGATTCACCCACTTTGGTTTCTGGCCTCGTTCTTAGTCTTGATCAGGGTCACTACAGCAGCACTCCTGGAATTCTTCTGAGCATAGCTTCCAAGTTAACTATTCTTTCTTCCAAGATTTGTTCTCTCAGGCCGACAGGATTGGCTCCGTTTTCCCGTGTCCCTTCCACCCTAACGTTATATTTTCCCCGGTGTGCGGAGTTGGCTTTGTTAGGATCATCGTTTCCCCGTCCCCTGAATGGCAGGGATACCGGGCAACCATGTCTGGCTCCTTCGGTCTCAAAAACTGGTTGTTACATTCGGATGGGCTCTCTGGACATCGGTGGGGCTTGTGTTTGTAGTGGGGCCACGACGGCTCTGTGGAAACCTCTTTGGTTTGGGTCGGTGTTGACGGGGTGGACGAGATGTACCATGTATGGGCTAGAGGGCATCCTTTGTTGTGATTCCAGTACGGTGACTTATCGGGTGAGGTGATGCAGTTGTTCCCTGAGTCGGGCGTTGTCCTCCATACTTCTCATGAACTCCATGTACAGATGCAGGGGTTGCGGCAGTTAGGGTTCCCTGTGTTCCACTCCTACTAGTAACACGGTCGAGTCATCTCTGAGCGGGCGGGATCCGTCCTCGGTTCCTCACCTAGAAGTCTCCTCCCGGGTCGATTGTGGTGCAATGTCTTTCTGAGTTTTGGCCATGCTTGCTTGTTCCTCATTTTGCTTTGATTGTTTGAGAGATGCCCCCCCCCCTCCTTCTAGCGCCAAATTATTTCGAGGATTTTTGGTCCTTACGAACTACCACTAGAGGGACAGGTTCTTGCATGATCAACAAATACGTGAAGGCCGGGAAAACACGATTGGGGCTGTTTTCCGACGGCTCTCCGACACTCAATCATAAAAGAGCAGAAACAAGAGAAGTGAAGAGACCACGGGGAAGACATGGAGAGCAGAGGAAATGTATGGTCCGCGGTGTATAAGAAAGTATGAATAGAGAAATTTCGAGGGTGAGACAGAGGAAAAAGAGAGTGTTTGTGAGAAGGAGGTCAATGAAAAACCAGAGAAGAGAAGCCAAAATGGGCTAAGAAGATGACCTAAATCGGTTGGAAGAGACTAAGTTCCAAGGAGATGGGCCTTAGTCTCGAGAAAAAAAAGAGTGGGCTAAGTATTTTCTGTAGCACAATTGTTGTGTGTTTTATGTGAAATGATAGAGGAGTATTTATAGATTTTTACCTGCCCGGACATGGATACCGGGCTCCGCATCCATAGTCGGGTTGGGTTTCGGTTCATGGATTGGATCCGGTACGATGCACTAGAGTGCTTTTCACCTACCACATTTGTCTTCACGTGCCAGCTATCCGACAATACGACTCTGCGACACTGAACCCTTCCTTTATCGTACCAGTTGCAGCGTCTGAAGCGGCGGGTCTACCGTCGGGGTGCTCCTCGGAATCAGTTTTGTCTGCTTTAATCGTTCTGTGGAGCAGAGTCCACTTGCTTTTACCTTGTTGTGGCTACCTGTACGTCTGACCACTCATTTTCCGACCCAGATCATCCCCGGTAGCGTGGCCACGCTCCACGGGATGGAAGACGGTCAAAGGTGGCCTTATCCATCAAGTTATATGGGCCATTGTAGATTCATGCCCAAATACTTCTAGGATTGGCCCAACAGGCTAACTACACAATGACGGTAAGAGATTCGCCTAAACTAGATACATGCGACGCTAAGAGATTCGCCTAAACTAAAGAGGATTATTTTATCCCCAACATGCAAAATTATAACTCACTAAATCGCGACATGTGTCGATAACTAATGAGATTTTGACATATATCAAATATTTAAATTTTAAATATAAATATTCATACATAATGTTAAAAAGGAAACATAATTATTGCAACAAAATAGAAATCCCTTAACATTATTTGTGAAGTGATTTTGGAAAAAACGTTTACGTGTCAGTTCCACAATCATTCTCACCAATTTAGTTATGACATGGCAACTCACTAAACTTAGTCATAATGTTCCATAAAATTACAACTTCATGCCACTCGAAATTATTAATTAATTTTTGACAATCTAATCAAATCATCATAATCATAATCTAATTAATTTTATTACATTTTAAGAAAACAATTGTCAAAATAAAAACAAATTCTGTGTCATTTATAGTTTTATAACCCCTAAACATTTCAATATAACCATTTAAATCATATGATATCTACCGATATCAACACTTAAATATTTATAATATAAAATACAAAGCATTATTAAGTATAGACTGTCGAGGAAATAAATAGTGAAAAA
The DNA here is from genome assembly GCA_900406555.1 of Pseudoturritis turrita. Classification (NCBI taxonomy): domain Eukaryota; kingdom Viridiplantae; phylum Streptophyta; class Magnoliopsida; order Brassicales; family Brassicaceae; genus Pseudoturritis; species Pseudoturritis turrita. The sequence continues at coordinate 22,685 of OVBL01001014.1, read as the reverse complement.
TATATGATATATTTTAATACATTATTTTCTATATTGATTTTTAAATAATATAATATTTCTAGTTTGTAAATTTATATTTTCGATAAAAATTTGAAATTTCTTCACTTCATACGTAAAAACAATCTCGATTATAATAATATTTTTTGCAAAAAAAAGCTCACTTAGTGTATTGGAAGACAATCACTAAATTCCATAATTCAAATTATCTTTGCAAATATATGATATTTACTAATATCTTCTAATATCCCATGTACATATTTACATACCATATTTGAAGTGGAATCTTCTAAAAATTTTGGATCAATTAAAATCTGAATTAAACAATATAATGTCAATAATATATGTTTAGATTTTTTGTTGATTTAAACAACAAAAAATTATGGCCACAGTAAAACCCAAAGTAAAATCCTAATTGATAATAAACATCCCATATATATATAACACTTAGAAAATCCAATCTACCTTCATAGCAAATTTCTACATTATTAAAAAAAAGTTCAAAGCATCGTAATGGTTTTTTTTATATGATTATGATGATGATGTTGCTGATCTAAATAATTCTAAAATTTCATGGAGCATTCGAGTGAAAGTAGAAAATGATGCTTATGTTTTTTCTCATAATTTTTCTTCTTAAATGATTACAAGGTACTACGCACATGGTACAATGATTCAAGATCAAACGATAAATTTTCAAATCTTATACTAGCAGATGAACACGTACGTAAGTAAATACTATAAGACCTTTTTATAATGTTTGTATCATCGTGTTTTTTTTTTTTAATTTTATCAGAATACTATGTTGGTGACTAAATTATCAAAGGTATTTCGTACATAAAAAGAATAATTATAAAAATATTTCAAATATTTATTTGATCAGAATTGATCAGAATGCGCGGCCATAATTATCAATTATTTTTGTTGCAAGACAATTATGTTTGATCATAATAATATGTTATTCATCACATGGTCTACTTTGAAATGATTATTTTATGGTATTTTCATGACTTAATCTTACAAACAATTCTCTATGATATTGTAATGTTAATTGATAATTTTTTTAATAAAATATTTCAGGGTAACCAAAGAAATTATTTCAGATTGACCTAGGAATCAAACTTCTACGACTGAATCTCCATCTAATGAAGAAACCACCCATGGAGGTTATCCCATGGTGTACTTTGACTTTCGCAATGAAAAGTTGTATTTTTAAAAAACCTAATTTATATACGTAAATTATATAATTGTTAACCAACCAGAACTAACTTTGTTTGCAATTGTACATGAATGTGTTATTAAGAAGTGAACTGAAGGGATCCGAAGCTACTGAATTCATCGACCAATATAATAAGTGTCAAGATGACATTTTAATTTGTGTCATTGGTGGGGACAAATCGAAATTTATGGAGGTATGGTTTTTTTACATCTTAAACAATTTTTATTATTTGAGAAGAATGTATTACGATACTTATTAATTACTTTATATTATATGTATCAATATTTCAGGTATCCGAAATATTACATCTTCCAATTGTACCAAAATCACATTAAATCCTGAAATTCCAGAAGTCGAAGCCTTTAATAAATCATTGCAAGATATTTTTTATAGAATATACCGCTTACTTTATAAATATTTTTTATTCATTTACTATCAATTTTTTACAGGCGCGCAAGAAACCACGTCTAACCATTCCTACAGATGGTAAAGAAGATTAATAAAATAGAATCTGCTTTGTTGCCACTTCTCATTTTGAAATATTTTCATTTATGTTATAAGTTTTAAAATTAGGATTAGAATTTATAAATAGGTTTGGAATTTAGAATTAGGATTAGAATTTACAATTAGGATTAGAATTTAGAATTAAGATTAGAATTTAAAATTAGGATTGGAATTTAGAAATTGATTGAATTTAGTAAACAAATATTTTATTATGAATACAAAATAATTTTATAATTATAATTTTATTTTTATTTTGAATATTAGTTTAATAATTTTAAAGAAATTTATAATTTTTGTTTTTCAAATTCGGATTACAATTATAATTTTATTAATTTTTTATATAAAAAAAAAGAATTCGACGCTAAATCGAAGCCATTATAGCATCGATTGGTTCTCATCGTTGACGTAAATCGATGCTAAAAAAGCGTCGATTTAGCAATGACATGGAGGAGTAGATAGCATCGATTTAGCGTCGAATGTTTGCAACAATTAGTTTGGACGCTATTCGACGCTAAATTAGCATCGAATTAGCGTCGACTTTTAGCTTCAGTTTAGCGTTGAAAGTGGATCGACGCTATATTAGCATCGATTTAGCGTCGAAACATGATTAGCATCGAAACATGATTTCAACGCAAATTCGTTGCAAAAACTCTATTAGCGTCGAAATAGCAACGAATATGTCTGACGCAAAATCGCTGTTTTCTTGTAGTGACTTTACTATCTCGATAAAATATTTATTATAAGTACTCACTTATAATCGAATAACACAATAATCGATTTCTTGTTATATTCAATGTAACGCAGAATATTATAAGTACTCACTTATACATAAAACTAAATTCCAATGTTTTAAAAAATATCCTAAAAATACAACTTTAATTATATTTTTTTCAAATTAGCTTAGTTATAAAACAAATAGAGACAAATGAAAAATAAATATATCATTTACGAAAATTAATCGATAATAGTAGTCAAACTGATTACCAATTATGAAAAAGTTATTTTCAACTATTCAACATTAAAAACAATGTTTTAGATTAGTAAAGACTAGATTGTCGTTCGAACTAAATCTAACAAACCTTATTTGGAACCAAAAATTTATTATCATAACTTCGACATTAAGTTAAGTTTTAAGCCGGTCTTTCCGTTTAGAATTGATATATTTTCATCAACTTAACCCCAGCTTTCCGATATTATCATAACTTCAACATTACACACAATCTTTTAAATTATTAAAGAACTAGATTGTCGTTTGAGCTAAATCTAACAAACCTTATTTAGAATCAAAAATATATTATCATAACTTCAACTTTAAAAAAATTTGTAAGCCGATCTTTCCGTTTCTAGTTGATACATTGAAAATATATATACTAATTAGTTGAGATACAAAATATCTTTCAAGATAATATTTAAGAATATTCACAATATTATGCAGATAGTCACAGAAATAGTCGCAAATCCCATGTAAATACTACCAAATATCTATATATACCGATCCCATACACTCTAATAATTTATTTCTGGCGCAGGGATAATGTACAGACATCGCAAACCCATGTTAATTCGACCCGCTCAATGGTTAATAAAAAACAAATATAATTGATTCATGCAATACTAATGTTAGTTAGGTAATTTAGTTTTTGCTAAATTTGTATCTTCATTACTCTGATAACTAATTAATATATACTAAAATTTATATCGATATTAATTTATTTGTTTTTTTGTTAGATTTCAATAACTATCATTATTCATTAATTAAGTTACAAATTTATTTTTTTATCTATTTACCATTTTGTGTCTTTTATTTATATTGTACACTTCAATGTATTAAAATATACATTTTAATTTGACTAAACGTTGTGCGTAATATATAAAATAATAGAATGCCCAAAGTAAACTTCCAAAAATTCATATTATTAACAATAAAAATATCAACAATAATAGTCTATAATAAAAATTAAAACTAATAATTTTTAACATTATTATACTGTAAAATTAAAAAAAAAAGTATATATAAACTTTACATGCGTATGGCGCGAAAGAGTCACCTAGTTTTAAAATTAAAGTGGAAGATTATATCAAAAATGTAAAAAAGAACTCATTGTCTAAATTTTTCATTTAATTGCAAATCAACAAAATTATAAGAATTCATTTATAATTTCTTTTAATACTAAAATATTAATTTAAAATAAATATGAGGGAGAATAAAGTAGGAGCAATAAATACTAACTTTTCAAACTTTTATGTTAAAGACAAATAAAATAAAATAAGAAGTTCGAGTTATGTAAAACAGATAATATGAAAATTTCTAAATTTTTCTTATCTAATCCTAGAATATATTATAATCAAATGCTGGAATATTAGATTTTTATGGTAGAATCCATTCGAAAATTTAGCAAAAATATTAGTTATAACGAAAAATTTGGTGAAAGTTTTGGTGGAAACTATGAAAAAGTGGTTGTGATACATGTTGACAATAAAATTACGGATGTAAACTAGTTTTTTTTCACCGAGAATAAAATCAGTTAATTAATTAGAGATTCAACAAAAAACTGGTTATACCAAAAATTTCGCAAATATTTTGATGGTAACTATGATAAAGTTGTTGTGATAAATATTGACAATGAAATTAATATATAGATGTAAATTAGTCTTTCTCACTGGGAATAATTTGAATTAATTCATTCTCTATCTTCATACTTAAATTAAGAATATGGTTTACTTCTATCCAAAAAATTCTTTAGATCTAATTCTTTACTAATAATGGTATTCAATTTAATCTACTATATGAAATTTAAATGGCTCCGTGAGATGCCACGTCAGCTCTCAATAATAGGCCACGTGTCACTCCATTTTCTTATAACATAAGTTTAGGTTTTATACCCCACAAGATTCCTACGACAAACATAATTTTAGGCCTCATACTATCTAGACCCACTTTCACAAAATCCACACCCCAAACACGATCGTCTTCTTCCCCACCCCAATCCCGGCGAGTCCTCACCTAATCTCCCTAACTCTATTGGAGAACTTCAAACAGCAGTCGTTACCCCTAACCAAGCTAAATCAATACACCTCATATCCCTCATTAACTCCTACCTTAATTTCCCTAAATGACAGCTCCAGTCGTAACGTCTCGCCTCCCTAAGATGCCTTCACGATTCACACCAACTGTCTCCATATTTCCTCACATAAATAGTTATAATCCTTCACTTTACACGAAAAACAACCACGCCTCCACTAATTCATATTTCAAAAAAAATGAGATATAATAAGGGCAAAAACGTCAGCACAACATTCTCTTTAATGAAGGAGGGTAGAAAGAATACAAAAGGGTATGGGAGAACCCTGTTATGTCTAGAAGGATATCTTAGGGCAAAGATCTTAAATGACCTTATGGGTTGGAAAAAAATCTTAACTAACCTTCTCTAATCTAAGTAACCCTCTCTTTTAATAAAATAATGATCTGACTATTATACATTTTATCTAATTGATTTAAAAAAATTTAAAAATTCAGAAATCCAGATTTCTTTCTCTCTCCTCTCTCACTCTCACGTTTCGCTCTTCTTTTCCAACGAATAACTGGTATAAATGGGACAACTAGTATAACTATGATAACTGGTATAACTAGGACAATTGGTATAATTAGGACAATTGTTAGCAGTTATACCAGTTTTACAAGTAGTACTAGGACAATTGTTAGTAGTTGTACGTACGAGTTTTACTAGTTGTACCAGTTTTAGAAGTAGTACTAAGACATACGAGTTTTACTAGTTGTACCAGTTTCCCTAATCATCTTCTTGGTCATCTTCTTCATCTTCACCTTCATCTTCATCTGGCTTCTTTTTATTCTTTTTCTTTTGGTGGAGAATGATATGAAGCGAGGCAGAGAGAAGATGAAGCAAAACAGAGAAGATGGTGATGACGACTGCGGCGGTGATGGAGACTCGCAACGATTGCGGCGGTGATGGAGACTCTCGACGACTGTGGCGATGATGGAGACTCTCGACGACTGCGGTGGTGATGGAGACTCGCGACGAAGGCGACTGTGTGCAGTCGTGATTTGCGACGATGACGACGTCAAAGAACATGGAAATAGAAGAAAAACAATTGAGAGTTAGGGTTAATAATGGTTGGAGGTGTAAATATCAAAACTCATCAAGGACTAAAAGGTAATCCACCATTTTTTAAATTAAAAATAAATGAAAAATAAATCTTTTATTATAACAGGGTCATTTGAGTTTTTTTTTTGCCTGAGAAGGTCATCTGAGAAATTGATCTGGTATCTTAGCAATTGATCCCCATAATATGTTTCTTGCACTCATATATATGAAAGGAGGTGAGCCATCTCCATCCTGCAGCCACGTCATCACTTCGTAGCTTGACACGTGTGCACAATTTTTAATCTATTTAAAAGTTAAAAACAAAACCTTGACATCACTCTCTTCACTTTCCCGGAGGTTTCATTCCAAAGCTTCTTCATTCTCACTTATGTCGATCATGCTTCTCGCTTAATTACCATGTATTAAATTGATTCGTGATTCATTGAAACTACCTAATCCTTCTCATATTCTCTTATTTTTAAATCCGAGAAAGAAGACGAATTGGTGCGGTGCAACCCTGTTCTTTAGAACGAACAAGTGTGGATTCTTTTTTGTAGAAATTTCCAGAGACAGTGGACACACAAATCGGAAGTCCAGTTCATTACGGTGTAATTGGTCGTTCTCTTCTTCATTATATTTGTAAGGCATTTTTTACTTGTATAAACTTCTTAGATTACATTGTATTCTTCTTGGATTACATGTGAAATCAAATTTGGGAGTAACTGAAATTTACATATATAATTGATTATTTGTGATTCTAATGTTTAGAAGGCTGAGAGGAAACTAGGTAAGGGAGGCTTTGGTCAATTTTTTGGTAGAAAGGTGTGAGTGGTAGCAACGATAGTATTTGGACATATGCAATTGAGGTATATTAAGAAAACCTTTTCAATGTTTATGGGGTAGACAAAATAAGTCAAATCTTAAAAAAAATGTTATTGTTTACTCTTCTTCAGGTTTCTCTGAAATTTGAGCACCGACGTTGTAACACCCCCGATCAGGATTAGTCAAAGTTGACTCGATCGGCCGTGCAACAATCTAACAAGAACATGCACAACCAACCTGCCGAACCTTAACCAGATCGAAGATGTTACAATGCGCACCTAGACATTCGTTCCGAGGTTCCAAAAAAAAAATTCGGGAAGCCTAGAGCAAACGTCCAAGTACACATATCCTACTGAACAGAATCAAGATTTTGCAACCCGAGTTAGGTCCGATAGTTAGTTCGTCCGGAGTAGGACTAATATCACATGAAATCCAAGTTTAAAGAACACACTTTTATACATAACTATACTTAGATTCTCAAACGTGATACAAAAGCATATATATACATGTCGGTAGTGAGTCTAGTACTCAAAACGTTATCATACATATTAAACATTAGTCATTTACAAAAGGCAAGATAAACTACTGCTGGTTTCCTAGCGTTCCTCGTGTATATCCGTATGGTTTACCCGCTAATGGTCACCTGCAAAACAAATACTTTAATAAATCAAAAAAAATTCGGCTTTTAAACTCTTATTTTTCCATTCTACCAACAAATTTTCAATAATAATTCGCAAATCTAAATCGGCTAATTGTTAGAGTCATAAGCAACTAATTTTCTTAGTGAGTCAGGGCTCCCCTAACATACATATAATAACCCAACCAAATCCAAAATAACAATCACACAAAATCATGCACAACAAAAGCAGCAGAAACAGAATTATGCATATTTCAATTCATGAGTTTTAATCTTTAAGTTTTCATTAAGGCCTTTCGTGATTGACTACTTCCCAATACTTGACACCAATAGGCATCACCCGGCCCGTAGCCACAAAGGCTAAACAAACCGATAATCCTACGTCGTTCCAATGGCCTTAGTTATATAAAGTATCGCACCGAAAATTCTGCATCGTCATGCAATACACAGCCCTAGGCTGTAATCCCGTCTATCCGTGTCTTCGTGAACTTAAACTAATATGCTTTTAGGATTAGTTAAGCCACGGCCTTCGAGGAAGTTTCATACCACATTCATTACTAGTTTATATTGTTTACCGAGCAATTAAGCTGCAACTAAACTTATAAACATATAACACCATAAGTTTATAAAGTTTACAAGACAATTAAGTCAAGTAAATTTACAAACATATAACACAATTTTCAGTCTTAACGTATTGCACAAGTTAAAGTTGTTAAGCAAACTAACAAGTGTAATAATTTAAACGCCAAAGAACCTCACATGCTTAATAATCAAACGCATAATCATTCAACAGCCATAAATCATAACAAACATCAAACAACATGTGTTCAACTCATCAACACACGACAAGCATCACCAAAACTCACCTTTGGTTTGATGAAAGGTCACGGTTTAACTCGGAAATCTCCATCCACGTTTCTGATTAAACTCGAAATTAGAATCTGTTGGAACAGATCACACTAGTTACCATAGGAAATAATTTATTCTAAGGAAGACTAGCTATCCAAGAGATCACGGGTCTTACCTAGACCGAATAGATTTTTCCATAGATTTTTATCGCCTTTTCTAAAAACCTAACCGAAACTGAACCCACGATTTTGGGATGGTTCCAGCCATTTATCACAAATACTAAGGTTAAAATCAAGTCCAGAATGAAAAATTAAGTTGGACTAGAAGGGTTTTGGATCCAGAAACCTTACCCTAATTTTTCCCAAAATTGCTCGATCGCGGTTCACGACGGTCTGGATCGTTGGACTGTCTGATCTGGTTTGTATGGACTGATAATTTCGGTCTGGTGGGTTTATATACAGGCTAGGCAGTTCCAACTAAGCAGGTGAAGCACCTGACCACTTGCCATTACACCAATCACTGCCCACATCGCGACACATGGCGGTGATGATGCAGAACCAGGCGTGTGGATTACACAAGCCCACACACAGCTGACACACGCCCACACACATCTGAACACACTCCCACACACAGCTGAACACACTCCCACACACAGCTGACACACGTCCAAACTAGCACACGGGTAGGTGAGTCACCCAGCAGCTTACCCATGGTTCTCGGCAAAACTGCCCGATTCGGTCCGTTTCGGCCGTCGAGTTAATCTCCTGAAACAAACTGATTTTTCCTCATCCAATCTATATTTCTAAGTCCTTTTTATCCTTCCCATAACTATTTAAATGGTTTGGGAGCAATCCAGTCCTATCTCGATCATATCATATCGTATAAGGATTACCGAGTTTTTGCCTCATCCTACCGCGTGACCCAAATTCCATTTTATTCGTACCAACTTGATAATCCTTCAACCAAATTTACTTCCTTAGCTTTATTTTCTCTTTACTTAACGTATCTAACCTGATTTTTGCTCTTTTGTCCCAATCTCAACCATTTTGGCCCATGATTCGCCCCGTATTGTCGATATGGTCAACTAACTCGAACCACACTTAAATTCCTTTGATCCAACTGAGATTTTCTTCGACCAAAGGTCCTTTTAAAGTCTCTTATTACTTCCCAATTACACTTGGCTTGATTTGGAAACTTTGGATCCAACCTAACTTGGCTTAGGCGTATCGACCGTCCATACGAGTGAAACTTTGAAATTCACTCGATTCAACTTTATTTTGTTTCGACCTAAAGGCTTATCTTGACCTTCTCTTGAAAATTCCAAGTGAATTTCCCTTGGTCAAATCCAATCCTTATCAGGGTCATTACAGACGTAGCCAAGATTGCAATTTGAACCCCACCTCACGAATGGCAAAGTAAGACATATATGCATTCTATCTTATTTTTTCTTGCCAATTTCTTCTTCTATCAAATTATTTTTCATCTCACCTGTTTTTTTAATCATCCCTCTTGTTATAAAATATGCTCAACGGTTGTTGTGGTCTAAGCCATGTAAATTGGCTTCATCTGTTTCCTGCCAGAATTCATGTAAGATGTAGATATAGGTGATGCCATTAGATTATAAAAATGTGACCTTTGAGTGGATTATGATTGTAGTTGTAGGGAGTTTTGGTATGCTAAAAAAAAAAGTCTAAAATTCATCCTTCATGACTTGAAAAAGGTGAGGGATGTTAGATTCTATAAACATTGATGAATTATTATTTTGGGGTTTTCTCCTCTCAACCTTTTTCTGATGTTTATTATACTAATGATCTTGTCAATTAGAGTTGACTTTGTAGGTAAAAGGCCATAGTAGCATTTATGCCACTTGAGCTACAACAAAGAAGCTGCGACTAGCTCAAGAGGAAAAACACAGAAGTATGGGAGTTAGTGCTTGTGCAAATTTTTATTAAACTTAGCTTTAGTTTAAAGGGCAATTATCCACTATGATTGTAGGAGGAGATACGACAATAGAGGAAGCTATGAACATGATGGGACGAGGAGATACGACAATAAAGGAAGCTATGTACCTCAAATAGCCCCATCATATTCATTTAATTGTTTGCAAAACCAGTTAAGAGCCTTCAAGGCCATAAATGATAGGTGAGTTCTTATATCAAATTTCAATAGCTTTTGAGTAATACTTTACTCTTCTTCTTTAACTTTGAAGAAAAATAGTCGAAATTATAATCTCAAAATCTTTTCCTTTTGAATTTCTTCGGAAAACCTTAAGCTATAAGTTCCATTCTAAACAAGTTGATAGCCAACATATTATAGTGTCTATTTTTAAATTAGTTTTTCGGTTATAGACTATTAGCATACCGTAAGATGAGTCTTTTCAACACCCTGAATGTTATTTAAACAAGTTAGTTATGGTGGATGTTTCAGAGTGATAAACAATTCATACATCACAGTGCATTACAACACGAAAACTGTGAACGTACTAAGCAGCACCGAGGGACAAAAATCTTGCATTCTTTTATGGGATAGGGCATTCGCAAAACAACCAGTTATTGGAAGATAAATTCTAGCTCGTAAGCTCGGGTACGTGTTGGTAGATACCGTTTAACCATAAATTGGGGCGAAGACATGGTAGAACACCACTTCCTTCACCAGAAACTCTATCTTTTGATTGGCTTTGAAAAACGCCAAATACGGGTTTGTTGCCCTCTTTTTTTTTCTACTGTCCATTCGCGAAACGAGTGTAGGTTCTACGTCTCAGACCCTGTTTCGGCAGCTGATGCCGCGCACTCATGGAATATGTTGCGCCTCTTCCGAAAAAAGAAACATCAAAATTCTATTAAATTTTATAAAGTACTGTCAGTTCTCATACCCCAAAAAAGAAAATACTGTCAGTTTCAAGATAAAAAAGAAAATTTCTAATAAAAAAATCTAAAGAGAATTTAAAGGATTTTGGTTATGTTCAAATTTAAAAAAAAAAAAAATAGGAAAACATTTCAAGTCGTAAAGATATTTTAAGAAAAATAAATAAATGATTGATAAACAATAATGCAGTCAATTAAAAAAGTTATAAAAATAACAAATTTCGTATACAAAATCTCGCTCGTATGCGCGGGTATTGGCCTAGTTTTGTTTTAAAAAATCAAGTAACCCTCACATCGTGAGGATCCTAATCTAGTTAAAAAAAAAAAAAAAAAAAACCAATTTCGGATAGAATCGCTTGGATCCACTAACACAAGTGGCTAATGAACTGCTTGTTGGTGCCACCAAATTTCGAGCAATGGTGAGGAGCCTTCAATACATCTCCTTCACTCGCCTTGATATCTTATTTGCTGTAAATAAACTATCACAATTTATACATCGTCCTACCTCCAAACATTGACAGGTAATCAAGCACATTTTACGCACGATATCTCTATGGCACTGCTTTTCAAGGGATCTTCTTCCACGCAACGAGTACGCCACCACATATGCAAATTGGACTGGGAAAAAAGATGACTACCCCCCCCCCACGAACGCGTACATTATTCACTATGGCTGACATCCGATATACATTATCTACTACGGTCGACATCCGATTGTTTGGTCTTCAAACAAATAAACTAGCGTTGTGACATTCTCAACCAAAGCAGAGTATCACTCCATAGCCTCCAATGACTCTGAAGCTTGTTGGCTCACCTCATTACTCTCAAAACTCAGCATCAATGTCCCATCTACACTTGTCATATACTGCAATAACATTGGTGTCACCTACCTAATAGCAAATCTAATGTTCCATTCAAGAATGAAATACATTGCATGGGACTATCATTTCGTGCCTCACCATGTTCACAATCTCGGCACGTCTGAGTGTCTCAAGTCCCATCCAAAAATCAATTAGCCAACCATCTAACCAAGTCACTCTCCCAAACACGTTTCAAGATCTTCGTGTCAATATTGGTCTCGCCAATGACAGATTGTCTTGAGAGGTTATTGTATTTAAGTATAGAAAATATATTTGCATTTATTGCCTCGTATTTATCATTGTCTAATGTGTATAGTCTCTTGTGTGTGTCTCATGAATTTCAAGTAATTCCATATTCTAATAGGATTGCTGCATGATCGTTGGAAACCAAGCATTGGTGAATTTGTATGTCTTTGGCCCTATGAGTTATAGAGAGTAAATGATAACGAATGAATTTAGCTAATTGTGAAATCTGGCATAGATTAATTGTGGTTTTTGGCAAAATTTAGCGGACGAACTAAAGATTTAAATAGTAACAGAGGAATCTGGCGGAATAACTGAAAGAACTATATGATTAAATCATTATAAGAAAATAGCTGAAAAAATAACCGAAAGAATAAATAAAATTATGGATTAATTAACTAATGGATTAGTCAATAAAATTATTTCAAATTATATTAAAAATAATAGTAACATTGATAATATTTCAAAAGTACCATGCAAACTAACAAAATTATTTGGTACCTTAATTAATAAGAGGATTTGTAAGAACATTATTGAAAATTTGATATTTTAAACATTTTTAGCATAATTATTGAAATCTTTTCAAAACTATCTCAAATTTCCAAAAATTATTTGTAGTTACCTGAAATACCCGAACACGAATTTGGCCCTTATATATTCGGATAGTAATTTTATATATGAATTATCCATATCATATCCACTATTCGTATTTTCTAACATATTTTTTTAAGATTCATTTCAGATGTAATTTTTGATATCTTAAATATTTTTATGCATCACGTATTTGTTATTATTTGATATTTTTTCCTAAATAAATATTTTACGTTTCATGCTATGATACGGCGAATACCTAAATCAAAATAACATGTGAATAAATTTAAAAAATATATTTTGATAGATATCTTTTTCAACAATGTGCATCTTACCATATTACCATATATGCATGTGAATTATGATATAACAAATAAATCAAAGACCAGTTTAATATTTGTTTACTATGTGATTGTCACTTTTAAAAAAACGTCCAACTTAAAAAACAAAATAAAAAAATAAATTAGCCAACTAAAATTCAGCTGACTCAAATGGAATTTTATTATTTAGCTAGTATTCATCTCGATTCAACCGATACCATTTACACATGTCGGGGTTCATCTTTGTCTCGGATTCATCTAGGATATGCATCCCAATGATCTCGAATTTATCTTTGTCTTCCTCCACAAAGAGATAAATAATCACCCCAACAGATTCTGCATTTTGGTTAACTTGAGCTTCGAGCTTCTTTTCACGACTCAAGAGATCAATGATCTCCTCACTCATCCCAACAACATTTCCAAGAACATCATGATAGATACCATCTACCTTGAACCCAAGATCAAGAATACTTTTGGTGTTTACAGAAGCTTTGACGTCTATTGATTCCACACGCGCAGAAAGCTCATAAAAGGTTGCGTCCATCGAATCAACACCACATTTAAGTTTACTATAGTCGCTGTCCATATCGATCTTTAACCTCTGGATGTTCTTCCCATCTTGGATGTCTAGTGCATTCTTCTTCACCTTTTCTTCTATGAATTGGAGTTGTTGCTCCATCTTTTGCACATGAGAAAAAAAGCATTGAATTTCTTGCTGAAATCAGAACACATCTTGTTCATTTTGCATGGAGTTCAACATACATCATCTGTTGGTGATCCAAATACTCATTCATCATCAGCTATAGCATTTGCTCATATGTCAGTTGACGAGGAGCGGTTGCAGTGAACTGATTTTGGAATTATTGGTGAGGAAAGCAGGGTTGGAAATGCCTTTGTTGAGCTACAGGTGCTGGCTGGAAATAGCCACTGCGAAAACTCTACTAGTGAGCCAATGGGTTAGGTAAGTCTTCGGTCAAAGTCTTCGAAGTAATCAAAACCTTCCATGTTTTTTCTCAAGTGAAAATCACATGAAACACACAAAAACAAGGGAAAAATTCAAAAATAGTACTAGACGAACTACTAGTCTCATCAAAAGCGCCACTCTAATCCTCTAAACATATATTATCAAGCCATGAAATCCCCTTTAGAAACTCATAGTCCCAACAAATGATCTACTCACACATGATAAAGCAAATCAAAGCAAAAGAAATAGATAAATTCATAATCATTAAGAACAGTAAAGATATGGTTCATAAAACTTCTCCGTAGAGGTACATACAAGAGGCAAGATTTTCTCTCTTATCGAACAATAAGTATAAAACAATGGAAATCTAAAAGAAACTAAGAGACTTTGGTGTTGAATAATGGTGAAAAACTTGATGAATTTTGGCTGATGTGGTAATTATATAGTAGTAGGGATCGACTTTAAGATTTCGATAAAATTGAAATTTCATTTTTTCGAGGAGGTGATTGATCGATCATCATGGGGGTGATCGGTCAATTGCCTCCGTTTTTGGGGCTGAGAGGTTTTGATGATAAGTGATCGATCAATCACCTGGGGGAGAGTCGATCGATTGTTGCTTCCTTCCTATGTTTGCTTCAGCTCGTACCTAGAACAACCAGTTTTTAGTAAATTGAGCATATCTTGAGATATAACTGTTGGATTTGCTTGAAACCACGTGGAAATGAAATGTAACACTTGTAAGAAATCAGAGAATAAGATTGAATAATAATGATGGAGAAGAGGATGGACGAAATAGAAAGAGAGTATAGAGTTTTAGAGAGAGAGAGTATATCTGAATTGTTCTTGTATTTCTGTGTGTTATTTCATTACATAATGGATCTCTTTATATAGAGAAATTCAGACTATTTCTATGCAGATTATATTGACTTCTAAGGCAGCCTATATGGACTTGTAAGGCAACAGCCTATATTGACATTCCTATAAGGCAGCAGCCTATATTGACATTTTAGGCAGAGCTTCTAAAGGGAGCTGGTGGAAAACTTCTAGATGGAGGTTCTGATTTTTCCACTTGAATTTCCTTAACAGTTTTAACATTCCCCCTCAAGATTGGCTGGTGGATGTCCAATAAGCCGATCTTGCCATGAATATTATCACATACCTTGGACGTTTTGTGAAAATATCTGCAAACTGATCAGAACTCTTAACAAAGGAAAGAGAGATAATACCTTCTTGTACCTTCTCACGAATGAAGTGGCAATCAACTTCAATGTGCTTTGTCCTCTCATGGAAGACAGAATTAGATGCAATGTAGATGGCAGCCTGATTATCACAGTGTAGTGTAATAGGTTTAGTCCTATTGATTCCAAGATCTTTAAGAAGCTCCTTCAGCCAAATCAACTCTTTTGTGACATCCTTCATTGCTCTATACTCTGCTTCAACACTTGAAAGGGATACCACTTTATGTTTCTTGCTTCTCCAAGTAACAAGATTTCCTCCCACAAATGTACAATATCCAGTTGTGGATTTTCTGTCCATATTGTCTTCTGCCCAATCAGCATCGCAAAACCCAATAATCTCTGTATTGTTATTGCAGCCCATCCATATACCTCTTCCCGGATTACTCTTCAAGTATCTGAGAATTCTTTCCACCATACTCCAATGATGTTCAGTGGGAGCTTGCATGTGCTGGCTTGCTTGGTTCACAGCAAAACAAATATCAGGTCTAGTGATTGTAAGATAGATTAGTTTACCTACAAGCCTCTGATATTGTTTGATATCAGCCAATGGTTCCCCCTCACGAAAGTTCTTGTAACTTTCTTCAATGGGTGTCTTGGCTGGCTTTGAACCCAATTTTCCTGTTTCAGCTAACAGGTCCAAAGTGTACTTTCTCTGAGAGACGAACATTCCTTCATCAAACCGAGATATCTCTATACCTAGGAAATACTTCAACTCTCCCAAGTCCTTGATGTCAAACGAAGATTTGAGTAGGTCTTTTGTCTTCTTAACTCCAGCAACATTATCACCTGTAATGATAATATCATCAACATATATGAGGACGGCAACAATACCCTCTTCCCCCTGAGTTGTGAACAAGGAGTGATCAGCTTCAGACCTACGAAATCCCTTCTCAAGTAGACAGCTACTCAACCGCTGGTACCAAGCTCGGGGAGATTGTTTAAGACCATAGATAGCTTTCTTGAGTTTGCACACTCTGCTACTGTTGGTTGCATCATGGAAACCCTGGGGAGGCACCATGTATACTTCTTCTTCCAAATCTCCTTGGAGGAATGCATTCTTAACATCCACCTGCCATAAATCCCAAGAGAGGTTAGTAGCTACAGAGAGGAGGACACGAACCGAGTGAAGTTTCGCTACCGGAGCAAATGTTTCTGTGTAGTCCTCTCCATAGACTTGAGTATATCCCTTGGCAACTAGTCGAGCTTTATACCTCTCAACTTCTCCACTGCTTGTATACTTAATTGTATACACCCATCTACTACCAACCATCTTCCTATCCTCGGGTAGATCAACCATATCCCAAGTATCGTTCCTCTTCATAGAGTCAATTTCTTCATTCATGGCTTGAACCCAAACTTTGCTCTTGCCCGCTTCTTCATAGGTAGTTGGCACAGTTTCCTTGTCAATCTTGCTAAGAAATCCTTGGTGCTCTTCTGGAAGATGTGCAACAGAACAATAGGCTTGAATGGGATGGGCCACAGCCTGATTATTAAAGTAGACTCTTGTGTTCTTCCACTGAGAAGGAGGAAACTTTAGCCTTGTACTTCTACGAAGAGGAAGAGCAGCAGTTTCTGTTGGTGCATCCTCTTCTTTTTCTTCAGAATCTTGGACAACAACTTCTTCAAGTGATTCTGGGGTCAAATCTCCTTCTTCTTCTTGAGTTTCTTCCCCTTTAGAACTTTCATCACGTTCTCGTGAAGAAGTTTCTTCTTCAGTGTTTTCATCTGTGTCTTCCACTTCATGACAATCACCACTACCAGAATCTGAAGTCTCTCTTTGAATTGCTTCAGTTTGATTGTCTACTCTCTCTTCCTCTGGAGTAGCATTCTTGTTTTCTATCAATGAATTTAAACCATTGATTATAAATTTCAAGGTGGTAGCACGATCAATTCCAGAGGATGTCATATCCTTCAAGCTATCCTAGTTCTTCTCACCATAATAACTTCTTTCCTCATAAAATTTGACATCTCGGGAGACGTGCACTCGCTTTGTCTCTGGATTGTAACACTTGTACCCTTTTTGTGTTGAGGAGTAGCCAATAAACATACACTTGGTACTTTTTGGCTCCAGCTTGTTCCTCTGAGCTTCTGGTACAAACACATAGCATACACATCCAAAAACTCTCAAATGATCAATACTTGGCTTAGTATTATTTAATACCTCATATGGAGACACATCTCCAAGGAGTCTTGTTGGCAGCCTGTTGATCAAATAACATGCTGTCATTACTGCATCTCCCCAATAGGACTTTGGAACATTTCTGTCAAACATCATTGTCCTAGCAACCTCCATTAAGTGCCTGTTCTTGCGCTCAGCAACTCCATTTTGTTGAGGAGTGTAGGCACATGATGTTTGGTGAATGATCCCTTGCTCTCCCAAGTACTCTTTGAACTGGGTACTCAGGTACTCTCCTCTATTATCACTCCTCAAGATTTTGATCTTAGCCCCAAACTGTGTAGAGACATAGCTGTGGAACTTTGAGAAGGCTTCAAACACATTACTTTTTAAAGATATAAGAGTGACCCACGTATATTTGGACTTCTCATCAATGAATGAAACAAAATACTTATATTGATCACGAGAAGCATAAGGTGCAGTCCATACATCAGAGTGAACAAGACCAAAGCAGTCATCATAGACAGTGGATGATTCTGAAAAAACAGTTCTACAATGTTTTCCAAGAATACATGCTTCACATCTTTGATGGTCATAGGTCAAGTTTGGTATGGCTAGACTGAGGGTCTTGGAATGTGGATGACCAAGACGAGCATGCCAAATCGAGCTGGAGCAGGCTGAGCTAAGAGCAAAATGAGAAACACCAACAGTGTCATTTTTATTCAGAACATATAGACCATCTTTTGTGCTTCCATCACCAATGGTCTTTCCCGACTTAATGTCCTGAAACCGCACATCATTAGGACTGAAAACAACCAAGCAATCAAGATCCTTTGTTGCTTTCTTAACTGATATCAAGTTTGAACTGAATTCAGGCATAAACAGAGTTTTAGAATTCTTTTCAAAAAGTTCCAGATTTCCAATGCCTCTAATTGGGACATCCTGCCCATTTGCAATGGTAACATTGCCATAATAAGGTTTAATGTTGGAGATGAGTTTGAGCATCACTAATCATATGATGAGTGGCACCTGAATCAACTACAATAGGCTTTTTAAATAAGGAAGTGAGAGCTTTACCAGATCCAGTTAGCTTGGCGATGCTTTTTATGAGATTTTCCAAATCTGATTTCCTCACAACATCATCATCTCCTGGTGTTGCTGCCATGGCAACATTTTTGGGACTTTGAATGAATCCTCTTAGCTTCATTGGCTTCCAATGAGGATGGAGAGTCCAACACTTTTCTTTGGTGTGCCCCTTCATCTTGCAGTGGTCACACCATCCATTCCTCCTTTCTGCCTGCTGATGAGTACTACGGCTCATATGGGTAGTTTCACTTGTCCCTTGAAAGAGACTCTTTGACCCTTCTTCCTTCTGGATCATCATACACACTTCATTCAAGGTGGGTACCTTCTCAAATCTGAGGATATGATGGATCAGTCCTTTGAAGGACCCATTGAGAGTTAGGAGGAGTCCAAAGACCTGATCATGTTCACGCCTTTCATTTAGCTCCTTCATGTTAGTGGTTGGAGGGCGTAGCATCTCCATTTCTGCCCACAATGCTCTGAAGTCTCCAAACAGTTCTTTGAATGTTTTCTCCTCTTGTTGAAGATCATTCAAAGCCCTTTTTACCTCAAATATTCTGCTAATATTAGAGGTATTACCATACACACCTAAGAGTGTGTCCCACAATTCCTTTGCAGTTTCAGCATATGAGTAAGCTGCAAGGATTGACTGCTCCAAAGAGCTCTGAAGAACAGCAAGAACATACTGATCTTCCTGGATCCACTTGGGATCTTCTTTGCTGCATCCGGATCTGACAGGAGTCCCTTAGGTTTCCTCATCCGCTACAGCTTTTTCTTTGTCCATAGACACCATTAGAGAGGCATCAATGTGCTCCCATAACCCACGGCTCCTTAAGGCCGTTCTGGTTGTCCTTGACCATAACAAATAGTTATCTCCTTTAAGAATAACTGGTAGAACAATCTGCTTCTGATTTTCCATTTTAGAAAATGAATAGCTTTGCGAAAATATAGGTCTCAATGAGCGTGTCGCTCTGATACCATGTAAGAAATCAGAGAATAAGAGTGAATAATAATGGTGGAGAAGAGGATGGACGAAATAGAAAGAGAGTATAGAGTTTTAGAGAGAGAGAGTATATCTGAATTATTCTTGTATTTATGTGTGTTATTTCTTTACATAATGGATCTCTTTATATAGAGAAATTCAGATTATTTCTATGCAGATTATATTGACTTCTAAGGCAGTCTATATGGACTTGTAAGGCAGCAGCCTATATTGACATTCCTATAAGGCAGCAGCCTATATTGACATTTTAGGCAGAGCTTCTAGAGGGAACTGGTGGAAAACTTCTAGATGGAGGTTCTGATTTTTCCACTTGAATTTCCTTAACAGTTTTAACAACACTCTCATCTATCTTGTGACCAAAATTGAGCATATCCAACAGTAGGTCTTCATATGATGTTTGAATCTTTTCCAATCTCCAAAATGTCTGTTTTGCATCATTTTCGTATAATTTGCTCCAATTTCCTATAAAGATTATAAAACTACAAAACACTGAAAATGCCAACAAAATGCCAAAACCAAACAATTTCTTTAATAAAAACCTATTGAAAACTCACAAAATGCAGTGAAATTTAAAATATATTAGCCAACCATCACCTAGAGTTTCGCACTGTTAGCCAGTACCCGAAGCTTCCTCCTGCCAGCCAGCTCCCGGAGTCCCAGGCCAGCTCTCGGAACCCCTGCCAACCAGCACTCAGAGCTTCTCCTCCTGCCAGCCGACCTCCGGAATCTCCATTCTCTAACAACTTCATTTTCACCAATTTCCCCTCGATATAGCGGATCCCATCAATCCAGAGATATTGGTCTTGTTTGCTTCCTAATGGATGAACCGGTACCCCTTACATTCATAACAGTTCGAACTCCAGCATCAGAAGACTTATCCCCTTTTCAGAGAAGGATATTTTCTGCGCGAACAACATCCATAATTTATATGTTTTCCTGTCAATAAAGCTATAGAACTTGGCCCATTTATTTGTTTAACTAAAAAACAGAATAGTAGATATATTTCTTTCTGTATTATATCTCAAAGCTAATTGATATTCCTCGAGAGGCATGAGCACCCTTTCCCTCCATTTACTCATACCGACGGCTATCCACCTCAGGTTTTCACGCGCCGCCTCGCCGTCCGTTCTACGCGCTGCCTCTCCGTCCGCTTTACGCGTCATCTCTCCGTCAAGTTTACGATCCACCTCGTCGGACGACTCACAGTCAATCGAAAACCAAACTCTAGAGGTGCTAGAATGGCGCGCCCTCTGCAATCAGCTCTCTCCCTTCGCCTCCACAACTATGGGCCTTTCCGCCACCAAAAACGCCGATATTCCGGTGGGAAATTCGCCGGAAGAGAGCAGGAGCCTCCTTGAAGAGACGGCGGCTGCGTTGGCGGCTATGGAGGTGATGGAATCGCGGCGCTTGGGTCTGTCTGAGATCCTGGACTTGTCTGACATCGTGGAGCGTGCCGTGGCTGGTCAAGTGCTCACCGTTAGAGAACTCTGCGCCGTTCGCAGCACGTTGGTTGCGGCTACATCGGCGTTTGAGAAACTACGAGAAGCAGCCAATAGTGATAAGCGGTATTATCAGTCTTATCTTCTGATTTTATTTCTTCTTGCGCTTTCTCCTGTCTCACTCTCCATTATCTGACTATCGTCCAAATGAATAAAGAATTGTCAGTGAAAATTTGCTACTTGTGTGATTGTTTAAGCAAGACATAGTAATGAATCAGAATGTCATGAACCATAGTAACCCAACTCTACAGTTTTACTAGACTTTCCATGCGTATCCAATGTTCTTATTGCTATGTTTACATGGTCCATCCGAGTTGCAGAGATTGTTCATTGTTTGTGAGAAGCTCATGGCTCTAGCTTTTACTCATCTCATCTTGTAGGGTTACCCCCCTTGTAGATATACTTCAGGGTTGTGATTTCAAGAATACATTGGAGCAGAAGATTGGTTTTTGTATCGACTGCAACATGTCTATGATTCTTGACAGAGCTAGTGAAGATCTGGAGATCATAAGGTCTGAACGGAAGAGAAACATGGAGAATTTGGTTTCTCTTCTGAAGGAAGTGTCAACCAGGATTTTTCAGGCGGGGGGAATTGACAAGCCCTTGATAACACAGCGCAGATCAAGGATGTGTGTAGCTATTAGAGCTTCACACAAAAGTTTACTTCCAGGTGGTGTCGTTCTAAGTGTTAGTAGCTCAAGGGCAACATGCTTTGTGGAACCAAAAGAGGCAGTAGAGCTTAATAACATGGAAGTGAGGCATGCAAACTCCGAGAAAGCCGAGGAAATGGCAATTTTGAGCATTTTAACATCTGAAGTTGCGGAGGCACAGAGGGGTATATTGCATTTGTTGGATAGAATACTAGAACTTGACATTGCTTTTGCAAGAGCCTCACATGCAAAATGGATGGATGGTGTCTATCCCAGAGTAACTTCAGAACACACGAAAACACTGGACTTGGGTGAAGACCATAAATCTTTAGCTGTAGACATTGATTCAGCGCAGCACCCACTGCTTCTTGGATCCGTATTAGGCAGCCCAGAAGGTGGAAACACTTTCCCTGTGCCAATAGACATTAAAGTTGAATGTGGGACCAAAGTAGTCGTCATCTCGGGTCCAAACACAGGAGGAAAGACCGCTTTATTAAAGACGTTGGGATTAATATCTCTCATGTCCAAGTCGGGGATGTATTTGCCTGCTAAAAATTGCCCAAGGTTGCCTTGGTTTGATCTTATTCTGGCTGACATCGGGGATCCCCAGGTATTACATTATGAATTCCCTGCAAAGTAACAGAGCTACTAACGTCTTGATTATCTTCTTATCTAGATTTACATGCAACTAAAACTTTGTCGTGAAAAAGATCTAATATTATTTTGGGTTTGAGTCAACATATATTTCTCAAAATTCCTGCTTTCTTTCTCTTTCTAAGAATTTACTTGATTTCTTGCAAAACTTCTCTGTTTGATATTTTTATTTTACAAAATTTTATTTGCAGTCTTTGGAGCAAAGTCTCTCAACCTTCAGCGGCCACATCTCACGGATATGTCAGATACTTGACATTGTTTCAGAAAATTCGCTTGTCCTACTAGACGAAATCTGTAGTGGAACTGATCCTTCAGAAGGGGTTGCACTTGCCACCGGTATCCTACAGTATATTAAAAATCGTGTTAATGTGGCTGTTGCATCCACACATTACGGTGACTTAAGTCGCTTGAAGGATAATGAATCTCAATTCCAAAATGCTGCAATGGAGTTCTCGATGGAAACTTTGCAGCC